>BSBM01000155.1:22857500-23042500 GCA_027924585.1 Larix kaempferi | reverse complement strand
CTCAACCTACCTGACCTGGCCAGATTGACCAACGATCCTATTCGACACGACCCTATGTGGCCTCATATGCCTACCAAACTACCCTCTGACATCCCTAAATTCGAGGGTAAGGCCGGTGAGGACCCACAGAACCACATCATGTCTTTCCACCTATGGTGTTCCTCTAACTCCATTGTGGATGACTCTGTTCGCCTCCGTCTCTTACAACGCACCTTTACTGGCTCTGCAGCCAAGTGGTATATTGAGCAGCCTCATGGGACCCACGCCACCTTTTCTTCCCTGGCCTCGACCTTCCTGCAGTTCTTCCAGTTGCCAGTCCGCTATGACGCGGGCGTTGAGATCCTTCTATCTTGTAGACAAAACACAGCTACCCATATCACGGACCACATCCATGAGTGGCGTAGACGCCGTAGCTTATGCAAGATTAAACTAGATGACCGTATCTTCCTCGATTGGTTCCTCAAGTCCCTGCTTCCTGTCATCGCTAAGGATGTAGCTTCAGAAAGACCCCAGTCTGAAGAAGAGGCCATCCTTAAGGCACAGCAGTTCGACCTCATTTACGCCCAGTCGGGTTACCTTTATACCATTATACCTGACGCCCCTCGCGGCGAGTCCTCCCATCATGATGCGCCGGGGGCATCCCACGCTGCAGATGGTATCATTGGCCGTGTTTCTTCGCATCCCCAACCATTTTCTATAGCACGTCCTACCCCTGGCCCCGACCTATCGCGGGCTACTTCACAGTCTGGAGCAACCAACTCGTATGCTCCCATGACACATCACCATTCCCATGGGCCCTCATGTCCACCACAGTGCTTCGGGTATGCGACTCCTGCTTATGCTCCTCCAGTCGCCCCTCAGCCTTACTACCATCAGCAGGCTGCCCCAGCTCCTGCGCCTTCACCAGCCCCACCAGCTTATTATCCGCCCCAGGCAGCCCCTGCGGCACATCCACAACCTGCTCCGCAGTCCTATCAGCAACCCCCTCAAGTTGCTGCACCTGCTCAGCCTCAACCTACATATCATCCTCCGCAGCCTGCTCCTGCACCTGCACAACCTCAAAATCCACCTGCTGCCCAAGGGCAAGTTTACGCCCAACACAACCCGCAGCAAAACCAGAATAACCAACGTAACCAGGGCCAACAGAACCGCGGCAAGGGCCGTAATCGGGGAAACAACCAACCTGCAGACCAAGCTGGTCAACCGGCTAATCCCCCTGACAACAATAATGCGGCCCCCGCTAATCAAAACCCTGATCGCCCGCCCAAGCAGGCCAAAAACCCCAATCTGCGAACAAACCACCCTTGTTCTATTTGCGGGGTCTATGGACATTACACCCATGCTTGCCCACACTTGGAGCGAGCTCGGCAGCTTTGGGTTGACGAGGCCCATCGCCAAGGGCATGCGGCTCCCCAAGCACCGCCCAACCCCCCCCAACCTCAGCAACCCCCTTTGGTGCTGCAAAACCCCTTACCGACCCAAGGCGTGGTGAACACTCAGCCGTTGGCCCCTCAAGCTAACGTGCAACCCCAACAACAACAGATCACCTACGCTGCCCCTGATCAACCCATGTTTGACTCAGGTACCCACCACTTACTGATGATGTCATCAGCTGACGTCAACCTACAGACCCGTCGGAACCAATATGGCTCCACCTCTGAAGCCACTCCCACGGATAAAACTACTAACGCCCACCCCACCGATCAGGCGTTACGTATCCCTCCGCCTCCCACAGACGGCGCTGCGAAAGCACCTCGTTTCCCACTGCGCCGAATCAACAATAACCCTAATGCACGTGCTGCGTCAAACTACAACATTGTAGACGACCTAGCCCAATCTCCCGCAGCCATGTCTGCGTTAGAAGTCTTGAAGAACTGCCCTTCCCAGCGCAAGACTTTACTTTCCGCCATCGGGGGGATTGACCCAACTGATTCACATTTGATGGCGTTTGATTTAGACCAGTCTGAACCACGCCTACCTTCTAGCTTAGCCTTCCAAGTTACAGTCTCCGTTAGGAATCTTGTTATCCATCGGTGCATCATTGACGAGGGTGCTTCCACATGCGTTATGTCTACATTTGTATGGCAGAAACTAGGATCCCCTCCTCTCCAGCAGTCCACCACTGCGTTACGTGCCTATGACGGTCGTTCGGCCCAGCCCCAAGGCCTCCTGCCCAACGTTCCTGTCCAGTTAGGTGGTAAAACAGTTCTTATTGACATAGAGGTAATCAATGCCCAATTGGATTACAACCTTCTACTTGGCCGCAGCTACATGTATGCCATGCGGGCGGTTGCCTCTTCTGTCTTTCGCACCATGATGTTCCCCCATGAAGGACGCGTGGTTAAGATTGACCAGCTCACCTATTATGATCCCAGTGCTCCGGCGGCACCGGAAAACGTTCTCCCCATGGTTGAACAACCTGTTTCTAGTGCCACCACCTCGTTTGTTTCCTCTACGGGGCCTGGAGTCTACTCAGACGCGCCGATGATCTCCACCTTTCAATCCATTCCTCCGCCATCATCTACGCCCGAAATGTCTGACTTATGTACCTTGTCCCATGACATCCTACCACCTAACAATCAACCATCCTTGTTGCCTAAACCACCATTGGTACCTAGTCACATTGGTGTTACACCGATCCATACGATCCCCTTCCTAGTTCCTCCAGCAGGAGTAGTAAGCGCCCCGGTCATGGCTACCCTTAGCCTCCCTGGGTTAACCTTGGGATTACCTGTATGGTACCTTTCGCCTCCCGTTCGCCCGCCGACACCTGATGTCGTCCTCCAGCCGGTGCAACCCATGGCTACTACCACTCAGCCACCTCCCGGTGTCTGTACCCCTTCGTCCTCCACGACACCTCCTCCTCCTCCTCAACCCACTGGGGGCAGAGGTCCACAACCTTACACTGCTGTCCCACCTCCCAAGACAGTCAAGAACCCTCCAGTGTTTCGTGCTCCTCCCAAATGCTCGCTGTGTGACGAGTTGGGCCATGCGACCCACCAATGCCCACAGTTACCCGCATTGCAGAAGCACATGCAAATGCTCGATGATGACCCCAACATCCCAACTGTCGAACTAAACCCCACTCCTAAGCCTAAAGATAAGTCCCTACGTACCAACCACTCATGCGCCATCTGCGGTATTTACGGGCATTATTCACATCATTGTCCTGATCTCCCGGATTACAGAGCAGCTCTTTATGAGATGAACAATCTGGACCTTGAGACGGCACCACCTACCATTGAAGAGATCTACCCCCCAGACTCTTCACCTTCCGGAGAGGTTAACACCATCTACATGATCTCTTCAACCAATACTTCCACTACCCCCTCGTCAACCGATTTGACGACACCGACTTTCCGTACTGATGAGGAAATTCTTGAGGCCCTAACTGCCCCGGATTATCCTTGGGATGATATGCACCACCGTTCCTATTTCATCCCAGAAGCGTCTTCCTCTAGCACCGCTACCCAATACGCGGTCGAATCCAAAGACTTCCTCCCCACTAAGGTTGACTGGTTCAAGGACCCTATTCCTGCTCCTGATGCCTTCGAGGAGGGCAACATGGCCAACATCTCACCTGTCATCCAAGTTGATATTGCTGCTCCAGGTCCTGCTCCTGAACTCATTACGTTAGGAGCTTTCTGCAGTAAACAAGAGATTGAGGACTACACACACCTTTTCAAAGAATTCCGTGACGTCTTTGCCTGGCCCTCTACCGAAATACCTGGTCTCGACCCCGCCATTATAGAGCACCACCTTGACACCTCTGAGTCAAGGGGCATAATAGTTTCCCTCGACCCTGGGATAGGGGGCATGATCAATCATGTTGAACCTTCCCTATCACATCTATCTCAGCACGTCAATGAACCCATTGTTCAAACCAATACATATGTGATCCCTAATCACAAACCCCATGCACATAGCATGGGGGCAGGTCATTAACCCTGCTCAATTTTTCACACTTGTGATCTCAACCATTTTTGAGGTCACATATCACTTGTAGATTTGACTTGATTTTATACACCTAGTATTATACCCTCCATTTTTCGCACCATTTGCACTGCTGGATTCATATTTCCGTGCCCGTGATGATGCTTGAGATCATTTCTCGCTCTCACCAGGACCAATATCAACATTGTGTCCAGACACCACTCGTCGCCTCGGTTTGCATGCCACTTCGGCTGCTCTCCGTTTTTCACATGTTTTATATCATCGGATTCATTTTTCCGAGCTGGTGATGATGCTAGAGATCATTTCTCGCTCTCACCTCCAGTTTTTCCGGGCATTTTTCAAAATGCCCCCGTCACCTCGGTTTGCGTGCCACATCGGCCGTCACCCGTTTTTGACATCCTTTATATCGCCGGATTCATTTTTCCGAGCCCGTGATGATGCTTGAGATCATTTCTCGCTCTCACTTGGTACAATTCCAACATTGTGTCCCAACACCTTGCTGCCTCGGTTTGCGTGCCACATCGGCCGCCATCGGATTGTTCCACATTTTTACATGAGCCATTCACTCCGGTCATACTGCAAATGTTTCGTTATTTTGCCACCATTTCATCTACCCCGCAAGGAGGTCCATCAGTGTTCCCACCTACCCTCATTCTTGGTCATCATTACTTAACCTTGATTGAACACGTCCTCCTTGCCTGGCCATCCCTTTTGTTCGGTATAATTTTACCCCTTTTTCGGGCCGGACAACTCCTTTACGAAAAAGGCACTTAGGGAGTTTCCGTTAAGCTCTTTTCTGACTCCTAAAAGAATGAAAAGATCGCCGAGCAATCTTGCTTCCTTTCATGCTCGTTAAAGTACCTGAAAGGGCGTCTATCTGGTATAAGTTTAACCCTTTTCCGGACCTGGTAGACTACTTACGAAAAAGGAATACTCTAGTCACACCGGCTAGAAGAGTTCTTCATTGCATCCTTTTATGCTTCTTTGGGCCTTGGAGACTAAATCTACGAAAAAGCAACCCCCTGGAGTCTTCTTACTTGCTTTCAGACTCTCTAAAAATGAAAGCAACCACGAGCATGAACTGTCCTGGGCTCGTAAAATCCACACGACAGTACCATTCCATCACTTCAGAGTCTTCTTATCGCTTTCAGACTCCTTAAAATTGAAAGCAACCACGAGCATGAACTGTCCTGGGCTCGTAAAATCCACACGACAGTATCTTTTATCCACACACTTCTTCTAGTTCCTTAACCCATGAAGAAGTATCCTCCCGTGCCTCATGGCACTATGATCGATCATCTCGGCAGCACCCCCAATTAGGTCGCCTTTGTTCAGAGTATTCTGCAGTCTCCTGCCACGTTACACCAGCTTGAGTCTCCCTCAGCCAGTTATTCCCCCAGATCCATTACAGCTATGATCCCTTTCCCCTGAGTCAGTTTCATATGCTGCCAGATCATTTCCATTATCATACTCTGAACAAAGGAAGTTTGAGTCCACCCACTCTACTTGCCCAGTTGTCCCCCCACAGTTTATCAGTCCTGCCATCAGCACTATCACATTTCGGTCTTGTACCTCGCGCTCCTGTCAAGGAAACATCATTGCCTTGCTAGGGGCAGGTCTCCCTCTGTCGACGACAGCTCCTCTATTCCAGTGGATAGGCCCAGAGGTCCCTACGCCTTGGACTTATCACCATCTGTGGTAAGTGCCTACGGATCATTCTGAGAGGAGACATCATTGCCTCTCCGAGTGGTTGTTCCTCACATGCTCGACTTCAGCACCTTGATCGCATCATTGAGGATCGCGTAGGATTATATTCCATCAGTTTTTTGTCGAAGACCCCGGATTTCCCCCGACTCTAGCACATTGGTGAGTCACTTCGGAACGCCCAGTTGTATGTTCCCGTGGATGTCCGGGCTGCGTTGGCGTTTGTATTCGGAAGCCATCCAGTTTCATGCTTCCTTGAGTACCCAGTTTTAGTTCCAGATCAGTTCCAGTTCAGTGTACCATGGAGAGTATGACCCCAGTCACTATGATCCAGCAGCTCATCAGTTCCTTTGGTACCAAACTCAGTAGCACTGTTGACTGTTCCGATGCACCAGTTCTGCAGTTCACACATGATCCGCTCAGCAGTATGTCCCAGATTTGTGTCCCCTCTGGACTCTTATGATGTACACAGTGGTCATGTATCTTACAGGTCCCCCTTTTTCGGGCCTTACAGTTATATTTATGTATCTTGATACGAGCATGGGTATGCCCGCCTCGTCCATATATTGAGATTATTCCTCAGTCAGTATTTGAGGTCATGTATATTTCAGGTCCCCATTTTTGGACCCCATTGTTGTTATTATGTTATATCCTGATACGAGCATGGGAATGCCCGCCTCGTCCATATGATCAGATGATTCCTCATCCTTTATTGAGGTTATGTACTTTTAGTTCTTGCAGTTGTCCGGGATCGTTGTTCCGGGCTTCAGTTTGTTTCTTCTCTTCTCTCCACATCCCAGGAAAACCATTCATGACTTATGATGTCCATCGGCCATACGATGAGCTCCTGCCCTCGCACATCAGGGGGCAATCTGTTAACACCCAAAAAGTGCTCACTAGCTCATTTACCACATTATATGGCTCATTTGTCCATTTTCCTACCATATTTCCATTAAAAATCCCATTAAAAAGCCTCCAAAAGGCCTAAAATGCCTCCAAAAGGCCAAAAAAACCATCAAAATAGCCTAAAAAAGGCTAAAAAAACCCCCTTTTCCTCCAAAAATAGCAAAAATCCCCTAAAAAGGGAATAAAAATATAAAATAATGAGGAAAAGGAGGAAAAAACCCTATACAGCTGCCTAAAACCATGTGTTTCCTAAAACCATGGGTCAGCACTCCACCACCAAAAAACTATAAATAGGTGATGGAGATCCCTTATTCCATATCCACAATCACAAGCACCCTTACTCTGCCAAAATCTCTCTCGAAACCCTAGTCCACCTTTGAACTAGTTTCACCTTGAGAGCCACCTTTGGCCCATCCCCAACATTGGAGAAGGAGAAGGAGCATTCTTGGAGCTTGGAGCATCCTCTTGGACACTGCAAAGGGCTTCACCAACCTTGACACTCAAGGTAACATCAATACAAAGACATTCTTTCATTTTGGTGTTTATGCTTTATGCTTGTATTAGAAATAAATTAATGTTTTGTTTATTGCATTATTAGTTTAATATACTGAACTGCTACTAAGGAGTCCATTCTCCTTAGTAGGTGCTCATTGGCACAAGCTAGGGGTAAAACCCTAGCTACAATCATGATCTTCATCATCAACATCATCATCATCATCATCATCATCATCATTAAAATCATCATCTTCATCATCTTCATCATCATAAGGAGCTTCTCTAATTTTGTTGAATCATTACTGGTGTGAGATGATGATGATGATGATGATGAAGATGTTGATGATGATGATGATGATGATGATGATGATGATGATGATGAAGATGTTGTTGATGATGATGATGATGATGGTGACGATGATGATGAAGATGAAGATGATGATGATGATGATGATGACACTGATGATGATGATGATGATGATGAAGACGATGAAGATGATGGTGATGACGATGATGATGAAGATGATGAAAATGATGATGATGATGATGATGATGATGATGATGATGATGATGAAGATGAAGATGATGATGATGATGATGATGTTGATGAGGAAGAGGGAGATGGCGATGACGACGACGATGACGACGATGATGATGATGATGAAGATGCTGATGAGGATGATGAAGATGATGATGGTGATGATGATGACGACGACGACGATGATGATGATGATGATGAAGATGACGAAGATGATGATGATGATGATGATGATGATGAGGATGATGATGATGATGTTGTTGATGCTGATGCTGATGCTGATGATGGTGGTGGTGGTGATGACGACGACAACGATGGCGATGATGATTATGATGATGATGATGATGATGATGATGATGATGGTGACGATGATGATGACGACGACGACGATGATGATGAAGAAGATGATGATGATAATGATGATGATGATGATGATGAAGATGATGATGATGATGATTAAGATGGTGATGACGACGATGATGATGATGATGATGATGATGACGACGACGATGATGATTATGATGATGATGATGAGGAAGAGGGTGATGACGACGATGATGATGATGATAATGATGAAGATGATGATGATGATGATGATGATGATGATGAAGATGATGATGATGACGATGAAGATGAGTATGATGATGACAATGAGGATGATGATGATGATGATGATGATGATGATGATGATGGTGACGAATATGATGATGATGATGAATAAGATGATGATGATGATGAAGAACATGAAGAAGATGGTGATGATGACGACAACAATGATGGTGAAGATGATGACAATGATAATGGTTTGTGGTTAATTTTTATTTGACTAAACACTTTAGAGGTTAGAATTACGTGGTTAGGATTATAGGGGTTAAGGGATATATATCATTATGTGTTAGTATTTAGGAGTTTTGGGGGATATACTAGTTTAGGATTATAGTGGGCCTAGAGTTATGGCAGTTAGATGTATTGGGGACTAGGGATTGCAGTGGCTAGGGACTAATGGTCAAGGGTTTGGGGATTGAGATATAGGGGCCATGGATTTATGGTTACAAGGATGAAGATTTGTATGTACATGAGGATAATGTCAGTTAGTGATTTTTTGTAATAGTATATCTCCTAACCTTTGTGGTGAAGGAGAGAAGAGAGGGGTGAGGGAGGGAGGAGGGATTGGGTAGAGTGGAAGAGAGTGGGGGGGATTGGGTAGATAGGAAGAGAGGGGGGTGGGGTTATAGAGACGGGGGGGTTCCCAACCTTAGAGGCAATCTCATCTTATTCAACAAAAATAGTGAATGAAAATAGTTTGGAACTTTTATGTCTAGGAATGGAAATTAGATTTTATAGAAATAGAATCAACGTGTGCACACATATCAACATGTGCATGCATAACAACATGTGCATGCATAGAAACACGTGTGCACATCTGCATGTGCATGTATAACAATGAGTGCGCGCCTGTGCACGTACGCACATTTGCACGCACGCTTGTTTTGATTCAAATTATTTTTGGCACCTTGTAGGTTTGGTATTAGCTTCGGATTGCCAAACCTTGAGGCTCGGTGTGATTTATGGCAGAACAAATCAAATGTTGTAATTTCATGTTTTTCAAGCTTAGTTCCGCATATGCTCCACTAGTGCACTATTGATGAAATTGCACACACTTGTCGAGATCTATGTGCAGATTCTAACTATATATTTTTTGAATAGATTTGTTGTTGTTTTCTATTTTTAATTCATTTTTAACTGTACTCATGTCAAATTTGTAAAAAAGATAGGTCGTTTATTTGGCCTATAACTTTTGATTGGCTCACATATTTTGAAAATGGAAAAGAACCCGTACAAGAGTAGAAGAATACCTACAAGCTAAAAAAAAAGGTTGATTGATTATGTTCACATCATGATATGGTGGACCAACACTCCACCATGTCGTTTTAAGGCTTCACTGACTTTCGTAATTTAAAAAAAAATAAAATTAACTTTTAAAATTTTGGAAAAATAGCCTCGCACAAGATTTGTCTGTTGCCTATGCGTCCACATATTTTTTTCCTCATAAATTGACAATTTACATAACAAACCAGTGGACCAACAAAAACATGTGCATTATTTTTTAGAGAAAAAATAACATACCAATCTTAAAATAATGACATTTTGGGGTGGTTATACCACTTTTCCATAAATAAAAGTTATATATTCTGGAAGGTGATCCTTTTTTCTACGTTAAATTCATCTTTTTACACCTAATTCGAAATTTTTTTGTAGGTACCTCTAATAATTCATTTTAATGATAATATTTATGTTTTTCCAGCATGTCATTGCAACTAACGTGTCAATTTGGTATCACTACCTTGCACCAGCCCTTAAATATTTATTTAAAACATAAGGATGCCTAAATGAAAATTGGAATTGAAATTTGATGTATATTTATATAAATGTATTTTACAATCTAACCAATTTAAATTTAAGCCGACATGTGATTGGTTATATATACTTTTTATATATTTAATTTTTGGAGCTAACATGCATGTGTGACAAACATGACACATCTCATCCACTTTGAGTTGTAGAAAGCATATAACCAGCGTAGATCCAAATCCTAGGCTCTATCAAGCACCGAGAGGGATCAAATCTCCTGAGGTGCAAAATAGAGCCTAGGATTCAAAAATTACTTTAAAAAGTTACGGTATTACTTTGTATGTGGAATATTGTTTGTATGTTAAATAAATAAATAAATATAATAAAATTATTATATATATATATATATATATATATATATATATATATATTTTATTTAAAAAGTTAGTAAATATAATAATAATAAAATTATTATTATATAGTTTTTTTGTTTTATTAACTTTTGATTAGCTTGTTTTGCAGGGCATTGGTGGTTGTGAGCAGGCATAGGTGGCTTGGGAGGGTCGGTGCAGACGACGTGGAGGTTGATGAGGAAAGCAGTGTGGAGGGGGAAGGCGGAGTAGAGGCGGCGGAAGGCCATGGGGGAGCATAGGGAGAGGGATGACAGAGGATGCATGGAGGAGAAGGCCGTGGGGGAGCAGCGGGGGAGTGGGGGAGTTGCAACGTGAAGGGGGATAACAGAGGTGTGAAAGGGAGGGAGGATGGAAGCGCGCGGGGCAGAGAGCGTGATGGAAGGTTGGCAGGAGGTGTGGGACTATGGGGGGTGGAAAGACTGCGCGCAGAGGGGAGGACGAGCGTGCAAGTGACGTGGGTGATGAAGAGAGGGGTCGGTGGAGTGGAGGCCCAAGTAGGAAGCTGCATGGAGCTGTGGAATAGTGTGGACGGAGCATGCAACGAGCAGCTAGCATCGAGATGAGAGTGGATGAAGGAGACGATTTCGAGCTCACCTAAAGAGGAGCGAGTAAGCTCTAATATTTTTTATTTGTTTATTATTATTATTATTATTGCTTTCAATTATTAATTTTAATTATTGTCCAACATAATATTTATTATTTTTTATGGTCGACAATATTGACAAACAACCGACTCACAATATCTCTCTCATACTAACAAAGATTATTTATGGCCGAAAATATCGACAAACACTCAACTCACAAGATCTCCCTCATACTGGGCTGTAGAGCGCCTCTCGGCGCAATAAACAAATATGTACTTTTCCATAATTTAATTAGCATTTAAATGAAAAATTATTCATTCATCTTAAATAAATTTATTTTATAATTCTTAAGAAGAAGATTTTTTTTTAAAATTTGAAAATTAATTATCAATAAAATTGAAACAAAATATTTTTCTTGAAAATGGATAATAGGATTTTTATTTGGAATGAAATAATTTCAAATTCTTTATAATGTCATGGAGTACTAATTTTTTATTGTCTTTGAGTGTAAGACTTTTGTATGGTAATTAGAATGACTTTGATGTTGGCGATAGTAAAATGAGCTCCAATGAGTCGTCTTACCTTTCTCTTCATGTGTAATATATTCATTTTTCAACCCTTTAGTTAGAACACTCCAACCATTATCTTACCTTTCTCTTCATATGTGTAACATATTCATTTTTCAATCCTTTAGCTAGAACACTCCAACCATTTGGAGCACTCAATACATTTACGAGACCAATGAGTCCAACTTATTGCTTTAAAGCAACCATATCATAAACTACCACAACTACTATGTAAAACAATCTTCATAGCTAGTGAGGAATAAAAGGCTTATCTACAAGCACATATATATATATGCAACCCAACACATTGTACCTTGAGTGATGGCCCTACTATAAACATGGACCGCAAACACACCATGCAAAGGCCACATGCTACAAAGGAAAATGAAAACATGTATGTGGTATTTCAAAAGTAAGAAGATGGTTTCTAAAAATAAGAAATACATCACACCAACACATGCATATCATTAAAAAAAGAATGCATGGAGCCGATGGAAATAAAATACATGTATATCAATTAAAAAAAGAATGAATGCATGGAATGGATGGAAATAAAAATAAAATAAAATAAGTAGAAAATAAGATAAGTAGTTTTGGTTGAAATTATTTTCCTATAATAATATTATATCAATATTTATTGTAGTAGTTAGTAATTTAATAGTATTCAATAAGGTTGATATTTGAGGGATAAATAGTCATTTTACACGTCAAAATACTACCACTTTATAAAAATAAACTTTATTAATGAAGTGTGAATTCATATAGCAAAGATAAGAACGAACTCTCATGAGATTCATAGCGAAACATGGCGATGGAAAATTCCTAAGACATCATGGGTGGAAAGGATTTACTAGCCCTGTGAGACTATGAGCGTTGAGGACAAATCTCATTTTCTTTTAGAGTGCCATGTGTACACCCACATTCGATCGCACTTTCCTAATCTTTGTTGCAATTCTAACCTCCATGATCTTCTAACACGTTAAAACTATGGTGACCTAGGAACATTTATTTCTAAACTTCTTGATCGTAAGAATTTCTTTTTACAACAATCCAATAATTTATATCTCTTTTTTTAAGATCCAACACACCAAATGGGTCATAGTAGATTTCAATCATCATCATCATCATCAGCTCATATATATAACAGGCATATTTCCACGCTGGGGTTGAGACATGCAAGTCTCAACCAAAACTCTCTATTTTTCATGAGTACCATGAAAATACCCGAGAGAAAAAGTAATGACTGGACCTTGGATATTCATCATTTCATGGAGACCAGAGTGGTATAGCATTCATATATGCCCTTATAAGGATTTATATTATACATCAAGTCTTCCTCCAACCTATGAATCATGCAAAAACACTTCAAAGTCCGTGCCTTTCAATCCCTTATTAACTTCTTCCTAGTTATGGACATGTTGAAAAAAAAGTCAATGCAATCTTGAAAATTATTCAAGTAAGAAAACAAATCACTTGCATATATATCAACACTCTTTGATTATGGACACCAATGCCAATATATATATTCTATACAACACGCCTCTTATAAATAAATAGTCAAACAATGGTTAAGAAAATTATCTATAAATAAGGAATTATTTATATCATTTTCATCAATGCAAAACAACCTCATTCTCAGCAATATTGAGGTGGCCCAACGACAACATTCGTAACAATATTGAAGTAGCTTATAGACATTGTGATCCCTACTTGAAACTATCCATTGCATATTTCAATCTTTTGACTATCCAATTAAGAATATCATTGACAAGATACTCACATATGGATCAAAAGACAACATTCAAGAGTCATTGTAGGTGATGGAGCATTATATTTGATATTATTCTTCCTCACGCAATCTTGGTGTAACAATAGCTCCAACATCCATAATATTCAATAATCTAGCTGCATCCATAATCTTCAATAATCTAGTCGACTTTGAAGGATCCATCAAAATGGAATGAATCTAGGGTTCACACCACTTTTATTTGAATGCTACAGGTCTCCAAAATTTCTAGTGCCCTAACATAGTCTTCCACAAAGGTAATATCGGTCCATAGTTTTCACTCCAGGTATAAACAGTCCTTTAAAAATGAATAATTAAGCCAAATGTGGAAGAGTAGGATCAACACATTCACCAGTCACCCTAGTAGCATTGTAGTTTGGGGTTTCCACATGGCTCCAATGGTCCTTCATATTATTTCCATTGGGATTATGATACTTTGATAGATATGGCATTCTCCAAGGCTTTCACTCCACAATTTGGCATTACTAGTCTTCACAATGGAGTCACCACGATATCAAGTTGTCCAACACTTAATAGTTCACCAGTCTCATGCACTCTAACTCTTATAATTGTGACACATTTTCACCATGCAATCATTGTGATATAAAAATAAATCCAATTCCACTAGTTACCACTCACCCAATGCACAACCAATAGAACCAATTTTTATCTCTTCAAAAGAAGTGAGGTAGTCCGCATAGCTCTCAAAAAATGTAGAAGTAGAATGGTCTACAGTTCTCACCATCTTCACTGTTGCAATTTGTTCCAACTTTCCAGTCATCACTGCAGCTTGGAGAGAGGTCTTCACTAGCTGAGGTTTCACACACAACATCAAACAATGTTAACTTCATAGGGAAATTTGCACCAATAGAGGGCATTTTCAGCAATATCAATAACTCTACACAGTTGCATAAATATTTGTACTAGGTTTTTCATGGAGTAATAGATAAAAGGACACACATATTAGGGTTCTCCACTCGGTTTTCTCCAGTTCACATTTGGAACACTCCACTTAGGTCCATTCACTAGTATTCAACTCAGTTCATCAACGCACAACACAATGCTTCTCTTCAATAAGACTGATACGTAACTCAATGGTATCAGTTCTCACTATTATGGAAGGATCACGCACCAAAAATCATCCAAAAAATCTCACTCCAGATGCAATAGTCAACAGTACTCTCAATGCACAAGTTCACGGGAAAGCATACATACCTGAATGGACACTATGCAGAACATACTTTCACCAGGGACAAATATCCTAGAGACCTATGCAAATAGCTCACGAAATTGGAAAAGAAGAACAGGTGTTTGAAGGTTTAGATCTTGCAACAAAAGCATAAGGAGCAGTTGAACATGATTAAGACATGTAGGTGAAAACATGACACTTTTTGCTGAGTTATTTATTTGATTAAGATTTCATTTCAAATAAAAAGTGCATAAAGATCATTTGGCATTTGGGAGAAAAATGAAAAATAATGGACTGCCAGCTATATAATTTAGTTTCTATAATTCCCTACTCCGATAGTTTTCATGTATAATGAAATTTCCCAATCGCCATCGAAACTCCAACTTTCGGTAACCACCAGTATTTTTGTAGCTTGTAATTTGTAAAAGACCACAATGCCCAGATTGTTCATAAAAGACCACAATTTGATATTAATGAAGTAGTGAATACTAAATAGTGTAGATTAAGTCATGTAGGTGACTGCTAATGTGATCCGTATCGTGTCCAGGAAGCATGAGGGGGACAACAGTTAGACTGAATGAGTCGGCTCTGTTATGGTGGAAGCTTAATAAACAAAATTAGCAAAAGCAGGATTTCGCAATACAGATAACACAATACACACAGATAATATGCAGGAATGTGAATTGTTCTAGATTGATCAAAATCAATTGTATGTTACAATATTTTACATGCTTATAAAGAAGTCTGATATGCTTGGGTGCCTACCTATTATGTTCAGTTACAAAAAATAAGTTAGAGCGGTTCAACTCTTCAACCGTTACAGTCGACTGGAAAAAAAGACAGACTGTCGAAGTTCGCCAGTCACTGGTTGCATGCCGATGTTGTGAACTATCAGGTCACTGAACATGTCGAAGGTGCTGAAGTTGGCGAAGTCATGTCGTGTCGAAACTTGTCGAAGTTGTATAAACAACAATGACTAGTCGAAGATGTGTCGAAGTTATCATCCGACAACAAATGCCAACTGTGATGTGGATCAGGCCTCCTTCCTTAAGAAACAATGGACTCCATTGTTTGCTCGCGAAGGTGAGGAAACTTGTCGATCACTTTAGTAGTAGAGTTCCACTTTCCTTGAGATGGGATTGGGCCAGCTTTGGCTACCTGAAACAAGGGAATTGTGTTCATCCTCGTAAGGCATACCCATCGTCCCACAATGGTGTCACAAGGAAGTGGCTCCTGAATATCTAGATTGATGTCCGTGGGATCTGCTGTGGAGAAGTCATTCTGTTCCAACAAGGGTGCATGGTATGGTCAAAGTAGATCCACATTAAAGACTAGATGCAGACCTAGGCAAGAAGGAATGTTGAGCTAGAAAGCATTCTCTCCAATCTGTTGAAGAATACTGTGTGGACCATATCGCAAAGGTTTTAACTTCTTGAAAGGACCTGTGAAGCACTCCTTCTTAAGATGTACCCAGACCTTATCCCCAATGCGGAATGTATGAGGAATGCAAAGCTTGTCGTGTCAGGCCTTATCTTTCTCGTTTTCTCTGTGCAACATATCCTGTGCTTGTCGATGAATGTCGCAAATCTGTTCTTGAAACTTGACTGCTTTATCAACTTCTAGCTGACTATGATCTGTGTCGGAGTTTGGCTGTGTCGAGGAGCTGATCAAGTTGATAGGTGCTAAGGGTTGAAATCTGTAACAGATCTTAAATGGATTCTTTCCTCTAGAGCTATGTTGAGCACAATTGTAGCTGTGATGTATGTATGAAAGACTATCATTCCACGTGCGTCGATGTTGGTGATTGTAGATGCGAAGCAATTGTACTACCAAGTGATTCACAACTTTCATTTTTCCGTCGGTCTAAGGATGGAAAGATGTTGATAATGAGAGTCGTGTGTCTAGATGTTTCCAGAGGGTCTTCCAAAAGATGATGACAAATCTGGCATCTCGGTCAGAAATGATGGTTGTGGGTAAACCAAAGTGTTTCCAAACATGTGTAAAGAAGAGTTAAGCAGTTTGCTACGGTGTTGTGGTCTTCTTACATGGTATGAGAATGGCCATCTTGGAAAATCGGTCGACTACTACTAATATCGCGTCATGCTGATGTTTGGTAGTAGGATAACCCGTCAAGTAGTCCATAGAAATGGATTCCCGTGATTGATTAGGAACTGGTAGAGGTGTGTACAATCCATGTCGTCAATTAGGTGGCTTAGCAATGGCAAAAACCACGCATGATCGAATATACTTGATGACGTCAGATTTAAGTGTAGGCCAGAAGAAATACTTTTGCAAAATAGCAAGTGTCTTTGCTACTCCAAAGTGTCCTATGGTCTTGCTGTAGTGTGCGTCCCAAATGAGTTGTTGTCATTGCTCACCGATCAGTACACAAAGTTGTCCAAGCTTGTATAGCAAGGTGTCTTTCAGGAAGTAGTCGGAGTCTGAGGTCGACGAATTGTTAGTCTGTAACTGTCGGTAGATTGCTGAGAAGTTGTTGTTGTCCTTGTACAACTGTTGCCAAGTGGTCCTGTCGTAACCTTGCATACTCATCACTATCAAAAGGAGAGTAATGGATGGTTAACTAAGGCAATATGCAGTGGCATTAGCCTTGCCTTTTCGATGCTTAATAAACAACTGAAATTGTTGTAGGTAATTAATCCACTTGAGTTGTCGGTTTGTCTGCAATTTTGATTGTGTCAGAGCGAACTGTAGAGGCTTGTGATCAGTGAGAATGACTGCTTCTTTGCCAAGGATGTAATGCCTCCATTGCTTGAGAGCTTGCACAATGGCGTACAGTTCTTTTTCATACATCGAGTATCTTCTAACCGTGTCATTAAAAGTCTCGGAATGAAAAGCGAATGGGTGACCAGATTGAGTGATCACTGCACCCAAGGCGTAGCTCGATGCGTCCATCTCAATCTCAAAGGGCTGATGCAAATCAGGTAACACAAGTACTGGTGCAGTGCAAAGCCTGTGTTTGAGCTGTTCAAAAGCTGCTTGATGTGTTTTTGTCCACTGAAAGACAGTTTTTCCGTTTCCTTTCGTCAACTGATCCAAGGGCCAAGCTATGTGACTGAAGCCGAGTATGAATCGTCGATAGAAATTCACCAAACCAAGAAAATGTCTTAGTTCTTGAATGCTTCTAGGAATGGGCCAATCTTTGAGGATCTATACTTTGTTTGGATCGATGTGAATGCCTATAGAGTCAATTACATACCCCAAATATTTGATGCTGGTCAGTGCAAAAGATCATTTGTCCATGTTCAAATAGAGTCGATGTTGCTGGAGAGTGTCAAGGACTTGTCGAAGATGTCCAACATGTTCTTCCCATGATCGACTGAAAATCAATATGTCATCGAGATAGACAATAACCCATTTCCGATGAAAGGTCGGAGAAGGTTATCCATATGTCGCATGAAGGTTGAAGGTGCATTGGTTAAGCCGAAAGGCATGACTAACCATTCGAACAATCCTTCCTTGGTCTTGAAAGCATTTTTCCACACATCTCAGGGCTCAATTGGAATCTGATGGTATCATGACTTGAGGTCGAGCTTAGTAAAGAATTTAACACCTTTCAGACAATCGATAAGCTCGTCCATCCGCGGCAGAGGGTATCGATTCTTCATCGATATTTTGTTGAGATCTCTGTAGTCGATGCACATGCGCCAAGTCTCATCTTTCTTCAGAACTAGGACAATTGGACTTCCACAAGGAGAGAAGCTCGGTTGAATATGACCTTTGTTGATTAATTCTTGGATTTGTCTGCGAATCTCTTCATTTTTTAGAATGGATCTTCTGTAAATAGATGCATTAGGCAAAGAAGAACCAGGAACAAGTTCAATGGAGTGTTTTACCTGGCAATGCTGAGGTACTCTGTCTGGAGCTTGAAAGAGGTTCTGGTACTCATCGAGAATATGATTGACTTGGTGCTTTTGTCGAGAGATGCATTGGTTGGTGACTCAACTCGTTGTTGTAGTCTTCTTAGAATGTTGCGGCTTGATCATGATTAATGCAAATTTCTGAGCATGATTGATGAGCTTCTTTGTCTGTTTGGAAGATATCAGTTCAACCGTCAGTGTAGGTTGACGCTTTGGTATGCTGAACCATCGATTTCGGATTCTGACAATCACCTTATGAGGCCGTGACTGATAACTTCCATGTCTATCCCAGAGGTAAGGTTTCCCAAATAGGGCGTCAGCTATGGAGAGTGGTGCCACGTCATAGAGTACTTCATCTTCAAAATGTTTTATGAAGTAGGCAATCTTGCATTGTCGAGTGATCCGTAGTTCTTGTCCATCCTTCATCCAACCGATGTTGTAAGGGTGAGAATGCGGAGTGGTGACAAGACCTAATTTATTCACCAGCTCTTCAGAAACGAAGTTCTTTTGGCTTTCGTTGTCCACAATCAAATGTAATGGGTTGCTTTGGACCCATATCCATGTATGGAACAGGCGCTCTTGTTCCTCCTTGTCGACAATAGTTGAGGCTGCTAGAGTTGTCGAGGTCAGAAGGGTCATCGCATTTGGATCGGAGGGAGACACTTTTGCCAAGAATGTCTTTCAAGCTTTTCATTCATATGTATCATGCCAGGATGAGTGGTGGTAATCGCACCATTTTCCGGTCGACGGTTGTTTGCTACGTTCCCTCTTGTAAAAAGACTTCTTACCGTTGTGAGGATTTGGCGATGTCGGCTGAGAAGATCTCGAATTGTTGTAGTTAGCTGGTGTCTTCTTATTGAGTGGTCTTCCTGATGTCAGCTTTGTCGCGAAATGTGCTTTTCCTTTCTGCTTGGTTTCCAGTTTGCTAGCGTAGTGGAAAGCATCGGCAAGCGTATTGAAAGTAAAAAATTCCATCTCCTACTGGAAATACTGAGACAATCCGCTGGTGTATTTCAGAACGAGCAATTTATCTTCTTCTTGGACACCAATTCTTGCCATGATTCGATAGAATTCATTGATGTAACTCTATACTGATGGGTCTCTCCATTGCCTTAGCTGCTGCCACTTCTTATACTGCTACTCGAGGTATTTCAACGGGTAAAATTCCTATCGGATGTGTTCAACGAATTTATCCCATGTGTCGATGGGGTCTCCATTTTTCTCCATCTTTGTCGAGAGGTTCTCCCACCAGCAGTGCACGGAGGTTGACATATTTAAGGACGCAATGGTGACTTTTCCAGCTTCAGAGAGTTGATTTACAACGTAATAGGATACCAATTGTTGCACCCAATTGTTGACAGATTCCGCATCAATCTTTCCTTCAAGATTCGGTATGTCAAGATTAATTTTCACTTTAAAGGGGCTGATTTTATCGGAGTGATTTCTAGTTGAGGATTCTCCGAATGTCGAAGTGAATCGCAAGAGAATATCATTGAACTGGGTGAACATTTCAGTTCGTTGTTGAGCCAGAGCTTTCTCAATAAGCTGTGTTGTCTCGTCGGCTGCATGTCTATCATCTGTTTCTTCTGTCATATCTGGAGATCACGTCTGCTTGGATTGTTGAGATTGAGAGCGAGTATGAACCGGCATAAGTTAGGTAACTCCGAGAGAAGTGTATACGCAAAACTTATGCAAGAAAATATGAGTAGGCTCTGATACCAATGATCCGTATCGTGTCCAGGAAGCCCGAGGGGGACAACAGTTCGACTGAATGAGTCGGCTCTGTTATGGTGGAAGCTTAATAAACAGAATGAGTAAAAGTAGGATTTCACAATATAGATAACACAATACACACATATAATATGCAAGAATGTGAACTGTTCTAGATTGATCAAAATCAGTTGTATGTTACAATAATTTACATGCTTATAAAGAAGTCTGAGATGCTTGGGTGCCTGCCTGTTATGTTCAGTTACAAAGAAGAAGTTAGAGCGGTTCAACTATTCAACCGTTACAGTCGTCTGGAAAAAAAGACAGACTGTTGAAGTTCGACAGTCACTGGTCGCATCTCGACGTTGCATGCCGATGTCGCGAACTGTGAGGTCACTGAACATATCGAAGGTGCTGAAGTTCGTGAAGTCATGCCGTGTGGAAAATTTTCGAAGTTGTATCAACAACAATGACTGGTCGAAGTTATCATCCGACAACAAATGCCAACTGTGATGTGGATCATAATGTCTCCTTCAATCAACAGCTACTAAATAAACCAATATATTGCATTCCTTGTTTCCCCAAGTTACCCTCAGCACCAAAAATAACCAAAGGAAATATTACTGGTGTATATGGTTAGCATACCACTTATAATGCTTTTTTCAATACAACAATTGAAAAAAGAAGACTTTATCCCATGAAATCAATACTTAAGGAAATCAATTTTATGGTATTGTGCAATAGAGAAAATTTCGTTCATGTAATCATTTGCGTAAGGGAATGAAGGAAATTATAAAATCTATAATTGACTATGCCAAGCTGACCCATCATCTTTATTTTCTTTCTCAGATTCTTACAACTTAAGGAAATCAACATCTTAAACACTGTGATATGGTAATCGATACCCGTTTTTACACAGGAATCATAAGATCAAGAAACTAACAAACAAGGGATATATGGTTAATCACTTGACACCCCAAATGATACCCAAGCTGTTTAGACTGATAATATGGACAACTCTCATCCCTACATGCAAATTTGAAACCAAGCTCTTAAGAATTGGAAAAAGAATGCATTATCATTTTCCAAATAAGCAAAGATGATCTAAGTCTACCTAACAGATGATCACTAAGTTTCAGATGCATACTTACCTCTTGTAACCAAGAACTCCAAATGTACAGCCAGTAAGTTCTTAACACAGGCTCTTTGGTATATTCATAACTGCCGTATCAACAGATTATAATGAGTTACACTAACAAGCAAACTAAAACGATAAATTAATATTCAGTAACATGTAATAAAATAAACATATATATCATATAACAAAAAGTAAACATATATATCATATAAAAAAAAAAGAGATATAGTTGAAGATACCAACCTGGGTGTGAAACCATTCTTGAAAATATACTCAGAAGTGTTACTTTCAGAAAAAACTATTTGTGCCTCGGAGAGGCCAGTCTTTTCTAGGAACCAATTGAACCTACAAGAGGGTGTGTACAAACCAGAGAGAGAGAAATGATTGGAGTTTATTAGGTCAATGACAGTCAAGCACAGTACATAACTCAACATAAATAAAGTCACAAAAATTATAAACTTCAACCAAGTCCCAGCACAAGAGAAGTGACTATTAGCACACCACAACTGATCACAGGTGATCAAAGTCAAGTACTCTATAAGACAAAAAATTCAACAAGGTGGTATAAAAAAATGAAGGAGGGTAAATGACTGCATTAACCACAAGTCAAAGGAAAGGTACCACAAGTCCAATAATAACTCAATCAAGGTGGGGAAGGTACAACAAGTATTTAATAACTAAATTAGTAATAGGTAATAAAATAAACATATTGATCATATAACAATAAGAGAGGTATAGATGAAGATCTCCACGTCAACATTAAACCAAAAATCAGATATGAAGTGTGGGTACAAATATAAACAATGGTCATAAAATAAGAAAATATAAACAATGGTCATGACATAGGTGTGGGTAGTAGAAGACCCATGACCCTTAGAACCAAGGGTATGCTCCAAATGTGGCCAAACAACCATAGTACTCTATAAGAGCAAAACTTCAACAAGGTGGTTTTCAAAAAGTTACTCAAGGAGGGTAAATGACCCCATTAAACAGAAGTGAAAGATAAGGTACCACAAGACCAATCATAGCTCAATCAAGGTGGGGAAGGTACAACCGGTCATATCTCTCTCAAATGTACAGCCGGTCCATATAACCTGAAAGTTCATCATCACAGTATAAGGAAGGGTGGTGGGATGCCAAATAAAAATATCCCTCATTTATCTCTATGAAATCCTGATGGCATCACATAACAGATAAGTACCTTGTACTATAGATAATAAAAGCCACCTGTGTTACCTTTCAATTTAGGAATATAGTCTAGAAAAGCAAAATTTCATCACAATTACCATCCAAATTTATGACTAGTGCTAAAGCAACAATAAAATATTTTATAACATAATTTTGATCTCTATCAACTTCAACACTCCTCTGTGGTCCCTGTGCTGAAGTTGGTCCTCGAGATGTAATGGGCAGTAATCAAATTATAACATATGCAACAACAGTAAATAAGCAATGAAAAAAGCCAATAAAAATTGATTAGGCTTCCTTGTACTCAGACAACATTTTGGTTCAGATCTTATCCTTTCAAGGGACAAGTCACCAAGGGAACATGAAAGTACCTCAAGAGAGAGGAAAAGTTAAGTACAGACCTCAAATAGGTTAACACAGTCCACATGATACTACAACAATTTAGCACACAGATGAAAGAAAGGTACAGTAACATAACAATTCTACAGCTGCATGAGTAAACAGTAATATTTCTGAATAGTGCTAAAGCAACAGTAAAACATTTAATAACATAAATTTCATCTCTTTCAGTAACAGGTAATAAAATAAACATGTTGATCATATAACAATAAGAGAGGTATAGTTGAATATCTCCACGTCAACATTAACAAAAAATCAGATTTGAAGTGTGGTACTATTTCTGAATAGTGCTAAAGGAACAGTAAAATATTTTACAACATAAATTTGATCTCTATCAACTTCAACACTCCTCTGTGGTCCCTGTGTTGAAGTTGGTCCTTGAGATGTAATGGGTAGTAATCAAATTATAAAGAGTGATGATGATTGAAGTCTTGATGAACATATCTAATATATCTAATATAAAGAGAATCAATGTTTTAGACTAATATATCTACATGCAGCACATACAGGAGTGATGATGTGTGAGAAAACACAAAATTTGAATATTAAAATACAAAATAATTATAAACAAGCATACAATGACTTCTGATGACACATAAATTTAAAATTCAAATTCTAAGAAAAAAAAAATATAAATGGTACAATTCCTAAGAGCATCACATAAAAGATAAGTACCTCGTAACTATACCAAATAAAATTTATCTATGTTACATACTAACAACATCGATATCCATCAAAATACAAGTCATGGATTTATGTGGCATTTACTCTTTTGTTGATTTCTATTTTTTTGCATTGAAAAAAATTGCGAGTATGGTATCACAATCATCAATTGGCGTTGTATTTACTGCGATATTTCCTATTATTGTTTGTGTTTCCATGCCCTCATTTATGCCACTTCTTGTACGTCGCTGAGCAGGGCGTGGAGGCAGTTCTGAAGGGGTGTGAACTGCAACAACGAAAATGAGCATATATATATGATGTTGAATTATTATTGAAATAAATATTTCATTATTTCGATTAAAATTACAATATTTCTCTTTACTAGTCTCTATAGATGTGACAACTAGGGTATTAATTGGAGGTCTAGTTGCTTCCGCTTGTAGTTCATGCTCCTAAGATGCATGGTCTTCCATTGAAGAAGAAAATTTATAAGTATACGTCAGGAAATATATATATCTAATCACAGTAGATATTTCTATTTCCACGGCATACATACTAGAATGGACACTATGCTCCACACCGTCATGGGACATGTTCACCCCAACATCAACTGGTACTTGCTGAGTACTGTTAGATTCACTGCCGCGGTTGCATTGTTGCTTAAAAACAAACATAATTTTTTAGTTATTGGTGTTATAATCAGAATTGAATAGAGTTTAATAATATACTACAATTGGTGATATACTTGCATTTGCGTCATTGGGGAGATTGGAGTCTACCCCAAGCTTTTCCGATATTCAACCACACTTTTAAAATCAAACTTGAAACCAAGCTTTAGGTCTTCCTTGGTGGCAGCAGCTTGGAACGTATTTCCCTGCAATGCATGATAACACATTTTGAAATTTCCAGTATCAAAATTAGATATTTGTTCCGTACCGTTAAATAAATATTCCCAACAATTAATCATTTAATACTTACGATTCTTGCTCTTAGTTTTCTATAGCCACCCTGGCCCAGTCTATGTTGCCCGTGCTTTTCCATTATAGCCTTGGTTTCTTTGGAGGTGTCAAGTAGCCTATATATGAAAATTTTGAAAAACCTTAGATATCAAAAATCTTACTTAAAATAAAAAAGAAAAAAAAATTGAGCTTATTTCAGTAAAAAGATGATATATGTTGTACCTTGCTTTACCAGGCTGTGGTTGTATTCCTTTTTTTTTTAGCAAGTTCTCCTTTGCATCATATATGAGTGCCTTCCACTCTTTCTCTGGAACCATGGGAGGGCGCTCATGCTTGAGGTCAGCTTGCAATCTTTCCCTATATTTGGCCCCGGTATATTTCAAATTCTTACTGGCTAACTTTGCAACAACTTTCCTGTTGAAAGTATTTCCGAACAAGTTGACCATGTGGTCCATCAATTCATCTCTCTTATTGCTATCATGGCTATTCCACTGTGCACGAATGGTTGGTCCAAAAGCTCCAAGGATTTGTCATTCAAATTCCTGTAGAAGACATTATTTCCTGCAAAAACATGTAATCCATTAATTTATAATAATTTCAACGTATGTCTATTTCAATTTCATGATTAAAATCAATAAATTAATTAATAAATACCTGCAATATTCTGAACCTTGATAGGAACACAAGAGTCATCCACTAAAAAGGTGAGATCTAGTAATCCGGTGCTTTTGACTCATGCTGCTCCAGGAAAAGTTTCCTTGTCGTCTACAGTACGTTCATCTGCAGAGTCATGTGGATTCCTAGGCTTCGTTTCATCATGCTCCGGCATGGCATCATACCTCGCTCATCAATGCCTGTGTCATCAATGGATTCGAGGCCAACTGCAGGAGTGGAAAAAAGCCTCATTGGTACATTGCTTCTTTTTGGCTGCATTTGACCATTACTGCTACCTATACCTGTCTCGACAGGTTCTGATCTAGTCACAGGTTTTAAAAAATCCTACAAACAATAAAATTTACTTTATCAAATCACTTAGAAAAATAAAAAAACATGATATCAGATATGAAATCATGTCATAGCTTAAAAACATTTGTGAAGATGCCACCTAACCCATAAGATTGTATTTGATCTTGCAGCTCTAGAATCCTTTCCCTATTCTCCTGTGTCAAGGGCCTTTTTCGAGCCAAGGCAAGCGTTTCTATGTTTTCCTTTTTCAAGGATACTCTAAAAGTGTGTAGTGCTTCAATGGAATAGAAAATGTCTTCCTCAAACCCCTGATCACCCAAATCGATTGCACGTGACTAAATTCATCAAACAATAAATTAAATTAAGCAATATAATTTTAACATCATTCAAATATTGATATTATAATGAAAATTAAGTTACAATTATGCACTAACACTTACCTGACGCGGCGTTATGGCCGGTGAGTGTCCACGATCAACCGGCACCGTGCAAGCAATATGTGCCTTTCCACGGTCCTAAATGAACCAATAATCCATCATAAGCTCAGAAAAATGTGAATGTCAATAGTGGACATTGAATGTTAACATACTAAATCGAAACATTTAGTTATTGTACGTAACACTTACCTAACGGGCCACAGAGTGTGACCTTCCATGGTCTCCCTCGACCATGGAAGTAGTAGGTGCCTTTCCAATGGCACCACCTTGACATAATAAATCAATAAACAAACGTTTACCTCATACTAAATAATTGTAACATAAACAAAAATGAGATATTGCATTAATATTTATTTTTACCTCAGAAGTAGAAGATACATGTTCTGTTGCATGTCGATGTGCAGACTCCTACCATAATTTAATAAGCATGTTATCATATGGAAGTATTAACAATAAGCACGGAAAAAGCCAATTCTAATAGTGAAAATCGGAACATCTTGTTATTGTAGTCATATTTATTTGCTATATTTAACATTTACCTGACGAGGCATAGATTCTGACCTTCCACGGACACCCTGGACTGTGGAAGCAGCATGCTCCTTTCCAATGCCGCCACCCTAAACAAACGTTGGGTCAATAGATGCATCATAAACAAAAATGAGATATTCATAGCAGTGTAATCACCATGTAATCACATGGAAAAATTCATAATAAGCATGAAAAAAAGTGAATGTCAACGGTGGAAATCGAATGTTAACAGAAAAAAATGAAACATTTAGTTATTGTAGATGTTTAGTTACTACATTTAGCATTTACCTGGTAAGTCATAGTTTTTGATGGTCCACGGTTACCCTGGACCGCGGAAGCCACATCTATTCGATTTAAGTTGTAATCGATCAACAACTCTTGACTAGCAAGTATTGTTTTTATTGCACATACAAATATACGATGATGTTCACGTGCCTCGAATTGGAAATTTGGTTACTTATTTGTTGTTACTGGTCGTGTACTATTTATAAAGCCAACAACGTTTCCGGATGCTTTTGGTCTCCCATCAATATACATAGTCGCCCCTTTGTTTTTATTGTTTTCTGCTAGTTGAATATAATTTGCGGCAACTCTGTATCTCCACATACTTCAAGTATATTGGACCAAGATCAACCAGTTATTGTATCTGTATAGTGGTCCTACATACTCCATCAATTCAGTTACAGTGCCATAGCGGACCTTTATTCCATCCATGGAAAATAGCCCCAATCCATGTAAGGACGAAGGAGCGATGCGATACATCCTCCCATTGATGACGAAATTTGTGTCCACTTGAGGTAGCATATTAGGTACCCATCGTTTCACTAGATGTTTATACCTCAATGGCAAATCAATGTCTCCTATGCTCTCAGCATCATAATTACACGACCCACCATTGGCAATAAAATATTTCATGCGTCTATGAAATCTTTTCCTTATCTTTTCAGATCTAGTTGATATAGAACCGGTAGATCTAGTACAACTCGTCTCACTTTCAACCTCTCCGACTATATCTTCATCATCACTTGAGGAAGATAGATTTGATAGATACCTACTTGGTGGTACCTACACTTGAGAAAACAACAATAAACAAGACGGTGCTTTCTTTCTTCTTTGAAAGTACACATTTACTTAGTTAAACACATTTACTTCCCTCAAATCTAAGGCTTAGGAGGGACATGCTGAACCCTAGTGGGTGTAGTGTTACAAATCTTAGCTGAAGTATTTGGTATTGGGAGGAGGATTTGTGGTAGGAAGAGACCAAGTTACAGTGCCATAACAAGCTGTCCATACGACACCACATTCATCACTGTAGGCTGTGAGCTCTTTTGTGGACTGAGTTTGCACATTTGGGGGTCTTTTTCTCTTATGGGGAGAACAAAACCACCGGGGACAACAAATTAAGGAATTTAACTAGTATATCACCTAGTTTTGGTCCTTCCAACACTGCTAGACATATTATTGGCAACCTAGCCTCTTTCTTTGAATGGCATATTTTTGGCAGCCTACCCTTCATTTTTAAAATTTACATGCTAGTATTTTATGCTAATGCATATGAAAACTATTTGTTAGTGAATTGTTTGGCAAAATCACTCAACTAAGAAACATTATTTGACTATATCATCCCAACAAACCATAACTACAGTGAGAGGGTCCACTTAGGAGTACATTGCAGCAGTGTTCGTAACTGTTTCATGTCAATACATCTTAACCAAATAATCAGTAAAATACTACAGTAGAGAACACAAAATACATCAACTAGCTTAGGTGAGATATTACACCTTAGACATGTTGCAAATTTCAAATTCATGCAAAGTGGCACTGAAATGGCCATGAGAAATTTGATTTTCAAAGACTTTCAATATTACGAGGATCTTTTTTGTATCAAGCTTTAGCAAGCAACTTGTAGGACAGATTTTCAAACATTATGTGTATATTGATTTTCCAACTATAATGATTTTTTATTTTTTAAACAAATAATAAATTTCAATCAAGAATGAGCGTATCCATCAACCAAGCAGGAGGACCAAACCAGAAAAATGTCAACCCGAGAGTAGTATGGTGAACAACCAGAAATGAATTTATATTAACAAGGGAAATTACCAACAATGACTCAGTTAAGGGAGATTGACATTTATTAACTCTCCACAATATCTCAATAATTCAATTGGACAGGTGTACACATCAATATAATTTAATAAGAAATACTGAAAACTAAGACATAGGTCATTGTTCAACATAGGTCATTGTTAAGTTCAGATCAGCATAGGTCATTGTTCAGAGGTCATTGATCATGTATCCCACTAAGACATAATCACAAAACTATGTCAAGTCAAACGTGGGTGAGGGTACCATGACAAAAATAAAAAAAATTATACAAGTTAAAAAGATGATAATGGGTGTTATGACCGAACTCCCTTTGTACCAAAGGGTGTACCACAACCAAAGTACCCAAAAGACCAAAGTAATAAGTTAAAGAATAACTTAAGGTGGGTAAGTGACCCTAATAATCACAAGTTAGCTACGTGGGCATCATCTCTTTCTAGCTGACTAGTGGGATGACTTTGGGGTTTTGGAACTGTTTCATGCTATAGAACTGGATAACATAAGCTATTGAGGACTTTGAATTGAGTGTACCAAGGCCAATTTCCTCCCGAATGTTGTTATTTAATTATTTATCCTAATGGTATCAATGACCTCTTTAATAGTCTGTTATTAAGGTTTCTATGCCTCCAAATAACTACAAAATATCCCAAATAAGGGGAGCACTCTAGTCTCCCAAGCAAGCAAACAACTGAAGGATGCCCCCTCCGCACCCGATAGTCAAAATCCTAGAGGTCATGGATACCATTAGGATAAATAATTAAATAACAACGTTCGAGACCAATGTGTTAGTTGCAATTAAATGTGTGGGGAATGTTATGTAAGACCCTCAAACAACCCTTATACACCACATGTGCTTGATGCAAACATTCAAATCCTTGACAATTTAAGCCTTAACTTAAGTGAAATCAACAAGAGCTATAAGTGTTGGAAACAACCAAACCATGACTACAATGATAGCTGAAAATCTAATGTGCAATAAGACAATTTTTAAAATTCGAAAACACCATGCATACAAAGAAGAAATGAAGTCCATGTTCATAGTCTCATGATGAATAGGATTGTCATTGATGACAACATAAAAGTAAGTAACCATTATGGAAAACATATAAAAGTTTTTATGGCTTTCAAAAATAAGATATAAAAGTTCTTATGACTTTCTTTTCAATCTTTATGACAATTTGAATGGATAGGCCCCACTCATAGCCAAATACTTTTGAGATATTTACAAATCGTTGGAGTATGGGGGACCATATAATTCTCGAAAGACACTGGATTCAGTATCCCATGCCTTTGAATAAAAAGACCTCACGACCATGCGTCTATTCTAATGCATGTGGATGTGTATGTGGGTTTTGACAAGCCACTTTTTTTGGTTTCTAATGTAGTACCCAAGGATTTGAGCCTCAGTAAGCTTTGTCTGCAAAATATCTTTGACCTGTTCGAGAGATTCTCCAACTCCCCATTTCCCCGTTTTAGATTATAAATAACAGCTGGTTCTAATGCTGTCAGGTTGATGACGAATGACCGCCACCAGTCTCTAATCCAATCAGGTACATACAATGCAGCACCCTCGTAGATTTGTGGAATTTGAAGTCCAAACTTTATCATGGTATAATATGTTCTATCTGTATTTTCTTTTCTCAAGAATTTCCACCATAATTTTTTATATTTTTCATAAGTGTGTGTAGTACTTGGAAACCGGATACTAGCATCTTGATGTGGCTATGCTTCCATAGAACATATCCGGTTAATACAGTAGTGTTCTTGGTTTAGCTGTAGCCCGAGGTGAGGTGTAGAGCCCTCAGTCGAGATTAAGTTAAGATCTTGGTAGAGGTGTGTTAACCAATTGCTTGCATCAACTGCTTTTCTTAGGGAGTTGTTGTAAATCATCTCTGGTACAATACTGGATCCCATAGGCATTCTTCTGAGTTCTGGCACTAGTCTAATAAAAGCATCAGATCCCTGTAAGTTAGCATCTAACACTTCAGCATGTCTCAACTCCCACCTAGGTTTCCAGTCTTGCATATAATCTAGCCAACTCATATTATCATTGATAGTATAGATATGATTTTTTTCTCCGGTCCAAGCCGAGATTTTCATGTTTACTTGTGGGTTATGGGCCCACTGGATTCCGCTTTGACCTTCTACACTTGCTTTCCTTGTGCTCGCTTGCACCAGTCTCGTTTGTTTCAGGCTCACTTGTTAAAAATTAACAACATTCTCGTGTGTCAAATATTCTCTTATTAGTAACCATTGTGGTATTTTGGTTTGTGGTTCTAGTTGGCCTTGTTTTGGGCCTTGTAGTGGTTCTCTAATGTCATGTCCATAGTCATTATTGCATTAAAACACCTTAGATCTAAGCCCGAGGTGAATAAGGGTTCAGAGTAAAATCCCAGTGGCTAGTACCTCGTAGTTGTCAGTCATCACTCATCACCTTGCAAAGCTAGGCGGTGAGTGCATGACATGAGAGAGTGAATGAGTTAGTGTACCAAGGTTGATTTCCTCCCTAATGTTATTATTTAATAATATACCATTAGAAAAAATCCCACCATGGTAATGTGCTCTATAGAGGAAAAACCATAGAAAATCATGCATTAGAACAACTCCATCAACAGTAAATCTGCCTTTTTGTCTTCAAGACTAATGTTAAAATCCTTGACAATTTAAGCCTTAACTTAAGTGAAATCAACAAGAGATATAATTGTTGGAAACAACCAAACCATGACTAACACCCAATAAATAGTGTTCAACTATAAATACTGAAGGACAACCATAAGATGGGATCCTAATAAGTCAATTTTGATAATTCGAAAACACCATACATACAAAGAAGAATTGAAGTCCATGTTCATAGTCTCGTGATGAATAGGATTGTCATTTATGACAACATTAAAGACAAAGAACATTGATTGACAAACCAATGCCAAGTCTTTCGAAGGATGATAACAACATTGGAGAAGACATGCCAATCGACTAATTTTCATGATCTCCCTAATATTTGCCTCTAACAGGTCTTTGATGGAGACAACCTTAGTTAAGGCTTGTAAACATTGATAATCCATCAACATCTAAATAAACCAACAACATCTAAATAACATGAGCTCTAGTATTTTAATACAATAATTAAAAAATCAACAACTTTGTGTCCTAGGAACAAAATGTTACATATTATGGGTTGAAATTGGATTCTACCAATGAATTGCCTACTGATACTAGACCTACTTCTTCTTACAATTTGACTTTGGGTGCCTTAATGACTAGAAGTGAAAAGAGTGTGTCCGTAGACGTTGATAGTGACAAGAGAGCATCTCTGTATATTGATGGTGACATGAGTGATCTTGCACTTGAAGTTCACAAAGTTCCATCTTCCAATTTAGAGTTTTCATCTAATAATGGATTTCCGGCTGATACTGGACCCACTTCAGTTTACAGTCTCCCTCCAGGTGCTGAAATTACTATTAGAAGTAACAAGAGAGAATTTGTAGAAGTTGATGGAGACAAGAGTGTTGTAGATGCTAAGAATGACAAGAGTTTGCTTTCGCAGACATAATGTACACCTGATGAAGTTCATGAATTTCCATCATCTGAGTTGGAATTGCATGCTAATAATGAATTTCCTGCTGAAACTGGGGCTATGGTATCTTACAGTCTTCCTATGGGTGTTGAACTTACTATTAGAAATGAAGAATTAGCATTTGTAGATGTTGATGTTGAGAATAATGCTTTCATAGATGTTCAGCTGGTTGATGTTGGGGATTATGATTACATATAGACTAGTGGGGAGACTCTGGTCCAAGGCACTCAACCTACAATAATTGTTGACATATCGGAGATAGGGTTTTTCCCTCAATAACCAGTAACGAAGCACAAAGCCATATGGAATATACCGTGAATTCATAATCGGTCCAAATATCCAACATATCATTCACCATATGCTGAAATTACTAATTATATAATACTATAAACATAACCAGTTACATACCAATAATGGTAAACAAAGCATAACCTGTAAACAAAGCATAACTAGTATGAGGACAAAGCATAACTAGCAACAAAGGACCAAGCATAACCTATAAACTGACTTATTGCCATATCGAATTAACCACCTCATCCATAATCAATTCATAATTGGAACAATTATCCAATACAAATATCAATAGTTGGATGAGGATGAAACCACACACTAAGAAACATAAGCCCAATGCATAATTGTTATGGCACCTTCCTAATAACATAGCAGAAACCCTACCAAAGAATAACGAGTAACAAAGGACCAAACATAACCTGTAAAAATAGTCATTGCCATATTGAATTTACCACAACATTCATAATCAATTCATGATTGGACATATATCCAACACAAATATCAATAGTTGGCAGAGGATGATACCATGCACTAAGCAACAGAAACCCGGTGCAAAATTTTATGGAACCTCCCTCATAATAGAGAAAAAATCCTACCAAAGCACTCCCAATAACAAAGGACAAAGCATAACCTATAAAACTACTCGTTGCCATATGGAATTGACCACCACATTCATAGTCAATTCATTATTGGACTATATCTCCAACACAAATATCTATAGTTGGCAGTAGACGATACCACACACTAATCAACCGAAACTAGGTGCAAAATTGTTATACCACCTCCTTCATAACACAAGAAAAACCCTACCTCAACAAAAACCCTACCTTGACAAATACTTACAAGAAAATACTTAGAAATTAAAACAAGGGACAACCCCTAACTCTGCAAATACATTGCAAATCTCCTTCTAGCAATACCATATGGGCTTTCATAGGGATTGAGGGAAAATCCCTATCTCAGCAATCAACACAAGCAACCATTTAGGGTCTACCAATACTAGCTCTATCTCCAACATTGTTTTTTAGACAAATTTGAGTTCCATTAATGCAAATATGGTGAATGAGAATCCACTTATCGTTGCCATTGAGGGTCTGTGGGGATATGCAGACATGGTCGAAGCACACGAAACCAACTTCAATAGCCCTCATAGCAATTGCACAGTGAAGGAGGACACAGAATTGTAGCCGATTGCAAGAAGGGGGTGCCATCGAACCAGAGCAACAGAGCATTTGGGTTAAGCTCGACAGAGACACGGCCGGAGCACATGAAACCAACTTCAATAGCCCTTGTAGCAATTTTCCTCGTGAAAGTTGCACAGTGAAGGAGGACACATAATTGTAGTCGGTTGCAAGAAAGGGGTGCCATCGAAACAGAGCAACAGAGCGCTTGGGTTAAGCTCAACAGAGACAGGTATGATGTTTCAGTTATGTTTTGTTTGATGTTTAAAAAATTATAATATCATATTAATTAAATTATAATATACATTAATTAAATTCCAACATAGTAGATTTCACAAGCGGTTAGTGCAAGAACTCAAATTCCAACATAGTAGATTTCAAAGAGAATGTTAAAGTTAAAATTTATTGAACAAAGATCCTAGTAATGCAAGAGTATCAAATATCAACAAGGTTTGTTTATGCATACAAACTAAGATTGTGATGATAGGTTCATGCCATTCAAATTGGCTCAACAAGTGCTCCATGTATAATGTGAAAAAATGGTTTTCTCATGATAAAAGTGCCTTTCACCATGCACATCTTAAAAGAAGCACAGAGAGATTGATTCTAAGGTTAATTAATCAAAGTTGAGCATTGTCCCATTGTGTAGTGGATGTCACAAGTTGATATGAAGTCCTCATATAAGAGCTCAAATGAAGTGTCCAGTTATCAACTTGGTTATTGTGCTTCTTAGAACGATCAACAAGAAAACTAGCTTAGAAAGACCAACAAGGATAGAACCCCTTTCAAAATAAGTTTTTTATGTTTCCAATGAAAGCCTCAAAATCACCTTTATTACATTGAAGCTCACTTCTTAGACAAGATTCATATTGGGGCCATGTAGAGTCTAGTTGGAATTGTCCTTCTCTTCCAATTGAAGGAAATATAAAAATCTTGTTTCAAGCTTTGGCACTAACCAAAGTGTAAGACATTGTCACTCTAAAGCACTAAAAGTGGTTCTCCTAAAAGACATTTATATTAATTTAAAGACTTAGTAAAACATATAAATGAAATCCATAATGTGTTTTTATAAAAACTTGGTTAATAAAAATGATAAATAAAAAATTATTTGCAGTGCCCATTCACCAAGTGACTTGCTTCTTTTTCTTGTTTATGAAGAAAAATGTAATTAGTCACTTAACCCATTCTATTAGAAATGAGTCCACACAAGGCCTAATTGCCATCACATAATAGATCACGATGATAGGACATCAATATGTGATGGATTTTAAGAAGTCCATGTACTTTGATACATAAGAACAAACAACTTATTAAAAATGAAACACAAAAATGATTTTGTTAGTAATGACTATTAGTTTAAGAAGCATAAAAAAGATATTGTTGATTATCATTTTTGTTTAGCAAGATCAAAATAACTAAATAACATAGAATAAAATAATAGCTACTAAGTAAAAACAATTGGAACAATTTAAGTTACCAATCCATTTGTATAAAACTTATGATAATTGTTCTAATATGAAATAACCCAGAAATTAACACATAAATCTTATAACTTCATTTTGTATCTTGTTCAATCGACACATGTTCGATTCAAACCATTAACACTACAACCTCCAGGAACACCCACGCTACTGCACATGTAGAACATAATTAAATTAGAAAACTAATTTTCAAATATAACCAAGTTAATAAACAAAATGAACATATGGTGAGTGCATTTACTTTAACCTAAAAACATTACGTACCTCTACTTTATAACCTGTAAATATCATTCATCTTCTTCATCATCCAACTCAACATATGTATCAGGATCTGGTTCTGAATAGATATTGATGAAAGGATCATTCACATCGTCATTAGCATCAAATTCATCTTCGCTAATATAGTCATCCATATCATCGATGAGATCATCGCCTGCTACATTTTCATGATCAACCTCTTCAACTTCTTCATCTAACACATCGACTGTAGCCTGATCTGAATCATCATCATCTTCTTATTCTTCATGATTATCTTCATCATCTAGTACATGATTATACTTTACTGGTCTTCCTCTTGGATCGTATCGAACAACGTAGACCAACCTGCTTTACCTAGTACCTTAGAGTAGTAGACTTGCTCACATTGACTTGGAATAACATAAGGCTCTGTACTCGGTTCAAATTCCCTTGTATTGACCATGGTAAATCCATTAGCATGCTCAATAATAGTTCTTTCAGGATCACGTTCATGCATCCGTAGCCTGTACCACTTCACCTTAAACAAAACTATTTTAAAGGAATTAAAATCACACTCAATAATGTCCTCCAAATGCCCATAGTACCTATTCTCAGTTTCTTCTGGATGTCTATCACTTCTAGAGGAAACATTGGTGACCTTAAACACTACAGTTATCCCACAATCCGAGGTTTTCCTGTTATCATCCAACTTTTTGATACGAAATTTATGACCATTACACCACATAGCCTTGTGATGTTTCAACTGCAACATTGACAACAGGTTTAAAATACATTGTGAATTAATATACGTCATATAGAAGTTAGTAAATATAATTGAAAACTTAAACAAATGAAATGTAGTTTGAAAAATGGATCGAAGTAACTAGAAAAAATGTGGGTAAACAATTTACTTGCCTTTTTATCTTTTAAACCATAGGCTAAACCAACTTCCCTTTGCGACGTAAGTTCAAGAATTTGAAGTCGAAGACGATGAGCTGTTTTAATCATGTTACTAACCCCTTCCCATGATAACCTACCGAAGAATTATTCACAATCTTTTAACCAATGCTCCATCCAATCAAGGTTGTTTGAAATGTATAAATGTAAAGCATCCCACACTCGAACAACTATAGGATAAAATAACAATTCAATATCATTAATTAAATATGATTAAAGGCACATAGTTTAATATAGTTGAAAATGCATAATTATTAAAAAGAGTTAAAAAACAGTATGATAATATAAAATTGGAAAAAATAAATGTGTAACATATTAATTCAACAACATATAATAATAATTACCTTTCACAGTCCTCAATGTACCTATCCCCAATAGGACCTCCCCTTCAAATTTGTTGATGGAGTTGAGATGCCAAATGCGAGGCACATTCATATTTTCTGCTAATTTAGGTAGATATTCACTAATGTACACCATGCATTGATATACCATATATCCTTCAACCATAGAACCCTCGAGACACGCTCTTTGTCTAACAAAATCCTTCAATGACTTCAATTGCCTCTCCACCATCCACATCGACCTTGTGTGTACTGGTCCACATAATTCAATCTCCTCAACTTGGTGTATAAGGTAGTGTTCTTGTGCATTGAAAAATGCTGGAGGTAGATACTATTGTATTTCACACATTAGTCGGGGAATTTCTCTCTTCTAATGCCTTATATCTTCTTTATGGATTTCTTTTGATGAAAGCCACCTACAAATGATGCAATAAAACAATATATCAATGCATATATAATATTTGCGGGAAAAACATAAAATGTCAATAAGTTCCGCTACAAACCACAGACCAAGTACATTTTCCAAGTAGAACATTACTTACCTCATGTATTTTCCAAGAACATAAATAATATGTTTTTTGTTGTTGTCAAAGTCATATTGGGGAGATAAAGGCAGAACATACTATATCAAAAAACATATAATTATTAATATTTATTTCAAAATAAGAGAATAAAATTAATAAAATAGTGCATACCGATAATGAAATATATTATAGACTCATAATTACCTTAATGAATGTATGCCAATCATGTGTTTTAACCCCAACAAAATCACCTTTTTTCGTCAAGATATTCTTTATGTTTGACGAAAAACCCGTTGGAAAATTGATTTTTTTGATGACCTCTTTTACAATATTGCTCTGTTGCTCCGTCAAGCACCAAGGAAGACTAATATTCTGTTGACGACCAATGCCATTAGAATTAACGATCACACTTTGCAATGCATGATTAGCTTCTTGGATGTCACTACAAATCTTTCCATTTTTTTCTTTGTCAGTCCTTCCATCTAATATTTGCCATAATATTTCTGTTATGTTCTTCCCGATATGCATTGTGTCAAACGAATGAACTATTTGGAAATGCTCGTAGTATGGAAACCTACTTAATTGAATCGGGTAAATTTTGATTCCTCGTAGAATCCCATTCGTGCCTTAATGAAATTCATGAAACATCAACAAAATCAAATTAAAACTAATTAATCAATATAGGTATAACATATCGCGCTGAACATAATTTCACTACAAAATTTTTTTAGCATACCTTGACGGTTTCTATTATATTCCAACTTCCATAGCTGAGGTGTCATTCTTCGTGGTTTTTTTCCATTCTCTTCTTTACCATTAAATTTTTCTTTGTCTATGGTTCGATAAGTATGGTTCTTAGGCAGAAAGTGCCTATACTCATCGAACACTTCCTTTGCTAAACTCCTTGAACGACGAGATTTTATCCTGGGACCGCAAACTAGACATGCAAATTTACCCTTTGTTTGAAGACCTACAAGATATATGAATTGGTGTAGCAAATTAGAATTAAAATTTAAAATAATGCATGATATTATCAACAGATATATAAAATATATTTAAGCAACAAAATAAAGTAACAATATACCACAAAAATGTGTTAACCCGGGAGCATCATGAATTGTAAATGCAAGTATTCCATGGAATTGAAATCGTCTTTGCCCTATTGGTCTAGAGATACCATACATAGTAATGCTAGCCCATAACTTCAACAACTCATCGATAAGAGGCTCAAGATATACGTTCATATCTTTAACCTGGTACTTGCCTAATTGGTCCAACATACATGATTAACTATATTTAGCACCTATATTTCGTTATATATAAAAGACATAATTATCATGCACGAAACAAATTAATGAAATATTTAGTGATCAGACTTTAAAGTAAAAAATTACATATTAATTAAATACCTGGAACAATCATTGCCAACATTGTGTGCTCTCTCTTGATCGACATCCAAGGAGGAAGGTTATTGTTTATAACAAAAACAGGCCACACTGAGTTGGTAGAACGAAGCTTTCCAAATGGATTGACACCATTAGCTACCAAAGAAAGTTTAACATTACGAGGATCTTCTTTAAAAATTGGGCACTTTTCTTCGATGTACCTCAATGCAGAACCATCTGCAGGAATTCAAAGAACATCATCATGACTTGTGTTCTTTGCATGGAAATCCATAAAATATGCTATACTTTGACACCTGAACAACTGTTGGAAATGTGGAATTATCGGAATATAACGAAGAACTTTTTGAGGCACCTTTTTTTTCACTTTATCGGTTCGATACCTACTTGTTTGACATTGTGGGCATTCATCTTCTAATGCGTATTGTCCATAGTATATGATATGATCATTAGGACATGCATCAATAGCTTGATACTCGATTCCAAATGCTTTCATAATGACATATATCTATCGATATGTGCGTGGTAAAATATTTGAGGTTGGTAATAGAAATTCACCTAACAATCTACAAAATTCAACAGAATAAATCAATGAAAACAATATTAATCATCAATATCGCATCCAAACTTTACAAATTATATAACAATAGCAATAACGTAGGAAAAAAGTCAACCCTTTCTATAGATATTGTGAACATGCAGACAAAAATAATTAACAAATTACATACCTTAGTATTTGTGTCAGACAGGTGTTCAGGTACATAGGGTACTCCCAAAAGACCTAACACCTAGAGCAACCACTTCACACAAACAGATCACAGATTGATACATCGATGTTTTGACGTGGTTTAAACCCTCATGAGGGAAACACTCCATGGCCCCGGCAACATCCCCCCCCAATTTTTTGTTTGTTGTGTAGACATTGGGGCCCCTCCTTTTATTTTCCTAGAAAGTTTGCTTAGGAGTTAAGTCTTCTTTGAAACGTTTTCTGTACTTAGTTTTTGTTCCAATGAGAAATCTTTTTTTCAAGTTGTAGTTTTTCCTCTAAGTCAAAACTCAAGTTTTTCTCTTGAAATGGAAGAGGCACTCGAGATGTTCACCAGAAACAATGGAAGCACTTACATTTATCCAATATTTTGGAAGAACTCAAGATGTTCACCCACAACGACGGAAGCATGTTAACACCCAAAAAGTGCTCACTAGCTCATTCCCCTATTCACATGACCCATTTGTCCACTTTTTCACCACCTGAGCCTCTGAAACCAACAAAAGGTCACCAAAAGACCTGAGTACACCCCTTTTTCCATTAAAAAAGATTATTTTTCCTAAAAAAGCATAAAAACCCTCAAAAAGGTCCAAATTCCCAAAAATATTAAAAAGGGAATAAAAATATTAATTTTATTCAAAAAAGGAAAAAGGAGGGAAAAGTACCTAAACCATGTTGGTCAATACCATTTGGTTTCCACAAAACCACAAATGGTATTCCCCACCACCAAAACCTATAAAAAGTTGGTAGGGGCTCCTCATTTCACATCCATCCATTATCTCATCCTCATGCTGCCGAAATCTTCCTTGAGCATTTTGGCCATTGTAAGCAACCTTGGAGAAGGAGACCTCTTGGAGCTTGGAGCTACTCATCTTGGGAGTTGCTCAACATCAACCTTCATCATTGAAGGTATTATCGCAAGCACTTGCTTGCCACCCATTTTTCAATACAAATTCATTCTTTAAATATTTTCTTGTTCTTGTTTTTTAAATGTTTACATTATTTGCTTATATTCTTGCATAGATACATGATTAGTTTTGTTTAGATTAGTTTCTTGTTTAATTCTATTTGAAACTGCTGCTACTGGTTAGCAGCCATAGCACTAAGCCCCTCCCGCCGACAAGAACACTAACGTTAATCCCACAAATCAAACGTTACGTATACCTTTGGCTCCACTGGATGGCGCTTCCAAAGCACCTCGCTTCCCACTTCGTCGCATCAACAGTAATCCCAATGCTCGCGCTGCGTCGAATTACAACATTGTCGACGACTTAGCCCAGTCTCCTGCAGCCATGTCTGCTTTAGAAGTTTTGAAAAACTGTCCTTCGCAGTGCAAAAAATTTCTCTCTTCCATTGGCGCCATTGACCCCAATGATTCACAGCTCATCGCATTCGATTCAGACCAGTCTAAACCACGCCTGCCTTCCTCTTTAGCATTCCAAGTTTTCATTTTTGTTTGGAATCTTGTTATCCATCGGTGCATTATCGATGAAGGGGCCTCTACATGCGTCATGTCCACTTTCGTTTGGTAGAAGTTGGGATCCCATACTCTCCAGCAGTCCACCACTGCATTGCGAGCCTATGACGGCCGTTCGGCACAACCCCAAGGTCTATTAGCTAATGTCCCCGTCCAGTTGGCGGGTAAAACCGTCCTCATTGACATTGAGGTCATCAATGCCCAACTAGACTATAACCTTTTACTTGGTCGCAGCTACATGTATGCCATGTGGGCTGTTGCCTCATCCGTATTTCGCACCATGCAGTTCCCCCATGAGGGACGCGTGGTCAAAGTCGACCAGCTCACCTATTACGATCCCAAGGCCCCCACCACACCTGAAAATGTTCTCCCCATGGTTGAACAACCTATTTGTGGTGCAAATACCTCATTCATTTCCTCGATAGGGCCTAGACTTTACTCCGAGGCGCCGATGACCTCTACATTCCAGGCCATTCCACCACCATCACCGGAGACCCACGTCGCTAACCTCTGCACCCTTTCACAAACACCCGGTAATCAACCCTCCTTGTTACCCAAACCACCATTGGTCCCTAGTCACATTGGGGTTACACCCATCCACACAATCCCCTTTCTATTTCCTCCTTCGGGTGTAGTAAGCACCCCGGTTATGGCTACCCTTAGTCTTCCCGGGTTAACATTGGGATTACCCGTGTGGTATATTTCACCTCCAGTTCCACCGTCGACACCAAATGTCATCCTGCAACCGGTGCAACCCATTGTTACTTCTACCCAACCACCTCCCGGTATCACTACTCCTTCGTCATTGACGAATCCCCCTCCACTCATCAGGCCCACTGGGGGCAGAGGCCTACAACCATACACTGCGGTACCCCGACCCAAGGCAGTTAAACCTCCCCCCGTATTCCATGCTCCTCCAAAATGCTCGCTGTGTGATGAGTTAGGCCATCCAACCCATCAGTGTCCACAGTTACCTGCATTGCAGGAACACATGCAAATGTTGGACGACGACCCCAACATCCCGGTGGTCAAACTAGATCCAAACCCTATGCCTCGTGATAAATCACTGCATACCAACCACCCATGTGCGATATGCGATATTTACAGCCACTACTCCCACAACTGTCCTGACATCCCAGACTACAGAGCAGCCCTCTATGAGATGAACAATTTGGACCTTGAGACGACACCCCCTACTATCGAGGAGATCTACCCTCCCGCATCATCCTCATCCGGAGAGATTAACACCATGTACATGATCTCTTCGACTACCACTACCTCATCACTCGATTTGACCACTCAAAGCTCCCACAATGGTGAAGAGGTTCTCGAGACTCCTACTACCTTTGATTATCCCGGGGAATACATGCACCATCGTCCATACTTCCTCCTGGAAGAGACTTCATCCACCACCGCTACCCAATCCGCGGTTGAGTCCAAGGATTTCCTTCCTACTAAAATCGACTGGTTAACGGATCCCATGGCCGATATTTCTCCCGTCAGCCACATTGACATCTCTGACCCACTTGGTGCCCTTCATACCATCACATTAGGAACCTCCCACAGTGAGCATGAGATCGGAGAATACCAACAACTGTTCCAAGAATTCACTGATGTCTTTACTTGGTCAGATACTGAAATGCCTGGCCTTGACCCCGCCATTTATACGATCTCCACTGGATACCCCCCTGTCCGGTCGGCCCCTTCCATTGATCCCTTTGACACACAGGTTCAACCCTTTCAAATCGACCAGGAAACCACATGTCCACAACATGGGGGCAAGCCCAAAACCTTGCCTACTCATCATCATCGTGATCCTCGTCGGAGATACTGGGGGCATCCACCCCACAAAGGGAATCCCCCATCATCATATCATCACTTCAGTATGCCACCACAACCCACAGCCTCATGGTATAACACCCCGCCAGTAGTTGCTCAATGCCCTATTGATCTCTCTCTGAGACAACATCTGCACCACATTGACACCTCTGAGTTAGGGGGCATAATAGATTACCTCGACCCCGGGATAGGGGGCATGATCAATCATTTTGAACCTTCCCCATCATCTCTATCTCAACACCTCAATGAGCCCATCGTTCAAACCAACACATATGTGATCCACAATCACAAACCCCATGCACATAGCATGGGGGCAGGTCATTAACCCTGCTCACTTTTTCATATTCGTGATCTCAACCATTTTTGAGGTCACGTGTCACTTGTATATTTCAGTTGATTTGATACACCTAGTATTTTTCCCCCACGGGTCATCATTTCTCCCCACCACTGCATCCTTCGCTTGGTGGGATCACCTTTATTTGTAGCCATTTTTTAACCTAGTTCTTTCCTTTAACCATTCCGGAGTCCTTATGACCTCCGTTTTTCGCACCATTTGCATTACCGGATTCATATTTCCATGCCCGTGATGATGCTTGAGATCATTTCTCGCTCTCACCAGGACCAATATCAACATTGTGTCCCGACACCTTGTCGCCCCAGTTTGCGTACCACTTCGGCTGCTCTCCGTTTTTTATATATTCGATATCATCGGATTCATTTTTCTGAGCCCGTGATGATGCTTGAGATCATTTCTCGCTCTCACGCCTAGATTTTTCGGGCATTTTTTCCCATGCCCCCCTTGTCACCTCGGTTTGCATGCCACATCCGCCATTCTCCATTTTTTGACAGTCTTTATATCGTCGGATTCAGTTTTCCGCGCTCGTGATGATGCTTGAGATCATTTCTCACTCTCACCCCCAGATTTTTTGGGCATTTTTTCCATGCCCCCTCGTCGCCTCGGTTTGCGTGCCACATCCGCCGTTCTCCGTGGTTGACCATCTTTATATCGTCGGATTCAGTTTCCCGCGCTTGTGATGATGCTTGAGATCATTTCTCGCTCTCATGCCCATACTTTTCGGCCATTTTTTCAAAATGCCCTCTCATTGCCTCGGTTTGCATGCCACAACGACCGCAGCCCCCTTTGTGACAATCTTTATGTCACCGGATCCAGTATCCCACACACATGATGACGCTTGAGACCTTTTATCGCTCCCATCTATCCATTTTTGTTTGGTATAATTTTATCCCTTTTTCGGGCTGAGCAATCCCTTTTACGAAAAAGGCACTTAGGGAGTTTCTGTTAAGCTCTTTTCTGACTCCTAAAAACAATGAAAAGATCACCGAGCAATCTTGCTTCCTTTCATGCTCGCTAAACGTATCTGAAAGGGCATCTACCTGGTATAAGTTTACCCCTTTTCCGGACCTCGTAGACTAATTATGAAAAAGGTATACTCTAGTCACATCGGCTAGAAGAGTTCTCCATCTGCATCATTTTATGCTTTTTCGGGCCTTGGAGACTAAACTTATGAAAAAGAAACACCAATAGAGTCCACTTACCGCTTTCAGACTCTCTAAACATGAAAGTAACCATGAGCATGAGCTGTCCTGGGCTCATAAAATCCACAGGACTGTACCATTTCAGAGCACACTTTTATCCCTTCTTGGAGCTCATTATAACTACGAAAAAGGAACCAATGGTGCCTCTTGGCGCCACGACAGATCACATCTACTTATATGGCAGCTTCCCCATTTTGGTCGCCCTTGTTCAGAGTATTCTGCAGTATGTCACCTTGAAAATCCCCCGATAGCACCTATCAGCTCGTCCTCCCCCCCCCAGAATCAATATACACCATTCAGTCCCTAGAATTCATGACCCCCACACCCAGAAGTCAGTTCCCTACAATGCCAGGTCAACCATGTCATCATGCTCTGAACAAAGGAAGTTTGAGTCTACAAACTTTTTGACCCAGTTATTTCCCATCCCCACAAGTATGTTAGTCCTACCATCAGTACTACAACACTTCAGTTCTACACCTCGTGCTCCTATCAAGAAAAAATCATTGCCTTGTTAGTTGTGGGTCTCCCTCTGTCGACGACAACCACATTTATTCCAGAGGATAGACCTAGAGGTCCCTATGTCTTGGACTCATTACCATTTATGATGAGTGCCTACAAATCATTTCGAGAGGAATCCTCATTGCCTCTCCAAATGGTTGTTTCTCACATGCTCGACTTCAACACCTTGATCGCATCGTTGAGACTCGCACAGGACATTGATCCTTTCAGTTATTAGTCGAAGACCCCGGGTACCTCCTAACCCTTCCACATTTGAGAGTCTACCTATGGAAACAACCAGTTACACTTTTTCTATAGATATCCGGGTTGCGCATGGCGACAGTATTCAGATGTACCCCAGTTTCATACCCCCTTGAGTACACAGTTACATTAATTCTCAGAGATGACTCATAATCTTTGAGTCCCTACAGATATTAGACACCTTCAGTTTCAGCAGTTCACCAGTTATTCCAGTGTATCAGTTATTGAGATCAGTTATGATCAAGAGTATATCCCAAAATAATGTCCCCCCTGGACCATTATGATGTACCAGTAGATTCTTCATGTATTAGATCCCCCTTCTTGGGACTAATTGTTATGTATATGTCTTGATACGAGCATGGGAATGCTCGCCTTGTCCATTATCAAAGATTATACCTCATTCATATTGAGGCCATGTAATATTTTTTGTTTTTGCAGCTTCCAAGGGCCGTGGCTCTAGTCTCCAACCGGTGTCTTCTCTCCCCTAAAAACCCCAGAAAAAGACAAATGAACTATGATGTCTATCGGCCATACGATGAGCTCCTGCCCTCACACATCAGGGGGCAATCTGTTAACACCCAAAAAGTGCTCACTAGATCATTCCCCTATTCACATGACCCATTTGTCCACTTTTTCACCACCTGAGCCTCTGAAACCAACAAAAGGTCACCAAAAGACCTGAGTACACCCCTTTTTCCATTAAAAAAGATTATTTTTCCTAAAAAAGCATAAAAACCCTAAAAAAGGTCCAAATTCCCAAAAATATTAAAAAGGGAATAAAAATATTAATTTTATTCAAAAAAGGAAAAAGGAGGGAAAACTACCTAAACCATGTTGGTCAATACCATTTGGTTTCCACAAAACCACAAATGGTATTCCCCACCACCAAAACCTATAGAAAGGTGGTAGGGGCTCCTCATTTCACATCCATCCATTATCTCATCCTCATGCTGTCAAAATCTTCCTTGAGCATTTTGGCCATTGTAAGCAACCTTGGAGAAGGAGACCTCTTGGAGCTTGGAGCTACTCATCTTGGGAGTTGCTCAACATCAACCTTCATCATTGAAGGTATTATCGCAAGCACTTGCTTGCCACCCATTTTTCAATACAAATTCATTCTTTAAATATTTTCTTGTTCTTGTTTTTTAAATGTTTACATTATTTGCTTATATTCTTGCATAGATCCATGATTAGTTTTGTTTAGATTAGTTTCTTGTTTAATTCTATTTGAAACTGCTGCTACTAGTTAGCAGGTGCCCATAGCACTAAGCCTGGTTGCAAAACCGGGCCAACAAAGCACTCATGAAGTTTTGCCGCAACAGGAGCCTACTTACCAAGTCCCTCGACCTTTCACTTTTTTGGAAAAGACATACCAAATTCATCTGAAATTGCGGAAGAACTCGTCGAGTCTTTCTGCAACGGCGGACCAACTCAAGAACTTTCGCCACAACAGACTATTGACTTGTCAATTTCGAAAAAAACTCGTCAAGTCTTTCTGCAATAGAGGATCATCGCTCTTATCTTTTCAGCAATGGGCAAATGCCTCGTTCAAATGCCAAGTCTCCCATGTAGCGGTAGGAACTCCCGAGTGCTCGCCGCAACTTCAGAAGAAATCAACGTTTCATCCCGCAACGACGGACAAAACTCCCCTTTTCCCTTCAGTTTTGACGGTTGGGCTTAAATACTGTTTATGATGATTTGACCCGATGTATGCGTTCTTAACACCGTTTTAAATTGCTTCCACCTACCCATTAATTGCCACACGCGTGGACCTCATTATAAAGGTGGTAGGGGTTATTTTTGAATCCCATTGGTTGAATCAAGTTGCTAGAGGACGCCGTTTGGAGATTTTTCAAGTTTGCTCCAGCTCATCTTGTTCGTTGCATCGAACCCTGTTAGGCAGTCATCTCGTTGCTAGGAAAGTAATTCTACCATTAGTTTTGTCCTAAATGTACGTCGAAACTTTATCGGGTAGTTTTCGCCATGTCAATTGCATGGCCTATGGGCATTTGTTGTATACCATCTTTTGTTTTCAAGTTGCTTGCAATTGTAGACTTTACAGCCACTTCAACCCTGTAGGTTTCCCAATCCGGTTAGCTAGCAAAATGTTCTTATTCGGCAACGCGAACCTGTAACCGCGCCCATTTGCCCACTGAAAAGTATCCGAGCCCGACATTGCCTCCTTAGAACATTAAAGTTAGATGGCCATAATGTGTTTTTCTTGAGTGATTTGCGTTTTGTTTCTTTCCCCAGCATGCGACATTATAGTTTGTTATGATTATACGTTATCATGCTAGTCCCGTTTCTTTCATGTCTTTCTCTATTCTATGTAATTATTTTCAATCTTATGTCCATTCACGTATGGTTGCTCAATAGAGATAAGCTACAATGCCAAAAGGTAGCGGAAAGAAAGCTAAAATGGTGGAACCAGAGCCAGTAGAGCCGAGAATTGAAACTCTGTTTGAAGACACTAAGTGCACCACAATCATCCCTCCTGAGTTTAGGTGGGGAGATATTTACCGGATGCTCAGAGACCAAGATATCCCAGGGGCACTCTTAGAAGAAGAGAAAATATACCTAAACATTAGGGCCTCTCGCATATCCATAGCTTCTACGCTCCCTGAGCTATTCCCTTGCTCAGAAGTAATCGGGTGGATATTGGAGTATGCCAACCCGCAAACGAGAGTGCTACATGATAGAAAAGGGGAGGCATTCGCTTCATTCCATTCGGCTTATATTGTAGCATCCTACAAGTTCCCACATCCCCAGCAAGCACTGGATGATGCATGGATGGGAGAGATGAATAATTTTGAAATAGCTAAAAGGCTGTTAATCACGGGAAAACAACTAAGGAAGAGGGACAATGATGAGTATGAAGTTCAGAGCCTGAGACCCTCTTTTAGGATGATTTCCCTTATGTCAAGTAGAATTTTTGGCATGCCTGATGGAATTGTATATAGGATACAATGGGCCCCCATAATCCACTACATAGCATTTAAGGGAACTATTTTTGATTGGGCCACTATCCTCTCAGATAGTTTGGCATCTACTGTGGCTGTCGCTAAAGAAGGTCTGGCTCTAAAAAAGTCAGAGTTTTACATGTCTTCATATCTCATTGATTGCATCTTGGAAAAACTCCCTTTCCCCAAGTTAGGTTTCTTATGGGATTAGTCCAACACCCCGATATATGCTGCTTATAAAATACCGTGGGCTCAAAATTACAGGGTGCACTATAAGCTCTTATGTGAAGAATTAATTATGCCTCTGTATGAGCAGATGTTCAATAAAGAACCCAATTGCCTGTCAGAGAATTCCATTGAAGTCATGGAAAATTATGGCGATTTCTACTTCTCGGAAGAGGGTACCTATATCAGAATGTTCGGAGGTACTAAGCCACCATACATCTTACCAAGATATGCCACTCATTACATAGTCCTGAAAGAAGCAGTCAGACAGGTTTTCCTTGATGGAGTGGGCGGATTTCTTAATAAGCTACATAAGGCTTCCTTCCCTACTTTTCCTTTCTATATAGGAGCCTATCAGTTTTCGGCGGTTGCAGCAGTTGAAGAATTCATTCAAGCATTAATAGGTTTTCACTTCGGAGAAGCACTCTTTCATAGAAATGACAGACGGAACAAAGTTGTGGAGCACTGTAGAGAGTTGCATGCTCACTTAGATTATGCACATTACTATGGCAATGAAGAGGAGGCATTCAGAGGAATCAGTAATATGACTGAATTGAAGATTTGTCATCACAATGGTGGAGCTAGCTCTAGCTCTACCACAGCCTGAGAAGCCAACCTACAGAAAGAAAGGGAAGCAGTTGATGTCCTGACCCGTGAAGTGCAAAGGTTGAAAGAGGAGGCAGACAGATTCTTGAAAATTGCTGCCGATAAGTTGCAAAGGGTGCAGGAAGAGGCTCTTAAACTTGAAGAAGCTAGGTTGCAACAAGATACCAAGGATCAAGAAGAGAGGGAGATGATTGAGAAAGAGCAAAGTGCTGAAGAAGAAAGACGACTTAAAGTCGAAGAAGAGATTAAGGCCAGCCAAGATACACAATTGGGTGGTTCTAACACCTAGGATATGGATATAGACTCATCTCAGATGGTACAGACCCCACCTACGGAGGCAAACATCCATATAAGAAATCTCCCAATCATCCCTTTCACCCCATCCAAAGATCATACTGTGTCCCAATGGGATAGATTTGTATGTTATAAGAAGAGAAATTTTGTAGTCCTAAAGTCGGAGACAAGGTTAAAGAGACCTTTTCATTCGGATATTGTCACCCAGCGAGAAACCACTGTTATGCAAAATACAAATATGACTCTCATGGCCATGGCATCTTCTGCTGTGGCAGCAGCAAAAACAACCGAAGACAATGTGATCGACATGGTTAAAGAGTTCGAGTCAACAAAGAGAAGAGCTCATATGCTGCAGCATACCATGGCTAACGAGCAGGCCTACAGGGACCTTGTCGTGAACAAATATAATTTCCTGTCTGCTGACCACAAAGAGTTGTAAGATAAGTGTCAACACCTGGAAAAAGAAAAAGAACACCTAGCAATCCATATGATGGTACTTGAGGCAGAAAAGAATGATTTCGAAGCTAGAGTTGTTCAGTTGGAAGAAGATAAACAGTCGATGGTTGAGCAGCTAGAGCGAGCAGAAAGCAGAGCAATGGATATGTCTCCCTTTCATGAACAGTCCTGTGACATCTTGAGACAAATGCATACCACACAAGAACTAATTAATGAGGAGGTTTGCAGACTCAAGACCATGTTGGATAGAATGAAGGAGGTTAATGCCGAGGCTGTTAGGCTTAGAAACAAGTACTATCGAGTAAAAGCAAACATTTTGAGCCAGATGGAGTGGAGAGAAGGGAAGGCATATTTCCCTAAACACCTCCCGTTCAAATATGTGGCCGGTTTTAAGGAAGATGTAGCCCTCATGGAATTTTGCAGGAATTATGGTGCCAAGCTAATTGCTAAGATCCAGGGTACGATGGGGAAAGGTAATAGCCTGTATCAAAAGATTCACGAAGTGCATGAAAAGTGCAAGGTTGTTTTTCCCCAGACCCTTGATGAATTTCCAAGTAAAGAGCAACGCCTGTCCGAGTTAAAATATGAGCTGGACATTCAAATGGAGTATGTAATGAAAATTGATGTATTGGCCACAGATGATCTCCATCACTACATTGGGCTATCATCAGTGCACAATCATATGTTCAAGGAGATCCACCAGATAGAAATAGAAGGAATTCAAAGTATTGAAGCAGAACTTGATAAACATGTGACTTCACAAAACATCCTGCTCCCCTCGCTAGCAAATATTGTTATGAGAGACATTGGTGTATGGTTTAGTTATATAGCAGAGGAAGAGAAGAAGACAGCAACAGCGGTAGCAACCAACATAGGCACATCATCAACAGCAGAGGCACTACCCCAAAGTTAGCTGCAACAGCCATGATGCAATGTTTTGATTTTGTTTATCTCCCTTTGTCCTGGTGGTCAAAACGTGAAGTCACAAGGACAACTGTCCTTTTTTCTGTTATATAAAGGAGGCCACGAATTGCTTTATTAGGGAGAGTTTTTTAAAGAAAATTGTAAAGAGATAGGTGGCAGCCCTAGAGGCATTTTGTAAACTTATAAATAGATGATTAGTGAATAGCGTAGGGGACTTTTTGGTGGGGAAATGAATTTTCTAAGCTTGTACAAACTACTTTGCACTTGCTCCAAGAAAGCAAATCTTGCCTATTAAGAGCTTGGAGAGGACGTCTTTTTGCCTGAAAATGTGTATTGGATGCCTGCTAGATTATTCTTGTGACATTCATATATTACAGTGAGATCTTTCTTTGCTGTTCTGAATTATTTCTATGCAATGAATGATCTTACTATTTTCTGTACAAGGATGTTTCTCCTAAATGAGTAATTGAATGTATTAATGTGAATTAAAGCTATCTTTAATATCTTTAACCTTCTACTTAAAATGCTTCTTTATGAATTAAATGGCTATCCATGTAATCTTTAGAGGTTTCTTTCAGTACATTGCTCATATTTACAATTTCTTCCTTGCAAGGATAGATTAGATTTGCTTATACTGTTTTAGATTAATTTAGATTAGTTACCTGCATTTAGCTTAAGGCACTTGCATATATTTTAAAATAAAATACATAAACGGTGGATCGGGCTGCAACCGGTAGAAATATTAAGAATCTTTAAATCTTACGGTAGCCGGAACCGTTAACCGGACGGATTCCCTACACCAAATGGTGAGCAATCTAATTGGGATTGCTTACCGGGGAGAATCCCTTGCTGCTTGATGCTACAATTTTTGGGGCATCAACAGTTTTTGGCGCTAGAAGGAGGGCCTGAAGTGCATGCCTAACAAAGGAGACTCTTCCTGTCAAGCAGATCCTACTGAAAACCCACTTGAAACAGCAATCCCGAAAAATCAAGAAAATCAGGAAAATCCCAATTCTTGTTTTGAGCTACAAGAAACGTTGTATGCTGTACGTTTTGCTGAAGTAGCTGATTTGAGAAGACATACACAAGCTTACGTTAAACAACTAGGTGGCTTAAACGCGATAATCTTTCTCCCTAGAAGAAAAACCCCTACAAGAGAAAGACGGTACACCTGTGACTCGATTCTTGTGCAGAACTTTGAAGAACTTGTAAATTTATCTTTGGAAGATATCACAGAACCTTTGAGAGAATTCGATCTTGAAAACCCAGAAAATCTTGGAGAACTTTTCACCCCAAAGAACACTCCACTTAATTCACCACACAATTCTCCACCTAATTTTCCACATAGAGCCATGGCTGCACTTGCTTCGAGAGCGAGAGGAGCATTAAATCTAGCTGGGCCATTCCACAATCTGTCTAAAAATCCAGAGAAAGTTTTACCCAAATATGACCCCGGTAAAGCCATATCTGCTGAAGATCATCTTAAGAGTTTTTATTTGGCTTTGAATCTTTTAAATGTACAGCATGAATATGTAGTCTGTAGGATTTTCCCATACACATTCGAACTGAAAGTTTCTTCCTGGTATTTTAACTTACAAGCTAGCTCAATTTCCAATTCGGAAGAATTTGAAAATTGTTTTTTAAAGAAGTATGGAAATAAAAAAACTGTAGCTACACTCATGAAAGAATTATTGTCCATGAGAATGGAAAAGGTCCAAGACTTTAACCAAAGATTCACCATGCTCGTGAATAATTTCAACGAAGCAACTAAACCTGCAGAAGAATCTTTAATTGAATATTATACAACAGCGCTTGAAGGTCCCATAGCAATGCTCATTAAAAGAACTAAGAAAACCACCCTGATAGAAAACTTTGAAGAAGCAAGAAAGGTGGAAGAGGAAGCAGATAGCATTGTTAAACATGCCTTAGATGAAAGAACCAAAGCCAACAACTAATAGAAAACCCTTGCTGCTTACCAGGAATAAAGAAGAGTCATCAACAGACATGGAAAACGTAGCTAAGATGATGCAGAAATTGTCAAATAAAATTGTAGATCTCGAGAAAGATAAGGCAGCTAGTACATCTAGGAAGCCTTTCAAACCTTTCCACAAGAAAAGGGAAGACAATGACCAACCTCATCCACCTATGAACACTTCCCCCATTTTAAATCTAAATGAAATAGGAATGGAACACTTTTGTACCTTTCATCAAGAGCCGCACTCTAAAAAGAGCTTCCCATAATGGATTAACTCTATGAGTTTAGTCATGGACCAAATGCTGGATTCACATATTCCAGATCAAGATGATCCTCCAGAGGAACAAAACCTTGAAGTAGAGGAACCTTCCCCAGACACTACCATGGTGTTATGGGATTGGGTACCTTTAACTGAATTGATAGAAGACAATCCCGTGGAAAGCCCAGTCTCTGCTGTAAACATTAACACTCGCAGTAAAGGTCCCATTGCAGATCCAGTTCCAAGTTCAACTACACCTAATCCTAAGGTTCCCAAATAAATACCTAAATGACACATTACAGTCATATCGCCTCAACCTAAAGCTAATCCAATAGTTATCAAAAAGCCAAATATTGACACAACAATCCAACAACCAAAAGCTACCCTGAGCAAGACGGACAATCAAATGAAAATTGTAAAAGAATGTGATCTAGGATATGACATCATTGAATACATAAAGAAGGTAAAAGCAAATGTTTCGATATTCGATATGTGTAGTTTTCCTCAGTAATGAAACAAGTTGTTGCAAGCTCTTCAGTCCCAGCCCAACATTCCATTAGCAGACACTCAAGAAGACCCTGAAATTAATGAAGCCAGTATCAGCGGGAAATCCAAATCCCAGACATTGCCTTTCCTTTTAACTTTTGAAATCTTCAATCACAATGTGCACAATTGTCTGGTAGATTCCAGAGCATCTTCGAATGTTATGCCACTGTCTATTTGTAAGAAAATTAATGGTCAACCGATTCCATCTCCTGCGCAGATCATTCAATTGGATAGGACCGTTGTTAAGGTTATTGGGGAAATGAAAGATGTTCTAATTAGATTATCAGCAGATTCTAGAGTATGTCAGTTCATTGATATAATGGTAGTTGATATTCCTGAAGCCTACGATTTAATCTTAAGCAGGGACAGGTCCACAAAACTAAATGGTTACTTTGAAACCGATTGGTCCCATTTATGGTTACCATATCAAAATAGGCAGAATCAGATTAAAATTTTGAGGGAACCACATATGAAACAGAATGTAACTCAGCTAGAAGGAAAGAATGAAGCTGTAACCTTCGCATCTTCCGTCTTGGGAAATTATTTCTTAAAAATTGATTCGGGTAATTATCAGTTTGAAACTATCAGCCATGAATCAGTTAAACAGTTTGATCTCCTTCATTTTTCTCGGACTAATGATATTGATTGTAACATAGTTAGCTTAGTCACTGACTTAGATCATTAAGACACTAACTTAATTAGACCAAACAATGTTTTTTGGACTCTATACTTTGATGGTTCTAAAACTTCGGAAGGATCCAGAGCTGGTTGTGTTCTGATGGATCCAGAAAGGAATAAGTACTTCTTGTCCTATAGATTAGAATTTTATTGTACTAATAACACTACTGAATATGAAACTTTAGTCCACGGATTGAAGAAAGCCATTAGTTTAAATGCTAAATACCTGAAATTTTTTGGCAACTCAAAAATAGTTGTGAGGCAGGTAAGAGATACCATTCATTGTCTTTCACCTCATTTGAAAGGTTACCAGGATGAGGTATGGGATTTAATTACACATTTTGATGCTTTCAATATAAAATCTATTCCTAGAATGCAGAATGCTGCTGCTGATTTATTAGCAACATCCGCTTCCAGATTGGTGCCAACTAATAATAAATGCTCATTTGAATTGGTTTTCAGGCCCTCTGTCCCTGACAATATCACAAACTTCAGAGTTTTCGATGATGACGATCAGATTATCAGTTTTCTAACAAATGAAGACATGTTCCAAGAAGCTGTGATAGACGAAGAAGAGCATGATGCGGATTTACAAAAGAAAGATGCATTTAAAGGCAATTTCATTCCCAAAGGGGTGAGGTCACTTGAAATGCTGTTTGATTCACAGAGCAAGTTCAAAAGGCCAGCAAATGCCAAGACCAATAGCTCGTCGATGCAGCATGAATTAGTAAATCTAGGTACCGAAGCTGAACCAAGATTTGTTAACCTTGGAAAATGTTGTTCACCAGGAGAAAGAGATAAGTTCATCAAGCTTTTTCATCAATATAAGGATGTTTTCGCATGGACTTATGAAGATTTGAAAACATATGACACCTGCATTATTCATCATATTATACCAATGAAGGTATGCGTCAAGCCATTTCAGCAACAATTGAGGAGGATGCATCCTACTCTTGAACCTTTGATTCAAAAGGAATTGAAGAAGTTACTTGATGCTAAGATAATATTTAAAGTCCAACATTCTGAGTGGGTTGCTAACCTAGTTCCCGTAAGAAAGAAGTAAGGAGAGATAAGATTATGTGTTGACTTCAGGAACCTGAACAAAGCTTTAGATAAAGATAACTATCCCGTCCCTTCAATGGAACAAATTCTCCAGATGGTATCAGGATCAGAACTCTTTTCCCTTCTTGATGGTTTCTCTGGTTACAATCAAGTATTAGTAGTTGAAGAAGACCTCCTTAAAACTACTTTCCGCACCAAGTGGGGAGCTTTCGCATACCGAAGAATGCCATTCGACCTAATAAATGTGGGATCCACGTTCCAGCGAGCAATGGATATCGCCTTCCGAGGATTGGGTGGCCATTGTGTCGTCGTCTATCTAAATGATGTGACCGTTTTTTCAAAGAAAAGAGAAGACCATGTTGTTCATTTGAAGCATATTTTTGATCGTTGTCGAAAATATGGTATTTCTTTAAACCCTAAGAAAAGTGTGTTTGTTGTTCCTGAAGGTAAACTCCTTGGTCATATCATTTCAAAGAAGGGAATTTCAATAGATCAAGAGAGAGTCTAGGTTATCAATAAAACTCCCATGCCCCATAAAAAAAAATCCATGCAATCATTCATGGGCAATATCAATTTTGTTCGAAGATTTGTCCCCGATTTCACACAAACTGTTAAACCTTTGCAGCAAATGGTCAAGCAAAGCACATAGTTCAAATGGACAGAGTTGGAAAAGGATGCATTCAAAGATATTAAAGCGGCCATAGCTAATGTCCCTTCCTTAAGAATCCCATATTTTAACAAAGATTTTATCTTGTATACTTTTGCTTTAGATGATTCTCTCGCAGTTGTGCTCACACAAAAGATAGAATTAGGGGATGAATACCCAATCTCGTTTATGAGCACTGGTCTACAAGGTGCTGAATTGAACTATCCTATGGTCGACAAACAAGCATATGCTGTGTTCAAAGTAATAAAACAGTTCAGACCATATATTCTTAAGAACAGAACTAAAGTTATAGTTCCCCACCCAGCTGTCAGATCCCTTTTTGTTCAAAATGAGTTGGGAGAAAGAAGGGGAAATTGGGTAACAGCTCTTCAAGAATATGACTTAGAATTTAAACCGGCCACCATCATTAAAGGACAAGGCATATGTAAATTGCTTACTGAACATACAATTGATGAAGAGCAGGATTGGAAGAATGAAGCCGAGCTGAATTCAGTCAAAGTATGTCCCATCTTCACCACTCCCGAATCATGGTATAGGGATTTAGTGCATTACCTCCAACAAGGGTACCTACCAGAGCACTAGAGTTCTAAGCAAAGAAGGGCCCTCCATTTAAGGTCAGCGGCTTATCAGATCATTGACATAATACTTTTTAGAAAAAAATTTGATGGAGTTTTTCTTAGATGCTTAGAGAAGGAGGATGCAGGTAAAGTCATCAGAGAGTTACACGATGGCCCTACCGGTGGACATTATTCAAAGGAGACAACAACTCACAAAATACTGAGAGCCGACTATTACTGGCCCACTTTATTTCGGTATGCCCACACTTATGCATGGAACTGTGATATATGTCAAAGGAGTGCTGGAAAAGTACCAAAGGCAGCGGGGCCCTTGCATCCGGTTATCATCTCAGAACCTTTTGAATAGTGGGGTATAGATGTCATTGGAGAGATAAAGACAAATTCTTCTCTACAACATCGATACATCCTAACAGCCACCGACAATTTCACCATATGGACAGAGGCTACCCCACTGCATAAGGTCAATGAAGATGCAGTCATCGCTTTCTTGAAAGAGAACATCATAACCAGGTTTGGGGTTCCAATTTCCCTAGTTTTTGATAATGCTACTTATTTATCATCTTTTAAAATAATGAATTTGTTTATGAAAGGGGAATTAAATTGCATTATTCAGCCAATTACTACCCCCAGGGAAACAGACTAGCTGAATCTTCAAACAAAAACCTCATCTGAATCCTCAAGAAAACTGTGATCGAAAATCAACGAAGTTGGCATATAGCTCTCCCAAATGCCTTATGGGCAGAGAGGGTGACTCCAAAGAATGCATTAGGGGTTTCCCCTTACACCTTCGTCTATGGAAAAGAAGACATCCTCCCTCCCAACATCTTGCTTCCATCCTTGCAGTTGTCCCAAGCCTCTCGAGGGTCTGGTAGTCAGGTTTTGCAATCCAGGATTGACACCCTACTTCAACTTGAAGAAACCCGACAGAAAGCTAAAAGCCGATTCCACCAACACGAAGATATAGTCAAAAGATGGTTCGATAAAAGGAAATCTGGTAAAAGAAGTTTTGAAGTAGGAGATTTAGTTTTGAAATGGGACCATAATCACGAAGGCAAGGGAATGCACACAAAGTTCCAACACTTATGGGTAGGCCCTTACCAAATTTCTGCAAAGCTCGGCCCATCCACTTACAAGCTAACAGACCTCCAGGGAGAGGAAGTGACCCTTCCTCTCAACGGCCTCGCCTTGAAACAATACTTTGCATAGTCTAGTTGAGGTTTTCTGTACATAAATAAAAAATTTATTTTATTTTTACTTTAGTCTCTTGTTTTCTTTGTTTCAGCCAAGTTGTCTTCTTTTCTCAGCATTTGATTTTTCCCTTTCCCCTTTTCTTTGTATAGTTTGTTTTTCTACTAGCCTTGCAATTGAGCCTTTCGTGAAGATGAATCTCTCAAGAAATCTCACAACTCGTGAAGCCGAAAATGTATCCTCAAAAGAAAGTTCATTCATGCATTTTGGCTTTTGTTGATCGTTCTCCAGAATGAAGAGATCCTGTTTTGTTGGTCGCACTAACCCTTGTTATAATAGCAAAGATCTATGATTGTCTTTATCACTATCTTCGGGCCCCATCCACCCTCACATTTATAAGCATCTCAAGAAGATTGTTGTAGTTGGACCCATGGAAAGGAAGCACATCTCGAAGGCATAGGGTATTGAAATGACTCCATGCTGCAAATCTAAAGCCAAAAGGCTTGTAACCAAGAGTCTGTTTTCCATAAATTCTCACCTCAATCAAAGCACGGCTGAGATAAAAGCAAAACGTTCAAGTCAAGAAAGCTGTCCAAAAGACTCAGCTCAAGTTAGGTTCTTCTCCGTCTGTGAAGCTTGATAAATCAAAAAAATCTCTCGCTCACACAAAAGGACATTATGGACTGAAGAACCAAAATCAAAGATCGTAATTTTAAGGAAACTATTTCTAGAAGGCTCAAATAGCAAAAGCTCTCAAATACATGAATATCCAAAAAGATGCAAGCAACATGGGAATGAGGAACAAGAGAATATTATCTACGAGATGTTGTTACAATCCTGTGGAGTCCGATGACAGTGGTCGTCTGAAAGATGAATCTTCTAAAATGAACCTCATATTCTGGCCCTTGGAAAGTTTTAAGGATGTCTTCATCAAGGCTCCCCTTTCCCAATGACCAATGGATAAAGTGACTACTTCCTTTGCCAATATTCGAACGCTCAAACCGATTGTTGCACATAGGGTGAATAGATTTTAAAATAATTTTCGATGAACGAGAGAGAGTTTTTCAGAGATCTGTGTTTGCCAGCGATTCGTCAATTGTTGTTGCAGCAACATCCCCCCCCAATTTTTTGTTTGTTGTGTAGACATTGGGGCCCCTCCTTTTCTTTTCCTAGAAAGTTTGCTTAGGAGTTAAGTCTTCTTTGAAAAGTTTTCTCTACTTAGTTTTTGTTCCAATGAGAAATCTTTTTTTCGAGTTGCAGTTTTTCCTCTAAGTCAAAACTCAAGTTTTTCTCCCAAAACGGCGGAAGCACTCAAGATGTTCACCCGAAACAGTGGAAGCACTTACGTTTATCTGATATTTCGGAAGAACTCGAGATGTTCACCCGCAACGGTGGAACCACTCATGAAGTTTTTCCGCAATGGGAGCCTACTTACCAAGTCCCTCGACCTTTCACTTTTTTGGAAAAGACATACCAAATTCATCCAAAATTGCAGAAGAACTCGTCGAGTCTTTCCGCAACGGCATACCAACTCAAGAACTTTCACCGCAATAGACTATTGACTTGTCAATTTTGGAAAAAACTCGTCGAGTCTTTCCACAACAGCGGATCATCTCTCTTATCTTTGATGCAATGGGCGAATGCCTCGTTCAAACGCCAAGTCTCCCGTGTAGCGGTAGGAACTCGTGAGTGCTAGCTGCAACTTCAGAAGAACTCAACGTTTCATCCCGCAACGGTGGACGAAACTCCCCTTTTCCCTCAAATTTTGACGGTTAGGCTTAAATGTTGTTTATGACAATTTGACCCGCCATATGCGTTCTTAACATTGTTTTAAATTGCCGCCACCTACCCATTAATTGGCACACACGTGGACCTCATTATAAAGGTGGTAGGGGTTATTTTTGAATCCCATTGGTTGAATCGAGTTGCTAGAGGATGCCATTTGGAGATTGTTCAAGTTTGCTCCAGCTCATCTTGTTCTCTACATCAAACCCTGTTAGGCCGTCGTCTCGTTTCCAGGAAAGTAATTCTACCATTAGTTTTATCCTAAATGTACGTCGAAACTTTCTTGGGTAGTTTTCTCCATGTCAATTGCATGGCCTGTGGGCATTCGTTGTATACCATCTTTTGTTTTCAAGTTGCCTGCAATTGTAGACTTTACAGCCACTTCAACTCCATAGGTTTCTCAATCCGGTTAGCCAGCAAAATGTTCTTATTCGGCAACGTGAACTTGTAAACACGCCCATGTACCCGCTCAAAAGTATCTGAGCCCAACATCATCTCCCTAGAACATTCAAGTTAGATGGCCATAATGTGTTTTTTTTGAGTGATTTGCATTTTGTTTCTTTCCCCAGCATGCGGCATTATAGTTTGTTATGATTATACGTTATCATGCTAGTCCCATTTCTTTCGTGTCTTTCTGTATTCTACGTAGTTATTTGCAATCTTATGTCCATTCACATATGGTTGCTTGACAGAGATAAGCTACAATGAAAAAGGTAGCAGAAAGAAAGCTAAAATGGTGGAACCAGAGCCAGTAGAGACGAGAATCGAAACTCTGTTTGAAGACAATAAGTGCACCACAGGCGTCCCTCCTGAGGTCCGGTGGGGAGATATTTACTGGATGCTCAAAGACCAAGATATCCCAGGGGCACTCTTGGAAGAAGAGCAAATATACCTAAACATCAGGGCCTCTGGCATATCCAGAGCTTCTACGCGCCCTGAGCTATTCCCTTGCTCAGAAGTAATCGGGTGGATATTGGAGCATGCCAACCTTCAAACGAGAGTGCTGCATGATAGCAAAGGGGGGGCATTCGCTTCATTCCATCCGGCTTATATTGTAGCAACCTACAATTTCTATGTCTCCAGTAGGCACTGTACGATGCATGGCTGGGACAGATGAATAATTTTGAAATAGCTAAAAGGTTGTTAATCACGGGAAAATAACTAAGGAAGAGGGACAATGATGAGTATAAAGTTCAGAGCTTGAGACCCCCTTTTAGGATGATTGCCCTTATGTTAAGAAGAATTTTCGGCATGCCTAATGGAATTGTATATAGGATACAATGGCCCCCCATAATCCACTACATAGCATTTAAGGGAACTATTTTTGATTGGGCCACTATCCTCTCAGATAGTTTGGCATCTACTGTGGCTATATCTAAAGAAGGTCTGGCTCTAAAAAAGTCAGAGTTTTACATGTCTTCATATCTCATTGATTGCATCTCGGCAAAACTCCCTTTCCCCAAGTTAGATTGCTTATGGGATCAGTCCAACACCCCGATATATACTGCTTGTAAAATACTACGGGCTCAAAATTACAGGGTGCACTATAAGCTCATATGTGAAGAATTCATTATGCCTCTGTATGAGTAGATGTTCAATGAAGAACCCGATTGCTTGTCAGAGAATTCCATGGAAGTCATGGAAAATTATGGCAATTTCTACTTCTCGGAAGAGGGTGCCTATATCAAAATGTTCGTAGGTACTAAGCCACCATACATCTTACCAAGATATGCCACTGATTACATAGTCCTGAAAGAAGCAGTCAGACAAGTTTTCCTTGATGGAGTGGGAGGATTTCTTAATAAGCTACATAAGGCTCCCTTCCCTACTTTGCCTTTATGTATAGGAGCCTATAAGTTCTTGGGGGTTGCAGCAACTGAAGAGTTCATTCAAGAGTTAAGAGGTTTTTACTTTGGAGAAGCGCTCTTTCATAGAAATGACAGACGGAACAAAGTTGCGGAGCACTGCAGAGAGTTGCATGCTCACTTCGATTATGCACGTTACTATGACAATGAAGAGGAGGCATTCAGAGGAATCAGTAATATGACTGAATTGCAGATTTGTCATCACAATGGTGGAGCTAGCTCTAGCTCTACCATAGCTTGAGAAGCCAACCTGCAAAAAGAAAGGGAAGTAGCTGAGGTCCTGACCCGTGAAGAGCAAAGGTTGAAAGAGGAGGCAGAGAGATTCTTGAAAATTGCTACCGATAAGTTGAAAAGTGAGCAGGAAGAGGCTCTTAAACTTGAAGAAGCTAGGTTGTAACAAGCTACCAAGGATCAAGAAGAGAGGGATATGATTGAGAAAGAGAAAAGTGTTGAAGAAGAAATATAGCTTAAAGACGAAGAGGAGATTAAGGCCAGCCAAGATACACAAGCGGGTGGTTTTAACACCCAGGATATGGATATAGACTCATCTCAGATGGTACAGACCCCACCCAAGGAGGCAAACATCCACATAAGAAATCTCCCAATCATCCCTTTCACCCCATCCAAAGATCATACTGTGTCCCGATGGGATAGATTTGTATGTTATAAGAAGAGAAAGTCTGTAGTCCTAAAGTCGGAGACAAGGTTAAAGATACCTTTTCATTCGGATATTGTCACCCAATGAGAAACCACTGTTATGCAAAATACAAATACGGCTCTCGTGGCCATGGCATCTATTGTTGTGGCAGAAGCAAAAGCAACCGAAGACAATGTGATCGACAGGGTTAAAGAGTTCGAGTCAGCAAAGAGAAGAGCTCGTATGTTGCAGATACCGTGGCTAACGAGCAGGCCTACAGGGACCTTCTGGTGAACAAATATAATCGCATGTTTGCTGACAACAAAGAGTTGTTAGATAAGTATCAACACCTAGAAGAATAAAAAGAGCACCTGGAAATCCAGATGATTGTACTTGAGGCAGAAAAGAATGATTCCAAAGCTAGAGTTGTTCAGTTGGAAGAATATAAACAGTCGATGGTTGAGCAGCTAGAGCGAGCACAAAGCAGAGCAATGGATATGTCTCCCTTTCATGAACAGTCCTGTGACATCTTGAGACAAATGCATGCCATGCAAGAACTAATTACCGGAGAGGTTTGCAGACTCAAGACCATGTTGGATAGAATTAAGGAGGTTAATGCTGAGGCTGTAAGGATTATTAACAAGTACTCTCGAGTAAAAGCAAACATTTTGAGCCAGATGGAGTGGAGATAAGGAAAGGCAAATTTCCCTAAACACCTCCCGTTCAAATTTGTAGCCGGTTTTAAGGAAGATGTAGCCCTCATGGAATTTTGTAGGAATTACGGCGCCAAGCTAATTGCTAAGATCCAGGGTACAATGGGGAAAGCTAATAGCCTGTATCAAAAGATTCACAAAGTGCATGAAAAGTGCAAGGTTGTTTTTCCCCAGACCTTTGATGATATTCCATGTAAATAGCAACGCCTGTCCGAGTTAAAATATGAGTTGTACGTTCAAATGGAGTATGTAAAGAAAATTGATGTATTGGCCACAGATGATCTCCATCACTACATTGGGCTATCATCAGTGCACAATCATATGTTCAAGGAGATCCACCAGATAGCAATAGAAGGAATTCAAAGTATTGAAGCAGAACTTGATAAACATGTGACTTCACAAAAAATCCTGCTCCCCTCACTAGCAAATATTGTTATAAGAGACACTGGTGTATGGTTTAGTTATATAGCAGAGGAAGAGAAGAAGACAGCAGCAGCGGTAGCAACTAGCATAGACACATCATCACCAGTAGAGGCACTACCCCAAAGTTAGCTACAACAACCATGATGCGTTGTTTTGATTTTGTTTATTTCCCTTTGTCTCGGTGGTCAAAACGTGAAGTCACAAGGACAACTGTCATTTTTCTATTATATAAAGGAGGCCACGAATTGCTTTATTAGGGAGAGTTTTTAAAGAAAATTGTAAAGAGACAGGTGGCAACCCTAGAGGCATTTTGTAAACTTATTAATAGATGATTAGTGAATAGTGTAGGGGAATTTTTGGTGGGGAAAGGAATTTTCTAAGCTTGTACGAACTACTTTGCTCTTGCTCCAAGAAAGCGAATTTTTCCTATTAAGAGCTTGGAGAGGACGTCTTTTTGCCTAGAAATGTGTATTGGATGCCTGCTGGAATATTCTTGTGACATTCATATATTAGAGTGAGATCTTTCTTTGTTGTTCTGAATTATTTCTGTGCAATGAATGATCTTACTATTTTCTGTACAAGGATGTTTCTCCTAAATGAGTAATTGAATGTATTAATGTGAATTAAAGCTATCTTTAATATCTTTAACCTTCTACTGAAAATGCTTCTTTATGAATTAAATGGCTATCCATGTAATCTTTAGAGGTTTCTTTCAGTACATTGCTCATATTTACAATTTGCTCCTTGCAAGGATAGATTATATTTTTCTTATACTGTTTTAGATTAATTTAGATTAGTTACCTGCATTTAGCTTAAGGAACTTGCATACCATATTAAAATAAAATACATAAACGGTGGATCGGGCTACAACCGGTAAAAAGATTAAGAATCTTTAAATATTACGGTATCCGGAACCGTTAACCGGATGGATTCCCTACACCAAACGGTGAGCGATCTAATTGAGACTGCTTACCGGAGATAATCCCTTGCTGCTTGATGCTGCGATTTTCGGGGCATCAACAAGCTTCTACGGGACAATTTATTATGCAAAGAAAGAAAGTTACAAATGAGCTTTTTGTAATTGATCACCTTTCCAATGACCCTCCATGCTCTTTAAATAGAGATCATGGACCAATCAGGTGTTAAGCCACAGATCAAGGGTAGGTATGATCTAATAGAAGTTGAGCTGTCGGATCACTCTATGTCGGGAACATATCGTGACTGTCAGATTGAGTATTTACAAATGCATACTAAAGAAACACACTTTTCCTAACGGATATATTACACAAGTTGATCTTAACTAACTATTAAGTGTCTAAATATCCTAACATTCCCCCTTAAGAACAACTTGGGATAGGATTGAAGGATTTACAAAAGTGACACTATTAGGAGAAGGAAGGAGGCATTAGAGCCTATCCCCCCTTAATGACAAGTTCCTGAAATCCTAACATAGATCGAAGTTGAGAGAACTTCGCTTCTGTAAGAGACTTGGTGAAGATGTCTGGAACTTGATCATCTATAGGACAAAAGAGTACTTCAAGGACACGATCATGAACAAGATTTCTGATGAAGTGCATATGAAGCTCAATGTGTTTGCTCCGTTGATGTAGGACTGGATCTTTGGCAAGCTAGATGGCACTTTGATTGTCGCACCAAAGTGGAGTAGGCTGCTGCTGTTCGAATCCAAACTATGAAAGGATCTGTCGAAGCCATAAAGCTTCATGATTGGCATTAACTGCGGCTTGATATTCTACCTCTACTAAAGAAAGAGCAAGAGCTTGTTGTTTCTTACAAGCCCAAGTAATAGGTCCAGATCCTAGACTGAAAACATAACCTGAAGTAGACTTTCGATCATCAGGATTTCCGGCCCAATCTGAATCAGTGAAACCAACCAACAAAGGTTTCCCCCCTGTATTGTAATGAATCCTGAACTGAATTGTACCTAGAATATATCAAATTATTCTTTTAGATGCTTTCTAGTGAATTTCATGAGGTGTTTGCATATAACGGGCAACACGACCAACGACAAAGGAAAGGTCAGGACGGGAATGAGTCAAGTATAAGAGACTACCAACAAGCTGATGATACAAGGTGGCATCTATTTCAGGTGAAGGACAAGTGGCAGAAAGTTTGACTCCGGACTGGAAGGGAGAAGGGGCTGGTGTACAATCTCCCATGTGAAAGCGGCGAAGAAGGCCACAAGCATACTTAGACTGAGAAAGAAAGATTCCTTTTTTTTTTTGCAAGACTTGGAGACCAAGAAAATAATGCAAATGTCCTAAGTCTGACATTTCAAAATTTTTCTTAAGACTGGATTTCACATGGGTTATAAGCTTAGGGTCACTACCAGTAAGAATAAGGTCATCAACATATAGAATAAGTATGATGAGATTTCCTACTTTCTTGGTATAGACATTTGGGTTAGAATGAAATCTAGAAAAACCAGTGTCAAGGAGAAAGCTATCCATTTTGGCATACCAAGCTCTAGGAGCTTGCTTAAGGCCATATAAGGATTTTTTAAGGCGGAAGACAAGGCTAGAGTTATTCTGAACATATCCAGGAGGTTGTTCCATGTAAATTTCCTTTTGTAAATCACCATGTAAGAAGGCAGACTTGACATCCATTTGATGGACTTCCCAGTTATGTAAGGCTGCAAGGGAAAGAACACGGTGGATGGAGTTCATTTTTGCGACAGGAGCAAAGGTTTCATTGTAGTCAAACCATTCAACTTGGGAAAAACCTTTGGCAACTAACCTTGTCTTAAGTATTTCAAAACTTCCATTTGATGCATACTTAGTTTTGTAGATCCATTTACATCTGACAAGTTTTCTTCCTTTTGGAAGAGTTATAAGATCCCAAGTATCATTCGCCAATAAGGAAGGATATTCTTCATCCATAGCTGCATCCCAATATGGATTTCTCGAAGCTTCTACAAAGGTTTCTGGATCATGATTCTCGAAAACTTGAGCCAAAAGAGAAGAGGCTCGCTGGAATTGAGAATGTGTTCTACGTTGATCTCTAGGATCACTGGCAAGATCAACAGTTGCTTCACATGTTGAACAAACCCATCGAGGAAGCACTTTGTGCTGGTGCAATTGGAGGAACATGAGCAGGCGGAGGTGGACTTTCATCCTGACTGTCATCATCAGAAACTAGAGTTGGAAACCTGTCAAGGAAGTTGGAAGAAGAAAAAGAAGGCATAATTGTTGAATCAGGCTTGCAGGCCAAATATGGCACAATCGCTGAGTTAGGCTCATAGGCCAAGAGATTTTCATCAAATTTAACATCTCTTCTAATGATTACATCATGAGAATGTGGTTGAAGAAGTCTATAACCTTTTACATCTTCAGAATATCCAACAAATATGCACTTTTCACTTTTAGGCTGCAATGCTTTCTGTTTTTCATCCAAAATGTGAGTCCATGCTTCACTACCAAACACATGGAAGTGACCTACATCAGGTTTAGTTTTACTCCATGCTTCTTCCGGTGTGATACCTTGTAATTCTTTAGTGGGGGAGCGATTAACTATGTAATTTGCACAATTAATGGCTTCAGCCCAAAATTGAAGACTTAGTCCCTTAGATTGGATCATACAATTAGCCATTTCTTTTAAAGTGCGGTTCTTCAGCTTAGCTACACCATTTTGTTGTGGTGTATATGGAACAGTGTGCTGTTGTTGGATGCCTTGTTCAGTGCAAAAAGTAGTGAAATTTTTGTTAACATATTCTCCTCCATTGTCAGATCTTAACTTAATAATTTGATGACTAGATTGTTTTTCAACAAGGGCCTTGTAGGCCAAGAACATGTTAAATACTTCGCTCTTAAGTTTTAGGAAATAAACCCAAGTGCATCTAGTGTAATCATCAATGAAAGTTAAGAAATATTTGAAACCAGAAAAGGAAGCAGATGGAAGAGGACCACACAGGTCACTATGCACAAACTCCAAGGGAACCGAGGCGTGCCAAAAGACACGTTTGTCAAAACTGTCCTGATGATGTTTTTCGAGTACATAACTGGAACAAACACAATCTCTGCAAGATACCATTGGAAGACCTGTCACCATATTGTCTTTACATAGTTGTTGCAATGAGCGATAATTTAAGTGACCAAATCGCTCATGCCAAAGTTTGCTCAAGTTATCACTATGAGCAACAAAAACTGAAGGAAAAGGTGATGACCCAAAGTTGTTAAACTTGCACAACCTGGTAATATCATCAACAATTCCGGTAGCTAGGACCTATTGAGTATCTTTAAAATCATTGATTACAACTTGGTGAGGTGTAAACGTCACAGTTTTACCTTCACCAGAATGAGTGATTTGATAGACTGATAACAAATTGCAGGAAATTCTTGGAACACATAGTACATCACTGAAATGACCATTATTTACTGGAACTGTTCCAGCTCCTACAACACTTAGAGATCTATCATCACCAACAAATATTTGTTTGGTGTTACATTCATGCATAGTAGAAAAGATGGCTTGATCCTTAGCCATATGATAAGATGCTCCAGAATCAATGATCCATTCATTTGAAGTAGAAGAAGAAGATGCATTATAAGAATAACCAGAAGTACAAAGTGCATGTCCATGAGAGGTAGATTCTGAAGGCAAATCTAGGCTAATGTGGTGCTTCTTCATTGCTGCTTCCAAGGCTGCCATCTTCTTGAAACACTTAGATTCATCATGATTATATTTCCCACAATAGTTTCAATGACACTCAGTCTTCTTGCCTTTTGGCTTGGATCCTTTGTCATTTTTTAAAGGAGCTGATTGAGAGGGTTTGGGACCCTTGTTTGACTTATTATTGCGAACATTTTGTTTCTTGGGAGGCTTGGACTTTTCTTTCTATTGGGACAATAAGGCTTTCCCAGATGTATCTGCATTGTTGATTATTCCAAGATAGATGAGCTTATCTTGCTCTCTAATCAATGAATCACAAAAGGATTTAAGACTAGGCTCTTGATAGCTAGATGCATTCAAGGATTCTTTCATGGAGTAAAATGTAGATACAAAAACAAAATATCCAGGTCCAAGTTTTGAAAGAATATGATAAATGCATTGTTTGTCTTCCCTCTTAATCTTACATTCTGCAAATAAGAGTTTAAGAGTTTTGTAGTAGGATAAATAATATTGAATGCATGAAAAATCATTTGGATTTAAAGAAATCAACTCATTTTCGAGTTGATGACCTCAAATTTCATTGTGTTTACCAAACACAGATTCCAACTTGTCCCAAGCAGCATCAGGTTCATCAATTCTAGAGATGTGGAATCGTAAATCAGTAGAGATTGACATCCCAATCAATCCATGAGCTTTGTCACATCTATTTTCCCATTTGATTTTCTTATCATCATCAGTAGGTTCTGTTTCTTTCCCTGAGGTAATTTTGAAAAGTCCTCTATTTCGTAGAACATCCTCCATACTAGATTTCCACGAGAAATAGTTGGAACTGTTAAGTAGAATATCACAAGGGGCAGCCATATTTCTAAATTAATGGATGTAAAAGAAGAAACCAATAGTCTGTATGCGAAGAGCTCGAAAAAATAGGCGACTTAAAAAAACAGTACTGAAAACTGACTCTGTATGATGAAGTTATGCTTGAACAAAGAAACTGTTGAAGATGTCCCCATTAGGGATGTGGCAGATAGAAAATAACCAGCTAAAAAAAAGGACTCGCCTCTTTCCAAGATGAACCTTTTACAATCACTTTACAAGAAAGTTGCTTTAAGTGAATCACTTTTATAAAATAAGTGATTTCACTTTTACAATGATGTTACTTTAAATAGTGCAACAATAAAAAGGAACTTAAGTGACTCACTTTTTATATTTATTTTATTATTTAAGTGAGATGCACTTTTACAATAAAGTAACTTGAAAATAGAAATTGTATGTACTTTTTCTTTTAAAAGTAACCTGCTAAGACTTGAACTCAAGACCTATTAAGGAATAAATCAACTTTGAACCAAGTCAGCTACATTAAAAGGTATGTAAAATATGGGAATGAGGAAGGGTTTTTTTTTTACTCTTTTTGCTCGGTTTACATGCTTGCCTTTTTTCTTGCAAATCACACCACAAACCGAAACAAAAAAAACTTTTCCACACTCGTGGAGTTAGATCTCATTAGCTTGCTCGGAAAGTCTACATTTTCTCTATGTTTCTGATTGCCGAGATTGCGCAAGGTGCACGGCAAAGAGCATACGCAGCCAAGAAAAACCCTTCCCTTTCTGTTTCTGATTTGCCAAGATTGCTCAAGGTGCATGACAAAGAGCATACACAGACAGAGAAAGGAACAATCTGAAACGAAAAAAATCTAATAGTAAAATCTGATAAAATATGAGATTTTTTTTCTTTTAAAACAAAAAATAAAAAAATGCATCACTATAACATTATACCTTCAGATCTAATGAAATACGCGTTTCTGAAGCAACTGGGAACCGTTTTTGATCAAGCGAAAACTATTTCTAACTGGAAATGGTGCTCCGAACACAACGAAACACTTCCCACAGCCCAAAAATGCAGAGAAATACCAGAACCAGAATCCCTTTCAAGCTTGGGAAACAACAGTTCAAGATCTAGATCATAACCGGAAGCGACTCTTCATAAAAGCTCTGATACCATGTTCTGGTACACAGGGTACTCCCAAAAGATTGAACACCTAGAGCAACCACTTCACACAAATAGATCACAGATCGATACAACGATGTTTTGACGTGGTTTAAACCCTCGTGAGGGAAACACTCCACGCCCCCAACCAAATAGCTTCTATGGCACAATTTATTATGCAAAGAAAGAAAGTTACAAATGAGCTTATCATAATCGATCAACTTTCCAATGACCCTTCATGCTTTTTAAATAGAGATCATGGACCAATCGGGTGTTAAGCCACGGATCAAGGGTAGGTATGATCTAAGAGAAGTTGAGCCGTCAGATCACTCTATGTCGAGAACATATCGTGACCGTTGGATTAAGTATTTACAAATGCATACTAATGCATACTAAAGAAACACACTTTTCCTAACAGATATATTACACAAGTTGATCTTAAATAACTCCTAAGTGTCTAAATATCCTAACAATAAGTGTTTGATAAACCATTCAAAACCTTCAAAGTCACTAACAACAATATAGCAGATAGAATATTTGTTTTTGAGCCTTCATAAAGAGGTTGACGTGACTTCTTGAGTAGAGGATCAACATCATGACTATCATCCTAGTTGTACTCATCCATTGGAGCAAATGTGTCTTGGATTAATCTATGTATCTCATCTTCCTGATTTGTATCACTAATATTGTTATCTACATCCATATCATCAGAAATAACTACTTGATCATCTTCAATATTCTGATGTAGAAGTTTGTCAGGCTGTGAATGAGTATTTCTGCTAGTACTTGGCAAATAACTCTCTGGAGGGCGACATTTTGGGGGCATTGTCTACAAATTTACAAACAACGTAGAAAAATTAGTCTATATAGTGTTAATTTTTTCAAAATTTACTTCAATCTGATCTACGATCTTAACTAAGAGAACAACATGTACAACATATTTACAGCATATCAATAATAGACATAATAATGCAAGCACACAAGAGACACAGAGTTTACTTGGGGAAAACCATAAAGGTGAAAAACCCCAGTAACTTCCTCAGAGATAGATAGAGCAATGATACAACCCAAGCATAAGAGATAGACATCTCCTAGAAGCATCTTCTCCTCCTCCACAAGTGCGCCACTCTCCAAAGAGTGTGTGTGAGAATAGAATGATGAAATAGAGTGCCTCCCGCACTCTATTTATACTTGACTTGACTTGCCTAATAACCTTTACTAGGTCGGCCTTAACTTAACCACATAACATAATGCTGACTGGGCCGACCCCCATTAGGGTGGTCTAATAACCCTTTGACCCACATGGCCGACCCCCACTATGGTGGTTTAATAACCCTTAGACCCACATGACTTATACAGGGCCAACCTCAACAAGGTGGTCTAATAATCCATCAAGTATAAGTTACGACACTTATAATATAAATGACGACACTTCCGTATAGAGGAATAATAACATCTCTATAGGAATACAACCACTTCCGTATAGAGGAATAATAACATCTCTATAGGAACACAATATACATATATGTGAAATACATTCCGAAGTTACATATACATCAACACTCCCTGTTAACTAGGAAGGTATTTCTGGACACATATCATCTAGCACAAGTCTTCTTCTCTGGATCATCATCATCGATGCATCATCCTCGAATCATCATCATCATCAATGCTGCTGATATCTCAATCAATCTCTGAATCTACTCGTCATAGGAAGTTCTACAGAGCCAACCCTTTTTCATGCTAGATGTAGGCCCACCACTTGCATGTCTTCATCATCAATGGCCATACTGTGGATCCCAGGACTGATTATGTGCATCAACAAAACCTAGCGCAGACTATAGGTTCTTTTACATGTTGACCTTCACAAAACCTACTTAGAGCATCCTAGGATGTTACGAGCAAACCGCTCTACCTGTCTGGATCTCGATAGAGCATCCCAGGCTGTTACGAGCACACCACTCTACCCGTCCAGATTTTAAACGATCTTTTCTATGTGAACTTTCACAAAACCTACTCAGATCATCCTAGGATGTTACGAGCACACCTCTCTACCTATCTCGATCTCGATAGAGCATCCCAAGATGTTACGAGAACATCGCTCTACCTGTCCAGATTTTAAAGGATCTTTTCTATGCAAAACTATATAAAAACCTACTCATAACATCCTAGGATGTTACGAGCACACCGCTCTACCTGTCTGGATCTCGATAGAGCAACCCAGGATGTTACGAGCACACTGCTCTACCTGTCCAGTTATTAAAGGTTCTTTTCTATGCTACTTGTATCAAAACCTACTAAGAGAATCCCAGGATGTTATGAGCACATTGCTCTACCTGTCTGGATCTCGATAGAGAAACCTAGGATGTTATGAGCACACCACTCTACCTGTCCAGTTTTTAAAGGGTCTTTTATATGCTACCTGCACAACCTGTCCACGGCCATAGAGCATTAAACCGATACTCACCATACATCATATTGATGTACATCATCTAGAGCAACATCCTGAAGCTCGTCATCTATGATCATCCTGATCATACAATGCATCTTCCTGATGCATACACAGTATCTGCCTGATACATATCATCACACATGATCTACCTGATCATTCAATGTATCTACTTGATACACATACAAATACATGATCCACCTGATCATACCTGATATGTATCAACACACATGATCCACCTGATCATACAATGTATCCACCTGATACATATACAGATACATATACATGATCCAACTGATCATATCCAGCATCAACATGATGCATACATACATAAATGATCCAAGTGATCATATCCAGCATCAACATGATGCATACAAATACATAAATGATCCTATTGATCATATCCAGCATCAACATGATGCATACAAATATAGAGCAATAACTGGAGCATCGCCTTGATGCTCATCATCGAGCGCTTACATCCATAGCCATGTGAAGGATCCTCCTTCCAACATGCTTGGAATGGCTTCAGCAAATGTGTCCATCACTTCTTCCTCAAAGTGTCATCGATCTGAAGAATGCTAAGTCTCTCTCTGACGTACTCGAACTTCACTCTGGATAGTGGCTTCATCAACACATCTGTAATCTGCTCATTCGTCGCAATATACAGGAGCTTCACTACTCCTCTCTGTACCATATCCCTGATATAGTGATATTTGATCTCAATGTGCTTCGACCTGTTGTGGAACACTGGGTTCTCAGACAGCTTCACACAACTCTGGTTATCACAAAAGATACCAGTAGTCTCAAGCGGGAGATCAAATAACTCTGACAGTAGATTCTGGAGCCATACTGCCTCATAACTAGATGAACGTGCTGCAACATACTCTACCTCGGCTGCAATCAGTGCTACGCAGGACTGCTTCCTGCTAAACCAAGAGATCACACCTGATCCCATACTGAAGCAACACCCAGATGTGCTCTTCCTATCTGCAGCACTGCCTGCCCAATCTGAATCAACATAACCCTACAGGTTAAACTTTTAATTCACTTCATACATGAGCCCATAATCAACTGTACCCTTCAGGTACCTCAGAATATGCTTTATAGCAACTAGGTGAACACTACTTGGATCCGTCAGGAACTGGCTCAATGTGTTCACCGCAAAGCAAATATCTGGTCTCGTGTTCGTCAGGTACATCAAGGACCCAATCATATGACGATACATAGTGATATCAACCGGGTCAGATGAAGCATCACATAGAAGCTTCAGGTTTGATGCCATAGGTGTGTCCATGGCCTTGCAGTCCATCATCCCGAACCTCTTTAGGGTCTCTACTACATACTTCCCTTGTCCAAGGAAGATTCCATCTGCACTCTGCCACACCTCCATACCTAGAAATAGTGCATCATCCACAATTTCTTCATCTCGAACTCGGCAGCAAGCTTTTGCTGCATGTCGAAAATCAATCTATATTCACCTGTAATAAATAGGTCATCCATATACAAAAGTAGTATCAATGGATTTCCTTCCTCAACCTTGTAGTAAATGTTGGAATCCGCTTTACTCTTGGTAAAGCCCAAACTGGATAGAAAGTTGTCTATCCTACCATACCAAGTTCTGCACATATATGACTCCCTGTCATGTGTCTCAGAACCAGGTGGTTTCTCCACATACACTTCTTCAACTACACCATTCAAGAAAGCTGTCTTGAAATCCATCTGGTGTATCTTCCATTTCATCACTGCAGCCAGAGCAAGTACGGATCTAATGGAAGTGTATCTGGCTACAGGAGCAAAAGTCTCTATGCTACCACCTGCAGCATGCTTGATCTTGTAGATCCTCTTGGAAGTCACTACAAACTCCCCTTAAGGTCTTGGGACTGCACCCCAAACATCTTTATGATCGACTGGTACTCCTCGATCATGGCATTCTTCCCAGATCCTGGGAATTTCAATATTTTCAATAGATAACTTTGTTGCTGAACAAATGTTGTAGTCCTTCTTTTGTAGGTGATGGTATACGATCTTTCCTCCACAACAACTTAAATTGCATGATTAGAAAACATCTCATAGTTTTCAGAACAAATTCTTACACATAAAGAAATGTGTCATACAGTCATGCAATTATCTTAGCCAATGCTTCAATACAACATTTATCCATATCCCGTAACTTTCTAGATGCCTTCCAATATCTACCAGAACATTGTTAAGAGTGTGCATAACTCCCAACATGTCAACAAAGAGGTTTCATTCTAGATAAGTAGCAATGGAATGTTGTACAGTGCCATAGGCCACTTACCCATGTATATTAGTAGTATACTGTTCATCAATGCAACTATTCTAATATGCATAATACACAACCTAATTATAGGAACATGAGTATATACATTATTGAACAATATTATTTAAACAATAACATATGCAAGGAATGATAATTCAAATACTTATCTTTGTTTGTTTGTTGGGTTGACTCCCTCTTAGTCTTTGCTTCTTTTCTGCAACTCCATTATGATGTGAGAAGTGGTCAACTCCCTTTGAATATCTGCATCCTTGCAGAAACTACTGAAGTTTGCTCCTTCTTGATCTTTGATTCCTTGCAGGAACAACTGGAGTGTGCTCCCTCTTGATCTTTGATTCCTTGCAGGAACAAATGGAGTGTGCTCCCTCTTGATCTTTGCTTCCTGGATTACCTGTCCTTGAACTTATATCCATCACTATGCATGCTTATTAGTATCATCTTTGTGTTATCCTCAAGGTCTCATACATAATCACACATTCATTAGTATAATCTTAATACTATCAAAACACAATAATCTTAAACATGTATAGTTATGATCATTTCAAACACAGATAATAAACATTAGTATTCAAGGTTTTAGGGAAGTCTTCTTTTACTCATGCATATTCTTATTTGATCATAGGACTCTTCTGGTTAGTTAAATCATCAATCAAGATAAGAGACATAAAATGCATAAACCCTTGATTACTTATATTTCTAGCTTTATGAATAAACATAACCAATCATTCCAAGTATACTTATATAAGGGATCCTAACACAAGGTAGGATTCTAACTTGATATAGGAAAAACATACCTGGATTGGTATGTTAGCCAGTTATGTCTAACATACCCACATGATGTCTTCTTGTTTTCTTCAATGACTTGTGCTAGTAACGTGCATATCTCATAGGTTAACCATTATAGAACCAGGTTATACATACCTCGCAAATAGATCTTCTAAGTGATTCATGACAATGGATGAATCTTTGTCCTCATGTCATCATGATCATATGTTCTTGAACTAGAACATGATTTGTCTTTCTTGGTGTACCATTCATGTTAGCGGACAACATAAACCTCATACAACACCATAATGCATTAGTACAATCATAAGTGTCAACACCCTAATCAATGAATATCTTCTATGATGCATTCATAATTTTATTAAGGTGATACGACAAGTCTAAATTTAATCAAGATTCTACTAACCATAATAATATGAAGACAAACATACCATAAACTTAATCATGAACAAATCTCGAAACATACCTGGATGAGTCATACTTGTCGAGATTGCTTGTAATCTTCTTATGTAAGGCCTTAGCCTCATCTCCCTTTGAAACAGGAACTTCTTCAATTATGCAGGTGACCAATCCATTCTCTTCTAGGATTAACCCAATCCACTTGATTTGCAAGAACTGGATCTGGAGCTGGATTAGGGTTGGTCAGAGAAACCCTAAAAATTTAAACTTTGAATTTCAAACTTCCGAAAGGATAGAAATATGCACCTTGATGAGTTGATCAAGCTGGTATACTCATAATTTGAAAACTGCAAAGTTTCACCCCTCAAATTTTCCTTTGAAACTTTCGGATTCACTGGACATGACCCCGATCTAGGGTAAGATAAATCCCACCCTTCTTCTCAATCAAAAGGTTCGATCCAAATCTCTAAGCTTCTATTTTTCTGAGGAGCTTCCAGCTGTGGTCACAGATTTCAAAAATTTCCATTTTTGCAGAAGCCCTAATTTTCCACTTTTCCGATCAAAGTCCTGAACTAGGGTTTGATCAAGCCTGACTTTCTGCCCAACCAAAAATTTTGATCTTGGTCTCTAAATTTAAATTTTGATGACTAGCATTCAGCCGTAGTCTCCGATTACAAAAATTCCAACTTTCTCCGAAACCCTAAATTCCGGAAGCCACGAATGAAGGTGCTAAAAAATAATTATGTTTTGACAGAAATATGTACCTGATTGTTTCTGGTGTAACTTCGAACTTTTCAATCCACAAGGTCTAAATTTTTTTTTTGATAGTGCAACCTATCATATTTCCAACCCCATAGGTCTGACCTCAAATGGATTCTTTGAGAGATAGTTATGCCAAGTGTTGCAACGTGACCTGTTTATGGGATAAAACAGGAGAGCGAACTTGTACGGCGTGCCATGTGTCACTGGTTCAGTTTCAAGCTCTAAAAATGTTACTTGAGAAAGTACAGTCCGTGCACTACCTGTCACCTTTTACGAAATTTCATTTGGAGCTTCCTAGCCCAAGTTATGACCTTTTTTCCAAGGTCACTTGTTTATGACTGAGATATGGAAGAGGCCAAAACCCTATATTGTACAGATCATAAATCACAAACTACAACGAATTAAAGGTTTTCCTTTGGATAAAAGGTACATGGGGATCTTAGCTTCTCCTTGTATGATTTTCAGGCTCTGAAACCTCGTCGAAAATTTTTTATAGCGAAAGTTCTACGATGATTGGTTTTTTCTATATCAAGCCCTAGCTTCACAATTGCAACAAGTGTCTTACATGCCATACCATGCTTTCTTTCAGGCTAGCTCTGATACCATGTTAATTTTTTCAGAATTTATTTCAATATGATCTAGGATCTTAACTGAGAGAACAACATGTACAACATATCTACAACATATCAATCTTGGACATAATAATGCAAGCACACAAGAGACACAGAGTTTACTTGGGGAAAACCATAAAGATGAAAAACCCCAATAACTTCCTCAGAGATAGATAGAGCAATGATACAACCCAATCATAAGATATAGACATCTCCTAGTAGCAGCTTCTCCTCCTCCACAAGTGCGCCACTCTCCAAAGAGTGTGTGTGAGAATATAATGATGAAATAGAGTGCCTCCCACACTCTATTTATACTTGACTTGACTTGCCTAATAACCTTTACTAGGTCGGCCTTAACTTAACCACATAACATAATGCTGACCGGGCCGACCCCCAATCCCCAATAGGGTGGTCTAATAACCCTTTGACCCACATGGCCGACCCCCAATAGGGTGGTCTAATAACCCTTCGATCCACATGACTTATACAGGGCCGACCTCAACAAGGTGGTCTAATAACCCATCAAGTATAAGTTACGACACACAATATAAATGACAACACTTCCGTATAGAGGAATAATAACATCTCTATAGGAATACAATATACATATATGTGAAATACATTCCGAAGTTACATATACATCAACATATAGAACATAATATAGTAAAAAAATAAGACATTTTACTGAAATTCATGACATGATGAATATTACAGTGAATATATTAAAAATTGAATAATGACCTCTTACTAGGGGACAATATTCATAACCCCCTTCGGCATGCCCCTTCTTCCTACAATGTATTTCAGCTGTTGTTATTAAAAGTCTTCTTTTTTGCAAGCCCCTACAATCAGAGCAAGGACAATAACATTTTCCATCTCCTCTCGCCTCTAATGCAGCTCTAAACTGAGCAAGCTTCCTTGCATTTTCATTCATAGTGACAAATCCTTGTAGCGGTAATAGTAATTGTCTTACCTACACCATACCAAATAATAACTTGTCAATTACATTAGATTTTATAAATATATTTCTGAATACAGTATATTATAATCTAATTTCTATATTTATAAAGAAAAACATGAAGACTAAAGTAATATATACTTCCAATCTACCATCTTACGTCGTATTTAGGATCTATCACTCAATTGTGGACCACCTTGTTATAATTAGGGTAATGGCGAATGCATTATGAAATTTTAGTCAGATATATTTCCTGTGATGGCCGTCTTTCTCATGTTCATTATTACCATCTCCGTTTATTATTGGCATTAAAGGGTTTTAAAATGAATCTTCCCTTTTTCTTTCTTCAAAGTTTGAAGAAAATGGAAAATGAAGTTCAAAGCATGATAGGTGATCCCGAGAGGAGTTTATTCCATGATGGTTTACTTAAAATTTTGGTTCAACATTAGTTGTCTCTCATGGGTAAGTTTTGGGATGAACTATTGGCTGAGAACGATTTTGGGCTGACATAATACTGGCCAACCCTACGTCCTAAGACTCGTAAAAAGCATAGGGATTCATCAAACCCTGAATTCGATGACATTGGTAAGGCTGTGACAGAGGACAGAGGGTTTTAGAAAAAAAATACATCTGTGAATATTGATATTAGCTCTGCGCGGACTGTCATAGAGAGTAGCTCTTTGAATGCCGAGGATAACCTAGTTCCACTTCCTAGATGTTTCGATATATCAGTGAAAATAGATGCAGGGTTGAAAGATGTTGAAACAAATATAGAACAATCTAGTATTGCAAGTCCCGAAGTCCTAGTTGATTTACCCACCTCTAGCAAACATTATGATGAACCTGTACTAAAGATTGAAGAGTTAGCAAATGTTTGTTATGCTGAAACGTCTAATTTGGAACAAAAGAAGTTAACTTCAGAAGTTTCGCATCATTTTACCCGCAGTATGGTGTCTATGTCTGTACCTGTAACCCTGCCGCAACATGGAGAACCCCCAGTAATTGAAATTTTTAGTGAGCAGGAGGATCAGCCGGTTCCCATGGAAATTCCTTTGCAAGAACAGAGGATTGAAATTGGTGATCCTGTGGTACATCCTGGAGATGAAGGTGGTGATGAGAGTCATTCATCCAATCAATATGATGGTGCTGACAGTAAGAAATAACATTCATTCATAGATGGGGTCTCATCATCTCATCATCAAACATTGAGAAGTATTACAAAAGCCATAAAATTTAAACAACAACTTGCTCAATTGAAAAAGAAGCTTGACAAATCTGAATCAAACTCTATACTTTTGAAGGATGAGATACAGAGTCTAAGATCTGAACTATTATCTTGGATCAGCCGATGGCAGCAAATAAAAGTCAAGAAAACAAACTTCAAGACTGAAAACAAATATTTAGCATCCAATAATCAGAAAATGTTGGAACAAGAAGGAGGTTATAAAATTAAAATTGTCAAATTGAAGGCCAAGTTATTAGAAGCTCGTCGAGCTGCTAGGCTACAGGTTGCCAATTAAAATCACTAATGGTTGATATTTTGTATATCAACAGGTAAATAACATGCCTGTAGAATCATAGATTCTACACGCATTGCTTATCATTTAATTAGATTTATTCCTATTGGTTATTTATAATGAAACTTATATTATGTTAATTGGTTGATTACAGGTGTCATAGCTAAAAGGGATTTCAATCTTTTGATGTTGTTTGCTACATTAATATTGTGCCAGCAGGTGCTGAAGCTGTTTCAAGTTTTTTGTTGAAGAATGTCTTAAGTTAAGACAATTGTATATAGGTTCCAGATGTTTGATAGAAAATAGATTTTAAAATCTAGTTTTAGCTTGCAGTTGTATAGAATTTAGGGATGTAGTTATCAGGTTTTGCTATAAAAACTATGAAGATCGTTGTACAAGGGATTGGAGTTTGTACGTAAAGACTTATGCTAAGATTTTAAATTTTACACTTGTTATCTCTTTCATGAAACTGGTATCATTTGTGATTGTTGTTTTATGAAACACATATAAATATAAGTTTGGTATTCGGCTTTCTAAGTTTAATAATATATTTTTCATGCCTGGTTATGAATTTTATATAAATCTGTAAACTTGCTCATTTTTATGTTGGATGTTTGAATATCATATCTTTTATTCATTTAGGTTATCCTTGGTAAATAAACGATACTGATATTATTATTTCTTAGCTGATTAATTAAAACATTTGTGTTTTGACAAATATTTTAATACATAGTTGGTTAATTATCATTATTATTCAAACATTGAAGTGATTGAATTCCAACATGTCTATTGATAAATTGTGATGGAATATGAATGAAGTTATTTTATTATTTCATTAATATTTTCTCATAAAAATTATAAAATCTTCAAGTGTTATAATTTCAATTTTGTTGAGTTTTCTCATTGATTTGGCATTATTTCTTTTCATATTTATCTATCATCAATATGTAGTTGAATTTAGTTTATTAAACTTGCTCTCAGCTGGGATAGGATAGGTTTTGATGTATATGTAACTTCGGAATGTATTTCATATATATATTTATTGTACTCCTATAGAGATGTATTATTCCTCTATACGGAAGTGTCGTCATTTGTATTGACAAGTGTCGCAAGTGTGTTAACTTGCCGATGGGTTATTAGACCACCTTGTAAGGGGTCGTCGATATAATGTAATATAAAGTTATTGTACCTAGTTAGACAAGTTGGCCCCATAAGGTTATTGGGCAAAAAGGACAAGTATAAATAGAGATCGGGAGATCTCTATTTGGATCACTTCAGAACTTACACTTCCTTCACTTGGAAAGTGGCGCACATGTGAGAAGGAGGATCAGCTACTAAGAAGAGTCTATCTCTGTGTACTCTGGTTGTACTTTGGTTGTGCTATTGCACTATCTATCTCTGAGGAAGTTGTGGGGTTTTTCACCTTAGGGTTTTCCCCACGGAAACTCTGTGTGTCTATTGTCTCTCATGCTTTTGCTTCTTGTGATGATTGACATGCTTGCTATGATTGATATGCATTGATATACTATACATGTTATTCTCTCAGTAAAGATCCTAGAGTATCTTGAATTAATGCTCAAAATTTAACATGGCATCAGAGCTAACCTGAGAAGAAGACATTGTGTAGTGACGAAAACCAGGGTTTCTTGTTTATTGGGTTTCTCTCCACATATTTTGGAAAATAAATATGATATATTGACTCTCCTCAGCAAGGTGAATCTATCTATCCAATTAGAATTCAATTCTGAGCACTTTCAGTTTTGGCCCTAAAAATTAGGGTTTCCACAAAAATAGGAATTTTTGAAATTTGAAGACATATCTAGAAGCTCCTTGGAAAAATAGAAGTTTAGAGCTTTGGATCGAGATTTTTTGCTGGGTAAATCTCTGGGAAATGCAAACCCTAATTCAGGGTCCTCCCTAGTGAACCCGGGAAGACTAAAAGGCAGTTCTGAAGGGTGAAGCTTTGCAGATCTCAAATTCTGAATACACCAGGCTGATCAGCTCATCAAGGTGCATCTTTCTATCCTTTCAGAAAGTTGAAATTCACATTTTGAATTTTTGAATTTTTAGGGTTTCTCTGACAAACCCTAATCCGGGACCATATCTAGTTTTCAGCAAATCAAGTGGTAAGACCTAAATCTTTTCTATTTCCATTTGAAGTACTCTTTAAGATGTCTCACCACACCAAGATTGAGGATAAGATTGAAGGGGCTGATAACTTCCGAGCCTGGAAGTATAGGATTGGGTTAATCCTGGAAGAGAATGAGTTGGACTCATATGTAAAAGAAGAGATCCCTATCCCAGATGATGAAGAGGCTAAGATATTGCATAAGAAGAACTTGGTCAAGGAAAAGAGAATCATTGTTGATTCTATCAAGGACCATCTCATCCTTCATGTGTCATCTCTGAAGACACCCAAAGAGATGTTTGATTCCCTATCCAAGCTATTTGAAGGGAAGAACATAAATCAGAAGATGACTCAGCGGAACCAATTGAAAGGGGTAAAAATTCAGAATGGAGAATCCATTCAATCTTATTTTTCTAGGGTCTCTCCAATCAAGGAACAACTAGAAGCAGTGGATGAAATGCTGGAGAATGGAGAATTTGTCATGACCACTCTAAATGGCCTACCCTCTTAGGAACCCATGTCTTTACTTTGTTAGTATATTGTTGTTGGACGCATATGCTTTGTAAGTCGTCCCGTAGTATTTGTTGATCAATAGTTTGTGTTATTGTTGTTGGCGCATATGCTTTGTAAGTCGCCCGTAGTATTATTGATCCATAGTTTGTAGTGGGCCATGGTTTTGACCCATAGTATTGGCGCCTAGACTTAGTATATAAGTGTGTGTTGAGACCTATGAAGGCACCGTGAAGTTATTTGTATTGAGCTTGCTCACAGGAGGTTGCCCCCTCGAAGTGGCCTATGATCAATATAAAAGTGATTCTGAGTTCTGTCATTTCTGCTATTTCGCATATTCATGTTAATTAATTGTTGCAGGTGCTTCACATCTGGTATAAGAGCACTTTCTTGGGCTCACTGGGTGAAATTTTTGCCAAATTTTTTTTTCGCATCTGTTGCAGGTTCGGATTTGGGAATAATCCCTATCTGCTTAACTGTGGGAAGTACTTGGGCATAAGCGCTAAAACTCATTGTGAGGAGTACCACAGGAACCCCAAAATAGCTGGCCCATTGAGAGGACCTACCAGTGAAAAGGGAAACGACCCCTACCTGATTGACTAGTTCCCACCCGTGAGGTAAACCAAGAGCTATCGTTTGTGGCAAAGCGGTTATCAGTTTTACCTAAGCCGTGGAGTGAGGGGTACTACCCAATACGCAAGCCGTCAGACAGCATTGGTGGCCAAGTGAAACCCCTGAAATGTTAGGAAGCTGCACATACCTGGGGTCCATATCTATTTTTAGCTGAACTGTTGTTGATCACTGCTGCGCCGTTTCAGATCCAGCCGTTCAAATCCATTCTGAAAGTCGTTCCAGATCCAGCCGTTTTCAATCCATTCAGCGTCATTTCAGATCCCTCTATTTCTGCTCACTTCTAGGCCATTGCAGATTTATCTGTTCGAGATCCCTTCTGAGCTGTAGCCACTCCAATCTGAAGAAAAAAAAAAAAACCGAGTTTTTTCTCCATATCTCCCTTGTTTTCACTCTGTTTCCCTTGAAATTTTTTGGGAACCCCTTTCATCCCATTCTACATATTTCATTCCCGAGGACCCTATCCCCAATTCCCCTTCCCAAAGCCCGAAATCCCACATTTGTCTATATTTAGGGTTTTCCATAACTTCCTCAGATTTCACCCAATCACCTTCAAATTTTACCACAGAGTTCCTTTCTGAATTCTGCTTCTTTGTCCCCCTCTACCAAATTTTCCCATTCTTTCACCCCGCTTCTGAAATCCTCATTTTTGCTTCCCTGTCTATTCAACAATGTCCAAAACCTAGTCAAACTCCAATAACCCTTCAGATTTTTTCCCAAGTCCAGATTTTCCTTTATTGAAGCAGTTTTTGTTTTTGTTTTCCTACCCAGTCAAAAAAAAAAAAAAACTCCTGGTTATGGTTGTCACCCGTGCAGGAGCAGAAACCATGGAAGATGCACTTGCAGCCATCCAAGCCAAACTCCAAGATATGGATGAAAACTTTCTCGGCCTCCATCTTGAACATTCAGCTATGAACAACAAACGGCAGTCCGAGTCTTCATCAGACAATGGGTTCTCTTCTTCCAGCAATTTCCGTGGTCCGAAGCTTGATTTTCCTCCCTTCAATGGTACTGATCCAACTAGATGGATCTATCGTGCAGAACAGTATTTATGTCTGCATAATACTTTTGATGTCAACAAAGTTCCGCTTGGATCCTTTCATTTGGAATATGAAGCTCTTCAATGGTACCATTGGTACATCAAGGATCATGAAGAGCCAAAATGGCCAGACTTTTGCCAGCTCCTTTTGCAACGATTTGGTCCTAGTGCTTTTAATGACTTCACAGGAACCCTCACTAAACTTCGCCAAATTGGCACCGTGAGAGAGTATCAAACCAAATTTGAGAAACTAGCCAACCACACTGAAGGATTGTCTGATGACTTTTACCGGAGTTGTTTTATCAGTGGTCTAAAGGATGCCATCTGCTCTGAGGTCAAAATGTTCTGTCCCAACACAATGATGAAAGCCCTAGGGTTGTCTAAGTTGGCAGAAGACAAGATTGCAGCCCAACAACACTCCAAGCCCACTTTTGTTCCCTTCCGCAATATGGGTTCTCAACGACCACCTATACCGCAGGCTCCTCGACCAACTCCTATCAAGCGTTTGTATGAAACAGAGATGCAAGCACGCAGAGAAAAGGGGCTTTGCTATAATTGTGATGAGAAATTCACTCGGGGACATAGATGTGTTCAACAAAAGCTCTATCTCTTGGATGTGGATTCTCCACCTGCCTCTGAAATTGGTGATGAAGATCCAGAACCAATGGATGCTCCGGTCGACATTCAGGAACCGCCTATTGACACTCCGTCTCAGGATGACCATCCAGAGATATCTCTCCATGCTTTAGCTAGAATCACCACCCCCCAAACAACGCGGGTCATGGGTTACTTCAGGAAGCTTCCTCTTACAATACTCATTGATTCTGGTAGCACTCATAATTTCATTGACCCTCGGATCGCCAAACAAGTTGATTGTTTTATCCATCCTTTCTCCAACTTTGAAGTCATGGGGCCAATGGGGGCACCTTACCTTGCAAAGGGAAGTGTCGAAATGTGTGTATCTCTATGGGAGATTATACCTTGTGCTATGACATGTTTGCCTTGACCTTAGGCGAATGTGATGTGGTTTTGGGCACTCAATGGCTACGCACACTTGGCCCTATCTTATGGGATTTTGCTGAACTTTGGATGCAGTTTTCCCTCAATGGACAAAAACACACATTGACAGGATTACAACTAGATTCTCTCAGCTTCATTAGTTCACATTGCATGGAAAAAATCCTCAAGAAGAATTCACATGGTGTCATCACTCAGATCCATTCCATTCAGATGCAACCATCAGCGGTCTCCACTACTCCTTTGGATCTACAACAAATTCTGGATCGATATACAGGAGCCTTTGCTGAACTAGTGGGATTGCCACCTTCTAAGCCAGAAAACCATAGTATTCAGCTCCTTCCTGGCAGCGTTCCTCCCAACATCAGGCCCTATCGCTACCCATTTCACCAAAACACGGAGATTGAAATGCTCGTTCGGGACTTATTGAAGCAAGGTATTATTCGCCCAAGCACTAGTTCCTTTTCTTCTCCAGTTCTTCTTGTCTGCAAAAAAGATGGGTAATGGTGCCTCTGCATTGACTTCCAAGCACTTAATCACCTCACCATCAAGGATAAGTTTCCAATTCCGGTTGTTGATGAGCTTCTTGATGAGCTTCATGGGGCTCACTTTTTCTCCAAGTTGGATCTTCATTCTGGGTATCATCAAATTCGGGTTCATGAGGATGATATCCCTAAAACAGTTGTCCGCACAAACGATGGCCATTATGAGTTTTTGGTCATGCCCTTTGGCCTCACTAATGCTTCTTCCACATTCCAGATCTTAATGAATAAAATATTTCGACCCTACTTGCGGAAATTCATTCTGGTATTCTTTGATGATATCCTCATCTACAGTGAAAAATGGGATGAACATCTCCAGCATCTGGATCGTGTCATGCAACTTTTTCTCTGACCATCATCTCCACGCCAAGCAGTCTAAATGTGTTTTTGGACAGAAGGAAATTGAGTATCTCGGGCACATTATCTCAGCACAAGGGGTTCGCATGGATCTTGCCAAAATCGATGCCATGAACAATTGGCCGCATTCTCAGACACTCAAGAGCCTTCGTGGTTTTTTGGGGTTGACTGGCTACTACTGCAAGTTTGTCAAGGATTATGGGAAGATTGCAGCTCCATTAACTGCTCTATTGAAAAAGGATGCCTTTACATGGACACATGTTGCTCAGTGTGCATTTGACAAACTAAAACAAGCTATGTGTACTACACCTGTTCTAGCTATGCTCGATTTTTCCAAGCCCTTCACTATTGAGAGTGATGCTTGTGGAAATGGACTTGGTGTTGTTCTCCTTCAAGATGAACACCCCATTGTGTTCACCAGCAAATCCCTTTCAGGTAAGAATTTAGGTACCTCTACCTATGAGAAGGAAATGATGGCTATTTTGCATGCAGTACAGAAGTGGCGACCATACCTATTATGGTCTGAAATATTTCTTAGAATAGTGTGTCTCCTCCCCAGCACAACAGAAATGGGTTAGCAAACTCATGGGTTATGACTATGAGATAACTTACATGAAGGGTAAAGACAATATTGTGGCAAATGCTCTTTCTCGCACGATTGATGCCCAAGGTTCTCTTTCAGCTATTTCTATGCCTGTTCCAAATTGGTTGCAATCTGTTCAACAGGGTTATGTCAATGACTCTTCCTTATCTCAAATCATCTAACACTTGACCAACAACCCTTCTGCTGTACCACATTACTCTTGGGATGGTGCTTCTCTGAGATACAAGGGTCGTCTGGTGCTTCCCCAGAGCACAGATCTTCAACAGGCTGTCTTCTATGAACTCCATGCTTCTCCATCGGTCGGGCACTCTGGGTTCCTCAAAACGTATGAATGGGCACGACGAAACTTCTTTTGGCAGGGCATGAAAAGGACAATTCAATAGATGGTGGCCAAATGTGATACCTGCCAGCGCAATAACGGTGAAACAACACTCCTTCCAGGATTGCTTGAACCCTTGCCCATACCCAGACAGATTTGGATAGATATTTCTATGGATTTCATTGAAGGGATCCCTAAATCTGGCAGGAAGACAGTGATTCTCGTTGTGGTTGATCGCCTCTCCAAATATAGTCATTTTTGTGCTCTCATCCATCCCTATACAGCCTCCTCAGTCGCTCAAATTTTCCTGGACCAGATCTTTTGTCTTCATGGCATCCCTTCTTCCATTGTCTCGGATCGTGATGCGACTTTCACTAGTCATTTTTGGACAGAACTATTTCGCCACACTGGCACCAAACTAAAGATGAGTTCAGGGTATCACCCACAAACAGATGGTCAGACTGAAATTATCAATAAATGCTTGGAAACTTATCTTCGTTGCTTCACCTATGAACAACAACATCAGTGGGCAAAGTGGCTCCCTCTCGCTGAGTGGTGGTACAATACCTCTTACCACACTGCCTCTAAAATGACCCCATATGAAGTAGTCTATGTTCAGGCACCTCCAATTCTTCTTCCATACACCCCCAACAGTTCACCAGTTCAGGAAGTTGACACAGTCCTTCGAAACCGCAATCAGATTCTTGACATTTTGTGAGACAATCTTCACATGGCAAGAAATTGCATGAAGCAACAAGCTGATCAGCACCATTCTGAGCGCACTTTTCAAGTAGGCGATATGGTTTTTATTCGTCTCTAGCCGTACAAGCAATCCTCCCTGAAACTCAAAGGGCGTCATAAGCTCTCTCCAAAGTTCTATGGGCCATATCGAATTCTTCAGAAGGTTGGGTCCGTTGCTTATAAAATCGAACTTCCTCCTTCTTCCCGCATTCATCCAGTCTTTCATGTTTCTTGTCTGAAGAAAGTTCTTAGCACCAACATCAGTGGACAAACGATTTTACTTGAATTGGATAATGAAGGATCCATCCTTTTGGAGCCGGAGGCCATCCTCAATTGGCGCACTCGTCAGCTTCGCTCTCGCTCTATCACCGAGGTCTTAATTCAGTGGCACAACATGCAACCAGAGGATGCTACATGGGAACCACTCCTTCAGATTCAACAACAATTTCCACATCTAAAGCTTTGAGGACAAAGATTTTTTTTAAGGGGGAGGGGATGTTAGGAACCCATGTCTTTACTTTGTTAGTATATTGTTGTTGGACGCATATGCTTTGTAAGTCATCCTGTAGTATTTGTTGATCAATAGTTTGTGTTTTGTTGTTGCCGCATATGCTTTGTAAGTCGCCCGTAGTATTGTTGATCCATAGTTTGTAGTGGCCCATGGTTTTGACCCATATTATTGGCGCCTAGACTTAGTATATAAGTGTGTGTTGATACCTATGAAGGCACTGTGAAGTTATTTGTATTGAGTTTGCTCATAGGAGGTTGCCCCCTCAAAGTGGCCTGTGATCAATATAAAAGTGATTATGAGTTATGTCATTTCTGCTATTTCGCATATTCTTATTAATTAATTGTTGCAGGTGCTTCACATACCCAAGTCACGGGACTCCTTTATTCAAGGAATCTGTGCAAGAAAGAAGTTGGTATCCTTCAGAAGACTATGGGAAGAATGCTCACAAGAAGAAGCAAGGATTGTGGCACGAGAAGAAAATATGGGGAATGAAGATCAAGCTCTCACAGCTCACACCAAGAAAGGGAAGTCCAAGAGAGAGCCATCTCACTTCAAGAAATATTCACATCACCATAAAGAAAGGAGAATATGCTTCACCTGTAATGAAAAGGGACATATTGCCATAAATTGTCCCAAGAACAAGAAGGACAACAACAACTTCAACAAGAAGAAGAAGGGCAGCAAAATAAGGTACCATGCTCATGTTGCCGAGGATGATGAACCTCCCAAGAAGAAGGCTAGAGCAGAAAGTGATGATGATGACTCATCAAGCGAAGAAGAGTATGTTCTAATCTCTGCTCTCATAGGTACTATCTCTCATGGTTGTAATGTTTGGATTATTGACAGTGGGGCTTCAAAACACATGACTGGGTTTAAAGAATCTTTTGTAAATCTATCTGAACATGAATCACCCCATAAGGTGAAACTTGGGAATGATTATCAATACCCTATCAAAGGAAGTGGGGAAGCCTCCTACAACCTAGACTCTGGAAAGTCTTTGAAGATGAAAGAAGTTCTTTATGTACCTGGGCTCGAGAAAATCCTACTCTCCATGTCTGCATTGGATGCAAAAGGTATGAGGGTTGCATTTGTGGATGGCCAAGTTCTAATGTGGCCAAAGGGAAAGACCATAGATGATGTAGTGGTGATTGGAGAGCAAGAGGTAGGATTGTATAAATTGAAGGGACAACCTGAACATGCAATGGTGCATGATTCCTGGAGCCAAGTGAACTTTGGCATCGAAGGCTTGCACATGTACACTACATAGCACTACCAATTGCAAGCAAAGATGTAGAAGATCTTCAAGAAATCAAGACCAAGCATGAAGGTGTTTGCAATGGCTGTGCAAAAGGAAAGAACATAAAGAAGGCATTTCCAAAGCAAATCAAAAGGAATCTTGGAAATTATCCACTCCGATGTATGCGGTCCGATGTCATCCAGTTCTCTGAGTGGGTATGTTTACTATGTCTCTTTCATTGATGACTTCTCCAGGACGACTTGGGTTTATTTATTGAAGAAGAAAGATGAAGTGCTTGACAAATTCAAGGAATTCAAAACCTTGATGGAAAATCAAACTGATAAGAAAATAAATACATTCAGATCAGACAATGGAAGAGAATTCACTTCAGGTGACTTCAAGAAGCTATGCAGTGATTCAGGGATTAAGAGGGAGTTGACTGATCCCTACAGTCCACAACAGAATGGAGTTGCAGAAAGAAAGAATAAGAACAATCATGGAGGCAGCATAGAGAATGCTGCATAACCAGAATCTGCTTATGCATCTATGGGCAGAAGCAGCTAGGACAAGTAATCCAGGAAGCAAAGATCAAGAGGGAGCACACTCCAGCAGTTCATGTAAGGAAGCAAATATTGAGAGGGAGTCCACCCAACAACAAACAAACAAAGATAAGTATTTGACTTGTCATTTCTTGTATATTTGATTATTTAAATAATACTGTTCAATGATGTATATACTTATGTTCCTAGACTTAGTTTGTGTATTTTGCATATTTGCATTAATGAACAGTATACTACTAATATGCATATGATGGGTAAGTGGCCTATGGCACTGTACAACATTCCATTGCTACTTATCTAGAATGAAACCTCTTTGCTAACATGTTGGAAGTTGTGCACACTCTTAACACTGTTCTGGTAGAGATTGGAAGGCATCTAGAAAGTTACGGGATATGCATAAATGTTGTATTGAAGCATTGGCTTAAATAATTGCATGACTGTATGACATATTTCTTTATGTGAAAGAATTTGTTTTGAAAATTATGAGATGTTTCTAATCATGCAATTTAACTTGTTTTGTAGGAAAGATCATATACCTTCACCTACAAAAGAAGGACTACAAAATTTGTTCAAGCAACAAAATTATCTATTGAAGATATTGAAGTTCCCAGGATACGGGAAGAATGCCATGATCTGTCGATCATGAAGAATGATGTTTGGGATGCGGTCCCAAGACCTGAAGGGAAGTCTGTTGTGACTTCCAAATGGATCTACAAGATCAAGCATGCTGCAGATGGCAGCATAGAGAAATATAAAGCAATATTTGTAGCTCGTGGCTTCTCTCATAAAGAGGGAATAGATTATGAAGAAACTTTTGCTCCTGTAGCCAGATACACTTCCATCAAATCAGTACTTGCTCTGGCTGCAGTGATGAAATGGAAGATACACCAGATGGATGTCAAGACTGCTTTCTTGAATGGTGTAGTTGAAGAGGAAGTGTATGTGGAGTAGCCACTCGGTTTTGAAACACATGACAGGGAATCATATGTGTGCAGATTGAAGAAAGCCTTGTATGGCTTGAAGCAAGCTCCTAGGATTTGGTATGGTAGGATGGATAGTTTCCTATCTAGTTTGGGCTTTACCAAGAGTAAAGTGGATTCCAACCTTTACTACAAGGTTGAGGAAGGAAATCTTGTAATACTACTCCTGTATGTGGATGACCTATTTGTAACAGGAGATGATAGATTGATTGCCGATACAAAGAGGAAGCTTGTTGCCGAGTTCGAGATGAAGGACTTGGGGATGATGCACTATTTTCTAGGCATGGAGGTGTGGCAGAGTGCAGATGGTATCTTCCTTGGACAAGGGAAGTATGCAGTAGAGATCCTGAAGAGGTTCGGGATGATGGACTGCAAGGCCATGGCCACACCTATGGCATCGAACCTGAAGCTTCTGTGTGATGCTTCATCTGAGCCGGTTGATGTCACTATGTATTGTTAGATGATTGGGTCCTTGATGTACCTGACGAACACGAGACCAGATATTTGCTTTGCGGTGAACACATTGAGCCAGTTCCTAACGGATCCGAGGATTGTTCACCTGGTTGTTGTAAAGCATATTTTGAGGGACCTAAAGGGTAGAGTTGATTATGGGCTCAAGTATGATGCGAATCAAAAGTTTAACCTACAGGTTTATGTTGATTCAGATTGGGCAGGAAGTTCTACAGATAGTAAGAGCACTTTTGGGTGCTGCTTCAGTATGGGATCAGGTGTGATCTCTTGGTTTAGTAGGAAGCAGTCTTGTGTAGCACTGAGTACAACCAAGGCAGAGTATGTTGCAGTCTGTTTGGCTAGTTGTGAGGCAGTATGGCCGAGGAAACTACTTTCTGAGTTATTTGATCTACCACTGGAGGCTACTGGTATATTTTGTGACAACCAGAGTTGTGTGAAGCTGTCTGAGACCCCGGTGTTCCATGACAGGTTGAAACACATAGAGATCAAATATCACTATATCAGGGATATGGTGCAGAGAGGAGAAGTGAAGCTCTTGTATGTTGCGATGGACGAGTAGATTGCAGATGTGTTGACGAAGCCACTAGACAGAGTGAATTTTGAGTACTTCAGAGAGAGGCTTGGTGTTCTTCAGATCGATGAGACTTTGAGGAAAGAGTGATGGAGACATTTGTTGTAGCCATTCCTAGCATGGTGGAAGGGGGATCCTTCACATAGCTGTGGATGTAAGCGTTGGATGATGTGCATGAGATGATGTTCTAGTTTCTGCTCTGTATGATCAGTTGGATCATTTATGTATGCATGCATCATGTTGGATGCTGGATATGATAAGTTGGATCATTTATGTATGTACACATCATGTTAAATGCTGGATATGATCAGTTGGATCATTTATGTATGTATACATCATGTTGGATGCTTGGACCATGTATCTATATATGTATCAGGTGGATACATTGTATGATCACGTAGATCATGTACGTTGATATGTATCAAGTAGATACATTGTGTGGATCATGTATCTATGTATGTGGATACACTGTATATGGTGATATGTATCAGGTAGATACTTGGTATGCATCAGGTAGATGCATTGTATGATCAGGACGATCGTGGATGACGAGCTTCTCCAGATGACATGCATCAGGATGATGCCGTGATGATGATTAGGATGATCATGTGTACATCAGGATGATGTATGGAGAGTATTAGGTTGATACTCTGTGGCCATGGACAGGTTGTGCAGATGAGCATGTAAGTAGACCCGGGAGATCTGAACATGATGAAAAAGGCCTCAGATGCTCTTTTGAGGCATTGCTCTGGGAGGACATGTAAGTAGACATGGGAGATCTGGACAGGATTAAAAAGGCCTCAAATGCTCTTTTGAGGCATTGTCCTATGGCATGTAAGTGGACCTGGGAGATCTGGATAGGATGAAAAAGGCCTCAGATGCTCTTTCGAGGCATTGCCATGACCACATGTAATATGCTCCTGGGAGATCTGGACAGGATGAAAAAGGCCTCAGATGCTTCAGCCAGGTTTTGTGGTGGACCACATGTAATGTGCTCCTGGGAGATCTAAAAGGTAGAGTTGTGTGCTTGTAATAGCCTGGGATGCTTCAACCAGGTTTTCTGGTGAGATCACATGTAATGTGCTCGTGGGAGATCCGACAAGTAGAGTTGTGTGCTTGTAATAGCCTCGGATGCTTCAGCTAGGTTTTGTGATGGGTCACATATAATGTGCTCCCGAGAGATCCGACAGGTATATTTTGTGCTCGTAACAGCCTGGGATGCTACCACCAGGTTTTCTGACGCACGTAATAAGTCCTGAGGATTCCACAGTATGGCCAGTGATGATGAAGACCTGTAGGTGGTGGGCCTACATCCAGTATAAAAAAGGACTGGCTCGGTAGAACTTCCTATGATGAGTAGACTCAGAGATTAATTGAGATAGCAGCAGCAGTGATGATGACGATGATTCAAGGTTCGCTGATGATGATCCAGAGAAGAAGAATTGTGCTAGTAGATCTGTGTCGAGAAATACCTTCCTAGTTAAGAGGGAGTGTTGATGTATATGTAACTTCGGAATGTATTTCATATATATATTTATTGTACTCCTATAGAGATGTATTATTCCTCTATACGAAAGTGTTGTCATTTGTATTGACAAGTGTCGCAAGTGTGTTAACTTGCCAATGGGTTATTAGACCACCTTGTAAGGGGTCGGCCCGATATAATGTAATATGAAGTTATTGTACCTAGTTAGACAAGTCGGCCCCATAAGGTTATTGGGCGAACAGGACAAGTATAAATAGAGATCGGGAGATCTCTATTTGGATCACTTCAGAACTCACACTTCCTTCACTCGGAAAGTGGCGCACATGTGAGAAGGAGGATCAGCTGCTAAGAGGAGTCTATCTCTGTGTACTCTGGTTGTACTTTGGTTGTGCTATTGCACTATCTATCTCTGAGGAAGTTGTGGGGTTTTTCACCTTAGGGTTTTCCCCACAGAAACTCTATGTGTCTATTGTCTCTCATGCTTTTGCTTCTTGTGATGATTGACATGCTTGCTATGATTGATATGCATTGATATACTGTACATTTTATTCTCTCAGTAAAGATCCTAAAGTATCTTGAATTAATTCTCAAAATTTAACAATAGGTTAGGATAGAATAGTTAATTAGTTTAGTATTAAATTTTCAGATTAATTTTTAGAAGTTGTTAAATAGGTTTCAATTAGATTTAGTTTGTTTAATTTGTTTTGGAAAGTTTTTTAGCCATAAATAAAAAAACAAAACTAAAAATAGGAGACTTTCATTAAGAAAGCATAGTAGGTTAACTTAGATTTAGAAACTGACTTTACGATTTACTTTAAAACAGTAGTTTAGCTTAGGTTACATTTTTGCTGAATTTTTGCATTCTCCTTAACAGGATAAATTCAGCCATGACTTTTCACATTGGAAAATGGAATTTGCAATAAAGGTTATAAGGTGTTCTAGACGATTCTTAATATATTGAGCATGAATATTATGGACTAATATTTTAGGTACTTCACTAAAATGATACATGGATAGGATTATTATAGAAATATTTGGAAAGTGGATGAAGCATGTAGAAATGGGTTGATCATCCAAATTTCAAAGGGTGGCCACATGGCCAACATTTAGGTGTTTTATGTGCATATATACTCCAACATTACCTTTGCTTTGGACCTTATTTTTTGTTCCCAGTACCACTTATTTTAACTCAAAAAAATGACTTTAGTACACAAATGAATGTTATTTACCATGAAAATCAACTGGTTACCCTAAAATAGACCTTTATATCAGCCTATGTGCTTGCAACTCAAATCCACTTTTCACATTGGAAAATGGAATTTGCAATAAAGGTTATAAGGTGTTCTGGATGATTCTTAATATATTGAGCATGAATATTATGGACTAATATTTTAGGTACTTCACTAAAATGATACATGGATAGGATTATTATAGAAATATTTGGAAATTGGATGAAGCATGTAGAAATGGGTTGATCATCCAAATTTCAAAGGGTGGCCACATGGCCAACATTTAGGTGTTTTATGTGCATTTATACTCCAACATTACCTTTGCTTTGACATATTTTTACTTTATGTCACCTTATTTTTTGTTCCCGGTACCACTTATTTTAATTAAAAAAATGACTTTAGTACAAGAATGAATGTTATTTACCATGAAAATCAACTTGTTACCCTAAAATATTTATAACTAGAATCTATATTTGACAAGGTGATGCAATTACTAAGCTAGAAGTATGTTGGACTTAAAATAGCATCTCCATGAATTTGCTTGCCACAACTGTTTTATAATGACCTTTTCTAGGTATTTGATCAGTACAACATAGTTGATATTTTGTATGTATTAGTTCCATAAAATTTTATTGTGTACACTACCAATAATGGGTTTTGCTGGCATTGATTTCAACTAGGGGTTGGAGAAGATATTTCTAATCACAACCATCTAAGCATAATGTTGAAGTGATGTGAAGATCCTATAAAAGTTGTATACTAATTGGGCATTATGTTAATGAGAGATGGATTCGGCATTCTATTCATGAGAGATGGAATCGAGATTTCAAATCATTTGTTGATAGATTTCCAAGGAAACAATAGTTAAAAATAAAAGCCATGAATTTTGAGAATCGGAATCATAGTCGAAGCCCATGAATTTCCCTTTATATAAAATATTGGTGAAAAAAAGGAAACCAACAATCAAAAGATAAGGGATTGCTAAAGCAAATGGCCAACACCAAGGGAGATCCAACACTGAATACCAAAGGATCAACTCTAGGTAACCTTATGGAGATAACTTTATGTAGTCGATGATATTTTCTAGTGAAGTTTCTTTCTCAAGTAGAGTGTGGTAAAATCTTTGATTATGGTTCATACTTCATGGACAAATTTGATTTATAATAATAATAACAAATGTTAATATCTAATTTTAATGTCAAAACCTAGCTAGATACCAAATTGATGTGTGAGACCCCCATGTATGAAAACATGTGATAATGTGTTATGCTCCAACATGTGATAATGTGATAAGTGACATGTTGAGCTCTTAAATGATTATATTGTATTAACGGCCTTGAACCTTGTGTTCACAAATCCTCAATATTTTATGAAATTTGATTTACCTTGGGTACCATCCTTAGAATAAAAGTGCTTAATGAGTTTCCTTGAGATATGTATTTCATGAAAATAAAAATAAAATAAATCAAATCTTTGAATCTAACTAAAGAAAGGAAAATAGTCTTGCATGGAAATCAACATACATAGATAATCCACTCCATGTGTTCATTATCTTAAATGCATGGGGATAGTCATGATATCATACAATGGAATTCAAGAATATCTCCTCGATATGTCAATTGTATTTAGTAAAACACTTATAAGAGATTGACAAATACCCCAAATTGATGCATGAGAGATAAGTTAAAATGAGGCAAATGAAAATGATAGCAAGTTCTTGGAAAATATTAGAAAGGAAAAATAGCAAGTTAACACCTAAGCCTCATTACTAAACAATATTGAATTCTAACCCTTATAAAAATATAGACAAAAAAAATAAATTACTAACCTTGCAAGTTCAAAATCAGAGCTATGTAGAATATCCAAGCTCAAATAATCACCCCGCAAGTTCAAAATCTGCGCTCAGTGTGTCGCAACTATAGAAAATGTGTAAATAATGGTTAGAGGATGTAGTATATATAGCTCGAGCTTCGTCTATATTGCAACAAAAAGTCAAACCTAGAAATTGCGTCGATATAGGGACGAAAGTTTGTGGAACATTAAAAATCATGGATATTGCCACAATTTTTCCACCTTGTGAAAAAAAAATATCAAAATTCATTTTTTTAACCCACGAATGTTGAAAACGTGGAAATATTGCATGGAACAATCCGCCCATATGTAATAGTGGTAAAAATCCAAGATTGATGACTTTCTGTGTAGACTGAGCTATGATACAACTATTATTGCTTAATAAGCTTAGTTAATGTTGTATTATGCATATTTTATTCATTTATAAGACACATTGATCATCAGAAGAATAATTCGAGAGCCTTAGAGGTTGTTTGTGCTCATATTGTCAAGACTAGCTCTTTAGGCCTTTTTAATTGACTAGTTTTGTAGTAATTTTAATTAAAAAGTCTCTAGATGTCTATTTTCAGTTTTGTTAGTCATATTAGGTCCTTAAGACAGTAATCAATACCATCCAAGTCCCATACTAAGTATTTGTGAGCCTCTTTGCATGTTTGGGAGAACCTGAAGTGAAACTAGTTGAGCAATCCTCCATTATGCTCTTTCTCTTTGGACCTCCAAACACAGTCAAATCCTCCCAAAACATTTTTAACTCTTGTCCAGAAGCATATTGGGGTGTAATTACCTTATATCAAACCTTTTGGTTTCTTTGAAGTGTAAGTGGATGAGTCTAGTATGCATATGTTGGTGTACCCAGGTAGTCTTGGTTTAGACTTCAGCGGTAGTTGTTGTTGAACCATAAATGGTCCCAGTAACTTGTGCATGGGACTATTAAGATGAAATTTAATTCTTATGTTTATGTTTCTGCACACTCATTATCATATTTTTCATATCTGAAAGAGTCCAACTATGAAGCTCTGGGTGGGTTAATTAGTGACCAAGTCTAGTTTCTTCATGACTAGTTTTGAGGACTAGTTTTAGTCTTTGCAAATTCATGTTTTAAAGTTTGAATTTGAGTTAATATCCTTGAAATCTTATTTGGGGATATTACAAGATCACTGCAAGAACACAATCCTAAATAATCTTTCTAATGAAGTGTTTTTGTAGCTCAATGTGTTTGTTACACTAATGTTGAACTAGATAAGTTTGACAAGCTTGATGAGAATATTATTGTCACACCAAAGCATGGTTGGATGTTGGTGTTGAAATAAAAACTTTGAAAGGATCCGTTGAGGCCACTGTGGCTTCTTGATTGGAATTAACTACTACTTAATACTTTGGTTTTACAAAATAAAGGGAACGAGCTTGTTGTTTCTTACAATCCCAAGTGACATGTCCATAACCAAGACTAGAAACTTAACCTATTGTAGACTTCTGTTCATCAGGGTTCGGATCCCAATTGAAATCAGCGAAACCAACCTACAAAGGCATTTCTCTTTGTAATACCCCCATTTTGACCCTTAGTATATATTGGCTTTTATTGTAAATGTTGTATACATGCGATGCATGTTTTCCTAGCGTGGAGCTCAAGGCCAAGGCCCCGCTGGTGTATGCTTGTATTTTATTAAAAAGGAAAGTATTTGATATTATGGTATCCATGTGATAATAATCCATGAAACATTTCCAAATGATGTAAATATTAATATTGAAATAAAAATACCAAAAACTGGCTATGTGAGCAACTAATGAGAAGGGGCCATGTGTATTCCACTGGGGAGTGGTGAGGGGGTTGTGGGGTTAAACCATATGTTTCCAAATGTCATCTTGAGAACCCATTTGAATTTCTTGTTGACATTTAATTATGTTGTAAGAAAGTGGTTGAAGAAATCACTCCATGGCTTCAATGGAGCATGGGCAACCCAAAAATTTGTATGGCAGGTATGGGCTCTGTTTTCTTGACCCACAAGTCATTCTACCTAATGGGAATTATTTCTTCCTCATTCCCATTCCATTTTTGAACATCCAAGCATCATTGTTCATCCATTACAAAGTCCTAGCAGTGAGAAAAATAAAAAATCGAAACTCTAAATTTAACCATGTTTTGAAGTGCCAAAAATGCCCAGAAAATTGTGTGGACAATGAAATCCAGTGGGGGATCCATAGAACTAAACCTTGGGGAAAATTTGATATTGTTAGATACCCCGAAATCTATAGGAAAACCCAGATTTTATAGCTTGAAAATCTGTTAAAATTCAATATGCTAAGATATAAAATATCAGCAGTACATTCCATTTTACAACAATAGCATATACAAGATCACTAAAAGAACAACAAGCACAACATAAACACAAGAGACACAGATTTATCTTGGGAAACCCTCATGGGGTAGAAAACCCAGCAAAGCTTCCTCAATATAGATGACCAGCAAATACAAAGATGTAAACCCTAGACATGAGCTCCTTCTCCTCCATAGCAGATCTCTCCCTCACCTATGTGCTATTCACAAGTGAGTGCAATGTGTGTTAAATGAGGAACACACCTCCTCTATTTATACACAACTCTGACTTGACTTTTACACTAACTAGGTCGTCCCCAACTTTAACCACTAGGTTAAACACCCCATTACAATTGACTCTGGGCCAACCCTACTAGGGAAGTCTAATAACCCAAGTTACCACATTCCGACGGAGGAATAAACATATTCGGATATACAATAGGGTATTCACGGAGGAATGAAACATCTCTGGAATAATAAAGTACAAATATAATATTCTTAGAAGTTACAATATTTCAACACTCCCCCTTAACGAGAAGGATATTATAACAACATCTGCAGGAGCAAGGAGTCATAAACTACATCATACATGATACATCTATAGATCATTGGAATCTTTCTCAACATCATCAGTAACTCAACTAGTTACTGGAATATCTTCAGGTCTTCAATACTAGAGTATTAGCATCGTTAGTATTGAGTCTTCACCTTCTGCAGCACTCGATCAGCTACAACATCGTCATCATCTGGATCGATCAACAACCTCATCGTCTGGAGCTTCTGGATCATCTCGATCAATAGCATCTGGATCATCTCGATCGACAACATCTGGATCATCTTGATCGACAACATCTGGATCATCTGGATCATCTCGATCAACAACATATGGATCATCTCAATCGACAACATCTAGATCATCTCGATCGATAGCATCTGGATCACCTCGATCTATAGCATCTGGATCATCTCGATCTACAGCATAATCTGCAATACACATGATCCAATTACGGGATGATCAATCCCTTTCACTTTAGGACATAGGTCCATGGACAATACAATCCAGATCAAATTCCAGGATGATCAATCCTTATCAATTTTAGACAAGTCTCATGTCTATGGATGATGCAATCCAGATCTTCTTCCAGGATGATCAATCCTTATCAATTTTAGACAAGTCTCATGTCTATGGACGATGCAATCCAGATCTACTTCCAAGATGATCAATCCTTATCAATTTTAGACAAGTCTCATGTCTATGGACGATGTAATCTAGATCTACTTCCAGGATGATCAATCCTTATCACTTTAGGACATGAGTCCAAGGACGATACAATCCTATCACTTACATTTTGAACCAAATGTCCAGGGACGATGCAGTCCTATCATCAATTCTCGGAGACAGATGTCTACAGATCAATTCTAGGACCGAAGCCTAGGGATGATACAATCCCCACATTCTCGGAGACATCTGTCTATGGATCAATTCTGGGACCGAAGTCCGGGGATGATACAATCCCCACATTCTCAGGGACATTTGTCCACGGATCAATTCTGGGACCGAAGTCCGGGGAAGATAAAATCCCCACATTCTCGGAGATATCTGTCTACGGATCAATTCTGCGACCTAAGTCCAGGGAAGATACAATCCCCACATTCTTGGAGACATCTATCTACGAATCAATTCTGGGACCGAAGTCCGGGGAAGATACAATCCCCACATTCTCAGAGACATCTGTTTATGGATCAATTCTGGGACCGAAGTCCGGGGATGATACAATCCCCACATTCTCGGAGACATCTGTCTATGGATCAATTTTGGGACCGAAGTCCGGAGAAGATACAATCCCCACATTCTCGGAGACATTTGTCTACGGATCAATTTTAGGACCAAAGTCCGGGGATGATACAATCCCCTCTCGTCCACTAGGGACCACATTCTCAGCATAGGTAACCTCATCATCAACCTTACCATCGGAACAGGTGACCTCATCATCAATACATGTATCCTCATCATCGATACAAGTATCCACATCATTAGTACAAGTATCCTCATCATCGATACAATATCCTCATCACCAATACAAGTATCCATATCATCATTACAAGTATTCTCGTCATCGACCTTACTGTCAATATAGACAATCTCTTCATCGATACAGGTATCCACAATGATGCCAATATCCAAATATAATCATCAGCCATATCACTCCCACTTTCGAGGAGGGTCCTTCTAAACTACACCAAGCTGGTCTCGGAAATACTCAAACTTTACTTGAGATAGAGCTTTGGTCAATACATCAGCAACTTGTTCATCAGTGCTCAAATACTCGAGCTTGATAGATCCTTTTTGAACCATATCCCGTATATAGAAATAACGAATCTCTATGTGCTTTGAATTATCATGGAACACTGGATTCTCTATCATCTTGATACAAATCTAGTTGTCACACAAGATCACAGTGGGGTCCATCTCTAATTCAAACAATCTTGATAACAATTTCTGAACCCATACTGCTTCACAACTAGCAGAGCAAGCAGCTATATATATTCTGCTTCAGCTGTACTGAGAGCCACACTATACTGCTTCCTGCTAATCCACAAGATCATGTCAAATCCCAGACAATAAAATCCGCCCGATGTACACTTCCTGCCCAATCAGCATCTGTATAGCCATACAATCTGAAGTCATGACCTCCAAGATAACATAGACCAAAGTCTATCGTACCTTTTAGGTACCTCATCACATGATTTGCAGCTATCAGGCGAACACACCTAGGTTCCACTAGATACTAACTCAAGGTGTTCACAACAAAGCATATATCTGGCCTTGTATTCGTCAGATACATCAATGGCCCAATAATCTATCTGCACAGAGTCACATCCACTAACTCTGATGAGTCATCATCTAACAGCTTCAAGTCATAACCCATGAGAGTGGCCATGGTTGTACATTCCAACATATCAAATCTTATCAAGATTTCCACAGCATACTTTTCCCTGGTTGAGAAAGATTTCTTCTAACCTTGCCATACTTCTAGACCTAGGAAGTAATGCATCAATCCGAGATCTTTCATCTGAAATTTTGTAGCTAGCTTCTTCTTGATTTCCATGATATGTTTCTCATTCCCTGTCAGAAAGAGATCATCCTCATACAATAATAGTATCATCCATAACCTTAAGGTAAAGGTTAGGATCAGCTTTACTTCTGGTAAAGCCCAAGTTTGTCAAGAAGCTATCAATTCTCCCTTTGTAGCTGGACATCATTCACACTCTGCATTGAGTGATCTTCTGCATATCTATCCGTTCCATCTCCCGTCGGATGGGTCTACTGATATGAGCCTCAAGATCATTCTAACTCTGTGGTGAGTTCCTTCTTGCATCCATGCCATCTGTATATAGAAACCATCTTCAACCTTGTATCAAAGGTTGAAATCCACATCACCCATGGTGATCATTAAGCTCATCAAATGACTATCGATCCTGGGTACCCGTACAGGGCTTTCTTCAATTGAATCCTGGGATTTTTCTCGATTCACACTTCTTCTTTAATTACACCATTAAGAGAATGGTCTTATCTAGCAATTTGGAGCAAACATCTCATCATGATCCTCTTTCTCCTTTTAAGAGAATCTTCTAGACACGAGTCTTCTATAGTATGTTTGATTTGTAAATCTTCTTATTGAACATCCATCACTTGTTCAGTGTTCATCATTCTTCATGATCTTTACTACAAATCAAAATCAATTATATGATTAGTAATACTTCATAATCATCAAATCATGATGACATGATAACCTATTATGCATATAGATATGATTTACATAGTTATGCAACTATTTTGACCAATACTTTGGCACAACACTTTTCCATATCTTGTATGCATACAGTGGCTATCTAGATGCCTTCCATCTCTACCAGAACATACTATCGAGAGCGTGCATAGCTCTCAGCATGTCAGCAAAGAGGTTTCATTCTAGACAAGCAACAATGGAATGTTTGTCCAACTTACCAATCATATGCATATTAGTAGTATACTGTTTAATGCTATATGAATGTTTACACTTAGCATGATATATTCTAGGAATACAAATATGCATACAACTATTACAAGCAATATCATTTACTATTTCAGAGATTCAAATAACAACTCAAATACTTATCTTTTATGTTTGTGTGGCTACCTCCCGCTTGATCTTCTATTCATTCTATACTACTATGCACGCTCAAGTGTGCACTAGTGTCATCCTCATGATCTCATACACAAACATACATTCATTAGTATAATATCAATATTATCAAAACATTATAATTCTAAATAATATTAAGTATGTATGGTCATGATTATTTCATACACAGGTATACTTACCTAAGATCCTAACAAAGTAGGAATCTAACTTGATATAGGAAAACATACCTGGATTATCACGCTTGGTTATGTCTTAACATACCCAAACAATATCTTCTTTGTTCTCTTCAATGATTTAGACACCTTGTGCTAGAACCTGCATATCTCATAGGTTAAGCATAGTAGAACAAAGTCATACATACCTCATAAGTAGAGATTCTATGTGATCAAAGATTATTGTTAGGAACCCATGTCAACCCTTCTATTTACTTTGTTAGTATATTGTTGTTGGACGCATATGCTTTGTAAGTCGTCCCGTAGTATTTGTTGATCCATAGTTTGTTTTATTGTTGTTGGACGCATATGCTTTGTAAGTCGTCCCGTAATAGATGTTGATCCATATTTTGTATTGGCCCATGGTTTGTATTGACACATGGTATTGACCCATGGTATTGGCGCCTAGAATTAGTATATAAGTTTGTGTTGAGACCAACGAAGGTACCGTGAAGTTATTTGTATTGAGCTTGCTTAAAGGAGGTTGCCCCCTCAAAGTGGTCTGCGATCAATAAAAGAAATTCTAAGTTCTGTTATTTCTGCTATCTCGTGTATTTTCATTAATTAATTATTGCAGGTTCTTCACATTTGGTATCAGAGCACTTTCTTGGGATCGCTGGGTGAAGTTTTTGCCAATTTTCTTTTTTCACATCTGTCGCAGCTTCAGATATGGGAATAATCCCTATCTGCTTAACTGTGGGAAGAACTTGGGCATAAGCCCTAAAAATCATTGTGAGGAGTACGACAGGAACCCCGAAGTAGCTGGCCCATTGATAGGACCTACCAGCGAAAAGGGAAATGACCCCTACCTGATTGACTGGTTCCCACCTGTGAGGTAAACCAAGAGTTGTCATTTGTGGCAAAGCGGTTATCAGTTTTACCTGAGCCGTGGAGTGAGGGGTACTACCCCAATACGCAAGTCGTTAGACAACATTGGTGGCCAAGTGAATCCCCTGAACCAATAGGAAGCCGCACATATGTGGGGTCCATATCTGTTTTCAGCTGAACTATTGTCGATCACTTCCACGCCGTTTCAGATCTATTCCGAGCCATTTCAGATCCATTCTGACAGTCGTTCTAGATCTAGCCGTTTTATATCCATTCTGACAGTCGTTCCAGATCCAGCCGTTTCAGATCCATTCTGACAGTCGTTCCAGATCCAGTCGTTTCAAATCCAGCTATTTTTTATCCATTCGACATCGTTTCAGATCCATCTGATGCCGACCCCTTCTGCACCGTTGCAGATCTATCTGTTTCCAATCCCTTCCACGTCATTGCAGATCCATTCCTGGAAAAAAAAATACAAAATTCCATTTTTTTGCCATACCTCCCTTGTTTTAACTCCGTTTCCCTTGAAACTTCCCGGACACCTCTGCAATCCCATTCTGCATATTTCATCACTGAATACCCTATCCCAAATTCTACTTCCCAAAGCCAGAAATCTCACATTTGTCTATTTTTAGGGTTTGCCATAACTTCTTCAATTTTCACCCACTCGCCTCCAAATTTTGCCACCGTGTTCATTCCCTATTTTTGCTTCTTTGTCCCTCTTTGACAAATTTTCTCATTCTTTCACCCCGCTTCTGAAATCCCCATTTTTTGCTTCCCTGTCCATCAGAAAGTGTCCAAAACCTAGTCAAACCCCAATTACCCATCCAAGTTTTTCCCAAATCCAAATTTCCCTTTACTAAATAAGCTTTTGTTTGTGTTTTTCTATCCATCCCCCCCTCAAAAAAAAACTAAAAAAAAAACTCATGGTTATGGTTGTCACCCGTGCAGGAGCAAAAACCATGGAGGAAGCACTTGCAGCCATCCAAACCAAACTCCAACATCTGGATGAAAACTTTCTCAGCCTCCATCTTCAGCATTTAGCCATGAACAATAACTGACAGCAAGAATCTTCTGTAGCCAATGGGTTCTCTTCTTCCAGCACTTTCCATGGTCCGAAGCTTGAATTTCCTCGCTTCAATGGTACTGATCCGACTGGATGGATCTATCATGCAGAATAGTATTTCAGTCTGCATAATATTTTTGATATCCAAAACTTTCCACTTGCATCCTTTCATTTGGAACAGGAAGCCCTTCAATGGTACCGTTAGTACATCAAGGCTCATGACGAGCCAAAATGGACAGATTTTTGCCAACTCCTTTTGCAACGATTTGGTCCTAGTGCTTTTGATGACTTCACCGGAGCACTCACTAAACTTCGTCAAATTGGCACTGTGAGAGAGTATCAGACATAATTTGAGAAACTAGCCAACCACATAGAAGGATTGTCTGATGACTTCTACAGGAGTTGTTTTATCAGTGGTCTTAAGGATGAAATCTGCCCAGAGGTCAAAATGTTTTGTCCTGACACAATGATGGAATCCCTGGGGTTGGCTAAGTTGGAAGAAGACAAGATTGCTGCCCAACAGTGCTCCAAACCCACTTTTGTTCCCTTCCGAAATATGGGTTCTCAACGACCTCCCATCCTGCCAGCTCCTCGACCAACTCCTCGACCAACTCCTATCAAGCAATTGTCCAAAACAGAGATGCAGGCACACAGAAAAAAAAGGGCTTTGTTATAATTGTGATGAAAAATTCACTCAGGGACATAGATGTGTTCAATAAAATCTCTATCTCTTGGATGTGGATTCTCTGCCCATCTCTGAAGTTGGTGAAGAAACTCCAGATACACCGGATAATCAGGTCAACATTTAGGAGTCGCCTATTGACTTCCCATCTTAGGAAGACCACCCAGAGATATCTCTCCATGCTTTATCCAGCGTCACCACCCCCCAAACAATGCGGGTCAGGGGTTACTTCAAGAAGCTTCCTCTTACAATACTCATTGATTCTGGTAGCACTCATAACTTCATTGACCCTCGGATCACCAAACATGCTGATTGTTTTGTCCATCCTTGCTCCAAATTTGAATTCATGGTTTCCATTGGGGGAACCTTACCTTGTAAGGGAAAGTGTCACAATGTGCGTATCTATCTCGAAGTTACAACCTACGTTATAACATGTTTTCCTTGTCCTTAGGCAATGTGATGTGGTTTTGGGCATTCAATGGTTACACACACTTGGTCCCATCTTATGGGATTTGGTGAACTTTGGATGCAGTTTTTAGTCAATGGGACATAACACAAATTTATGGGCTTACAACCAGGGTCTCTCCGCATCATCAGTTCACATCGCCTGGAAAATATCCTTAAGAAGAATTCACATGGTGTCATCGCTCAGCTCCATTCCATCCATATGTACCCACCAACAGTCTCCACTACTTCCTTGGATAGATATGCAGGTGTCTTTCTTGCACCAATGGGCTTGCCGCCTTCAAGAGACCTTTCTGGTAAGCATTTAGCTGCATCTACATCTCAGCAGGAAATGATGGCTATTTTTCCTATAGTACAGAAGTGTCAACCATCCCTACTAGGAAATTATTTATGCATCAAGACTGATGTCTAGAGTCTGGAACATTTTCTGGAACAACGGGTCTCCTCACCAACACACCGGAAATGGGTTATCCAACTCATGGTTTATGACTATTCGATCACTTACAAGAAGGGTAAGGATAATATGGTGGCAGATGCTCCTTCTCGCCAATTTGATGACCCAGTTTCTCTTACCGCTATTTCTCTGCGTGTTCCAAATTGGTTGCAATCTGTTCAACAGGGCTATCTCTTCTATGAACTCCATGCTTCTTCATCGGTAGGGCACTCTGGGTTCCTCAACACCTATGACCGGGAACAATGTAACTTCTTTTGGCAGAGATTGAAAATGAAAATTCACCAGATGGTGGTTGAGTGTGATACTTTCCAGGTCAACAGGGTGAAATGACACTCCTTTTGGAATTGCTGGAACCCTTTCCCATCCCTACACAGATGTGGACAACTATTTCTATGGATTTCCTAGAAGCGCTCCAGTGGTACAATACCACATCTAAAAGGACACCATATGAAGCAGTTTATGGATAGGCACTGCCATTTCTTCTTCCATACACACTCAGTAGCTCCCCAGTTCAGGAAATTGACTCGGTTCTTCGAAACCGCGATCAAATTCTTCTCATTCTGCAGGACAATCTTCACATTGCAAGAATTCGACTGAAACAACAAGCCGATTAACACAGTTTTGAGCGCACTTTTCATGCAGCTGATATGGTCTTTCTTCATCTATATCCTTCCAAGCAATCCTCCCTAAAACTCAAAAGGTGTCAGTGGGCCGGAATGCACCCTGAGGATGCTACAGGGGAACCACTCCTTTAGATTTTGCATCAATTTCCAAATCTAAAGCTTTGAGGACAAAAATTTTTCTAAGGGAGAGGGGATGTTAGGAACTCATGTCAACCCTTCTATTTACTTTGTTAGTATATTGTTGTTGGACGCATATGCTTTGTAAGTCATCCCGTAGTATTTGTTGATCCATAGTTTGTATTATTTTTGTTGGACGCATATGCTTTGTAAGTCATCCTGTAGTAATTGTTAATCCATATTTTGTATTGGCCCATGGTTTGTATTGACACATGGTATTGACCCATGGTATTGGCGCCTAGACTTAGTATATAAGTTTGTGTTGAGACCAATGAAGGTATCGTGAAGTTATTTGTATTGAGCTTGCTCAAAGGAGGTTGCCCCCTCGAAGTGGTCTGCGATCAATAAAAGCGATTCTGAGTTCTGTTATTTCTGCTATCTTGTGTATTTTCATTAATTAATTGTTGCAGGTTCTTCACAATTATGGATGAGTCTTTGTCTTCATGTCATCATGGTCATAGAAATTGATTTGTCTTCCTTGATGTACATGTATCTTGTTAGCAGACAACATCATCCTCACAACTGCATTAGTACAATCGTAAGTTTCATAACCCTAATCAATGAATGTCTTCTATCATTCACATGCATTCATTATCAAACAATCATAATTTTACTAACCTCAATAATATGAAGACAAACATATCATGAAATTAATCAAGAATCAGATTTCAAAACGTACCTGTATTTCCTGAAGTCATACCTGTCAGGATTGCTTTTAACCCAATCCACTTTGATTTGCTGAAACTGGATCTAGAGCTGCTGGATTAGGGTTTGTCAGAGAAACCCTAAAAATTCAAACTTCGAATTTCAAACTTCGGAATGGATGGAAAGATGCGCCTTGCTGAGTTGATCAAGCTAGCATACTTCAATTTTGAAATCTCCAAAATTTGACACCTCAAAATTTCCTTTGAAACTTTCGGATCTTCTGAACAGGATCCTGAACTAGGGTTTGATGAAGCCTACCCTTCTGCCCAACCAAAAGGTTCGATCCAAAGCTCTAAAGTTTGAATTTTTTGAGGAGCTTCCAACTGTGGTCATAGACTTAAAAAATTCCAACTTTTGCAAAAGCCCTAATTTTCCATCTTTCTGATCAAAATCCCAAACTAGGGTTTGATCAAGCCCACCGTTCTGACCAACCAAAAATTTCGATCTTGGTCTCTAAATTTTTTTTTTTTTTTTAATTTTATTTTATTTTATTTTTATTTTTTTTATTTTTTTTTTTATTTTTTTTTTTATTTATTTATTTTTTTTTTTTTTTTTTTTTCTTCTTCTGAGGAGAATTCATCCGTGGTCTCCCACTCTAAAAGTTCCAACTTTCTCTGAAGCCCTAAATTCCCGCAACAGTGACAAGCCAAGAATGGAGGTGTTCAAAATCCAAATCTGTTTTGACAGAAATATGCACCTGATTGTTTCTAGTGTAACATCGAAATTACGTATCCAAAGGGTCTAAAACTTCTGCTTGTGGTATCCAAACTTGTCATTTTTCGAACCCCACAGGTCTGACCTCAATTGGATTCTCTGAGAGAGATTTATTCCAAGTGTCGCAATGGGACTTGTTTATGAGATAAAATAGGAGAGCGAACTTGTATGGCGTTCCACGTGTCACTGGTTCAACTTTGGCCTATGAAAACGCTACCTGAGAAAGTACAGTCCGTGATCTACCTGTCACTTTTTATGAAAATTCATTTGGAGCTTCCTAGCCCAAGTTGTGACCTTTTTTCCTAGGTCACCTGTTTATGACTCAGATCTGGAAGAGGCAGAAACCCTAACCTGTACTGATCATAACTCACAAAGTAGAACGAATTAGAGGCTTTCCTTTGGACACAACGTATAGGGGGATGTTATATATGACTTTTAAAGGTTTTAGATCCTGAACCTTTTCCAAAATGGATTTATAGTGAAAGTTCCACGATGATTGGGTTTTTCTATACAAAACCCTAACCTTCAAATTGTCGCAAGTGAAGCAAGTGTCGTAAGTGCCATACATTGACTTCCTTCAGGTTAGCTCTGATACCATGTTAAAATTCAATATTATAAGATAGAAAATATCAGCATTACATTCCATTTCACAACAATAGCATATAGAGGATCACTGAAAGAACAACAAGCACAGCATAAATAGAAGAGACACAGATTTATCCTGGGAAACCCTCATGGGGTAGAAAACCCAGCAAAGCTTCCTCAATATAGATGACTAGAAAATACAAAGATGTAAACCCTAGACATGAGCTCCTTCTCCTCCATAGCAGATCTCTCCCTCACCTATGCGATATTCACAAGTGAGTGCAATGTGTGTTAAATGAGGAACACACCTCCTCTATTTATACACAACTCCGACTTGACTTTTACACTAACTAGGTCAGCCCCAACTTTAACCATTGGGTTAAACACCCCATTAGAATTGAATATGGGCCGACCCCACTAGGGAAGTCTAATAACCCAAGTTACCACATTCCGACGGAGGAATAAACATCTCCGGATATACAATAGGTTCTTCATGGAGGAATGAAATATCTTCGGAATAATAAAGTACAAATATAATATTCTTAGAAGTTACAATATTTCAACAAAATCCAATTACGGGATAGAGTTATTTCGCCATCGAATTGAGAAAATCCAATCGTGAATGACAGAGCTGAAGAGAGAATAGAATTTGGAACTGCTTGATAAACCCAGTGAAGGATAGCATATCAAGGATTTAACAGCTTGGACCTTTCTATGCCCACCCTGAATAGCACTGGAGGGAAGGGGTGCCTAAGGAACTGTGCAGCAGAGAAGGGGACCTTCCTTGTGTTGGGTGTGGTAGGTATTGTGGGTGCCATGATTATTTGTGTTTAGTTGAGATGCTTGTAGCTATGTGGTTGAACTCACTGGATTAGCATTCTCCTCCTTGTCTCTTGCATGTTTGATAAAAGCAACTGTGTGTTGGATTAGCATGACTGTTTGTGTGAAACAATGGCTGTGAGTGAGCCCATTTAGTTCCTCCTTAGTGGATACACAAACCAGCTCGGGGGTGGTCTCTCAGCTGAAAGAATATAGGCTGGACAGAGACCTATGGTTGGGTGGAATGTTGCTCTCACATGGTCAGTTGCTTGGAAAGTTTCATTTTAAAGATAAGTATTATCTATGTGTTTTAATTATGTAATGTTTTAATTATTGAGGACTGTTATGATTATAAGATGAATGCATGCTGCACTTGTGTGTGGATGATGTTTATTTCTGATTTGTTTATTTGAGTAGGAATCTGCATGCATAAGTTTTTATTTATTACGAATTTTCTTATTCATGAACGGGGCTGAGTTTCCCCAAATAAGCCCCATAATGTTAGTCATGTTTCCTTCTTTACACCGGATCAATGGGAGGGGATGTGATAGAGTGGTATCAGAACCCATGTTACAACACTAGGGTTGCTTGGGCCAAACTGTGAGTTTACAGGTAGATATCAACATGTTTTAATGTGGTATTGATGAAGTTTGGGTGACATTTTGATTAGAAAAATGACAGAATCAGAGTTCTTAGGTGTGGCAAAGGATTACACCGTTGCATAGATCTCTCCAAGAGATTTCCAACAGTACCAGACTCACCTTATTCGGTTAAGGGATGAGAGAGATATGAGCTCTGAACGTTTGCAGGAGCAGAGGAGGTGTTTCCGCAATTTTGCATTGCAAATTGCAGATTGTGGAAACGTAAAATGTTTAAATTTACGTTTTGGAATTCCGCATTTCCGAACCCACATTTAGGATTGCGGATTGCAGAAACGTAAAATTTTCAAATTTGCGTTTTGGCATTCTATATTTTCGAGTTCCGCAGTACGAATTGCGGATTGCGGAAGTGACATTTTAAGAAGTTGAAAATTTAGCGTTCCGCATTTCCGAGTTCCGCAGTACGGATTGCGGATTGTGGAAGTGACATTTTCGAAGTTGAAAATTTGGTGTTCTGCAGTACGGATTGCGGATTGTGGAAGTGACATTTGCGGGAGTTGGAAAATTGGCATTCTGACTTCTGCATTGCGGATTGCAGATTGCAGAAGCGGGTTAAAAACAGAAGAAAAAGTATAGAGCCCGAAACTTGATTTTTGGATAGCAGGAGCATGCATAGTCAAAATTGGATGAGTTATGTGGTATTGTGAGGCCATTAACCAAGGCCATGAAAGAACCAGTGAGGGTCCTGATCCCATTATGCTCTAATTTGGCATAAAATTGGAATTAATGGCTTTTACAAATTGGTGTCCCGAAGCTTGGAAAAAGGTCGGATTGAGATGAAATCAATATGGAGCAGCCATGGAGTAGGAACAATTTTAATTTTGGAAGCTTGGAGCCAAAATCCAAATGATGTGAAGTCGAGGTAACCGAGAAGGCCAAAAAGCAATATTCCGAGCCACGTTTTGAGGATTTTGAAAAGCTTGCAGTGGATGGAAGTGACCCTATATTTAGGATTCAAGAAATTTATTGAACTCCACATTTCATAATCTCAATAATGCATATATTTTTCGTTAGACAGAGATTTTCCAGAAATGCTCAGTTTGGAAGATAACCGCTTTTGGCCCCGAATTTTAAAATTTTGGAAAGTGGAAATTTAAAAGTAGTCAAACCTAGAATTTTATACAAGTTGATTGGTGCATCAGAACGGGGATATGAAAGTTGTCGAGTATTCCTTGTTATATGGAATAACTTCTCCCGGTAGAAAATTTTCCATTATTCTTTCTACATTTGCTTCTACAAGTGGCTGAAGTTGACATTTCAGACTAAAATACAGTTGTGTAAAAAGTGCAGAATTTTAATAAAAAATTTCATTTTTGGGGTAATGTGATCGCTACACTTGAAGTCAGAATGAAACACGTGGATAGGCATTGGAAATCTTATCCATCAGGGAGCAGTGGTGCATGACCAGAATTTGAAAGAGGTTATCATACATCATAGACATGTAGAGCAGAAAAGTGCCAGTGACTATTTTGGCAAAATTGTTGTCAATATGGGAATTTCCAGAATTGCATGAATGGGGAAAAAGAAAAGAGGCATAATAGCTCCGAGAATTATTCCATGAGTTTAATTCTATTAAATATTGATGTTTTATATTTCTATATGCATTCCTATGATTTCTAATAAATATTTTATAGTGCACTGTGTTTGCAGTTGATAAGATTTGAATAGTTGTAGTAGAGGCAACATGCAGGGAAAGGGGTCTCCAAAGGAAAATGGTGACCATAAATGATGCTCAAGATCCTTATGAGCATGATGAGTATGTGGTAGGAGAAAATTTGCGAGGAGAGAATGCTTAAATTAAATCAATGGGAGAATGGATCAAATAACTCCTGATAATTTGGTTGAAACCATGGTAAGCTTTAACGAAAGGTTGATGAAGGCTCAAGAGGAACATAACCAATCAATGCTGCTATTTTGCAGATCCTCACTGATATGCAGTAGGGGATAAACCTTGGGTCCAACCCAAAAAATGTAGGTGAAGAAGGAAGAGATGCAAGAGTCGCTCTAGAGGTCGTTTTGGGAGGAGGACTCCTTTCCCAAGAAAGCGTTTTGTGAGCAAAATGCATATAACACCCTTCTCAAGATCTTCTTCTAGCAGGTCATGTGACTCCAGAGTTTCTAGGATAAGTTCAAGACATACTTCTAGCAGACTTGAAGAAAGAAAGAAATTCAAAGGAATCCCAAAGGAGAATTTAGGAAGGCAAGGCCTCCCACATTTGATGGAGAATATAAGACTGGCCAAGAGGCAGAGGCATGGCTTCTTGGGATGAAGAAATATTATTGAGGACTATTATGATTTAGGTTTTCTTAATATTTATATATGATTATGTTTTTTGATTTTTCATATTTGTAGATGATCATAACTCTAGTCTCACACGAATCTCTTTTTTGTATTTTTAAGGAAATTGAAAATGTCGAAATTAATGTAAAGTAAAAGAGTTGAGGAGATTGCAGAATCGTCTAAGCTAACTGTGGAACAAGATGATTTGAAATTTACATGCATGAATTTTCTTAAATATGTATATGTCTGTAAAAGAGTTTTCTTAATAAAACGTTACATTGTATACATTTTTCAATCCACACAATACCTAAGAGACTAAAAAATAAGTCCATGATCAAAGAAGAACAAAAAAAACAATGGCATTTAAAATTTAAAGCTTGTGTTTCTTCAACATGTTTACTCAGATCATAACATCAAAGGTGCAAGAATTCTCGAACTTGGTGCGAGAATTTATAAGTTAGTGTGAGAATTCAATACGTTTTCAAAGTACCATGAGAAAACAATTTTTATGACATCGATTTCCTTTGGAAGGATTACCTTCAAGTAATCGACTCTCTGATTTCTACCTCCCAATTTGAAAAATAAATAGAAACTGGGAGACATTGATTCCTGTTTCGAAGGATTACCTTTGAGTCTTTGTTTCTCTGATCTCTCACATCCCAATATCGTTAAGCGATGGAAATTGCACTTTCCTCTAAACAATTCAAATAGATGGGTTACTTGTGAGTTGTTCTTGGTAATAGAATTGAAAGAAGTTTAAATGTTCGACGATTTTTTATTATTATTTTTCAACAAGTTTTTGGTTAGAATCCAATGATTTTTTAAGACGTCAGAAAAAGTCAAATCGTCACTTGTTTAGACTAATGGTTCTATGATGGCTACCCAACTCACAAACTTGAGTATCACAAAATGGGAGTTTTGAAATCACATTATTCCAACCCGAGGGAGCTAACAAATGGTAGATTAGGATCTAGTAGACTCAGAGTGTGAATCCAACTATCGTATGGGAGGTTAAGAGAGAGAAACAAAGAGAGACACCCACACCATTTTATCGATGGAGAATATAAGATCTCGAGTGCAAGAGTGTGTTCACTGGGACACAAGTGAAGTCACCAAGACAACCACTCGACCACACTTGAAGTCACCAAGACAAGAAGGATAGGGACAACATGTGAACATGGGAAGAATGGGTTGGATGTTGTGTCCTTTAGGATCCATGTTGTAGGCTCTGTAGTTTGTGTTTGTTGGTATTGTCTGTGATAAATGCCTGAAACGGAGATAGATAACTTTCTGACAAAGAGTCTTTGGAGTAGAGGCATGTCATGGTACTAACGTTCTTTTTGGGAAATTAATGTTATCAAGAGGTTGTGTTATTTTATTCATTGGGGTTGTAGTGAGGGCTTGAGCTTGTAACCATGGAATTATTAGAAATCAACCAGAGCAACAAAAAAACTTCCAAAATTAAATATTGCAGTCCAAGCCTCAATGAAGAATGAATGTGAATAGTTTACCCAGCTACCAATCATACCTCCATATTCTTTAAAACATTTAGGAGTTTCGTTGGTTTAATATTGGTGTAAATGTTGTAGATTTTGTATTAATGATGTAGGTTTTCTTTTGTTATGGACACAACCTTTGATTGGGCAGCAAGATTCGAGTCGAGGTGTTATGCTAGATTGTAATTAGCTGAGGGGTTATGTGAGAAAGGGATTTTCAATATGTTAAATTTGAGGGGCTTCAAGCATAATGAAGGAATTGTTTCACCATAGTATTTGTTTTTTTTCAAACTCTATAAGTGTTAAATAAATAATGTATTTTCACACAAGTTGAACACTTTAAGCAATCACTCACACAAACATATTAAATATTGGTATAGAGTATACTCATACAAAAGAAAATAATTTACATCTGAGTTTTAAATCACTTTATGTATATAACATAATCGTGACCGTCATATTAGTTAATCACAATTCATAATAAAGAAGCTTACTTTACCTAAAGACACATAAACCAAGTTGATCATAACTAACTCCTAAGTGTATAAATATCTTAACATCACTAGTTAAAAACAACTTGGGATATGATTAAAATATTTACAAAGGTGGCACAATAGAAGAAGGAAGGAAGCATTATAGCTTATCCTCCCTTACTAATAACTTCATAAACTTCTAACATAGGTTGAAGTTTGGAAAACTTCTCTTCCATAAGAGACTTTATGAAAATGTCTTTAAATTTATCATCTGTAGGGAAAAAGAGTTGTCATGTTCCCATGTAGGGAAAAAGGGATGTCTTGAAAAGCATGAAACATTAGGAAAGCAAGGAGGGTGTAGTTTCCAAAAGGAATATAATCTAGTCAATGTGAAAAGTAGGAAACATTAGGAAATTCTAGGAGGGAGCAGTGTCCAAAAGGAAGAAATCTAATAAGTATGGAAAAGTAGGAAAGTTCCAACTCAATCAAGGAAGGAACATTGGATGAGCCTAAGGAGGTTCATTATAAACTTAAATTTCTCAACAAGTCATCTAATCTATAAAAGAAGGAGGGCACACCAATTTGACATCTTTTGACAATTTATCTTTGTGGTTGAGAAAGCTCAATGCTTCTCTAGGATTTGATGATGCACCCTTATCCACCCGTGAGAGATGTGCCCCATAGTTATTGTTCCATTCTTATGCATATGTTCTAGTGCATCCATTGATGATTGATTTTTAGTTTTGATCCAAGCCATTTCATGAAGAGAGTGATCCTAGAGAGTTGATGCAGAGATCCAAGTCGGTTTGATGTGGTTTTGATGAGTTTCAGTCAGAAAGAGAGATCAGTTGGAGAGCTTGCAAGAAGCTTCAGAAGTTCAGTGTGCCTCCCATGAGAAACCAAAAACTCCTTTATATTGTACAGTTCATATTCAGTGATTACACTTCCTCTTCTTACTATTTTCTAAGCATTCTTCTCCAACCTTTGTAAAAATCCAAGATTGATGACTTTCTGTGTAGACTGAGCTATGATACAACTATTTATTGCTTAATAAGATAAGTTAATGTTTTCTGCTGCATATTTTATTTATGTCTGAGACATATTAATCATCATAAGAATAATTCGAGATCCTTATAGGTTGTTTGCGCTCATATTGTCAAGACGAGCTCTTTAGTCCTTTTTAATTGACTAGTTTTGTAGTATTTTTAATTAAAAGTATTTGGATGTCTATTTTTAGTTTTGTCAGTCATATTTGGTCCTTAAGACAGTGAGGAACACCATCCAATTCTCATACTAAGTATTTGTGATCCTCTTTGCATGTTTGGGATAGCCTGAAGTGAAACTAGTTGACCAATCCTCAATAGCGCTCTTTCTCTTTCGACCAACAAACATAGTCAAATCCTCCCAAAACCTCTGTAAGTCTTGTCCAGAAGTATATTAGGGTGTAATTAATTTATATCCACCCTTTTGTTTACTTTCAAGTGTAATTGGATGAGTCTAGTATGCATATGCTGGTGTACCCAAGCAGCCTTGGTTTAGGCTTCAGCGATAACTGTTGTTGAACCATAAATGGTCTCAATACCTTTTGCATAGGACTCTGAAGCTAGCCTTGAATTATGATGGTTATGATGCTGCACACTCATTATCATATTTTTCATATCCAAAAGATTCCAACTATCAAGCTCTGGGTGGGTTAATTAGTGACCAAGTCTAGTTTCTTCATGACTAGTTTCAGTCTTTGCAAATTCATGTTTTAAAGTTTGAATTTGAGTTAATATCCTTGAAATATGATTTTGGGATATTACAAGAGCACTACAAGAACACAATACTAAATAATATTTCTAATGAAGTGCATGTGTATCTCAATGTGTTTGTTACACTAACGTTTAACTTGATCTTTGACAAGCTTGATGAGAATTTTATTGTCACACCAAAGCATGGTTGGATGTTGTTGTTGAAATCCAAACTTTGAAAGGATCTGTTGAAGCCATAGAAGCTTCTTGATTTTCATTAAATACTACCTAATACTATGGTTTTACTAAATAAAGGGAAAGAGCTTATTGTTTCTTACAATCCCAAGTGACATGTCCATAACCAAGACTAGAAACATAACCTATTGTAGACTTCTGATCATCAGGGTTCCTATCCCAAATGAAATCAGTGAAACCAACCTACAAAGGCATTTCTCTTGAACTATACTATATCCCAATTGAATGGTACCTCATATATGTTGAAGTCTCATTTTTACTACTTTCCAATGGATCTCATGGGGTATTTTCATATACTGAGCAAGAAGAGAAACACCAAAGGAAACTTTATGATATCTATGAGTCAAATACGAAAGGATAGTAACTAACTAATTGTATTGTTGTTGGTTTTTTCACACCAGCATGTGCCAAAAGGTGTTAAAGCATCATGAGTCATTCTCCAAGTCAATCTTGTGTGTCAATATTGAGCCTCGTATGTCAAGGTAGTGCCTTATAGGAGCTTGAGTTGGACTCAGGAAACTTGGAGGAGAATACTTAGTTGGACTCAAGAATGGATAAGCTTCCTATGTTGAGGCAAGTGCTTTGTATGTCAAAGTGATGATGTTGTATAGTCTTGCTAGTCAATGATAAGGTCTTGTGTGTCAAGACAGATCCTCATGTGTTGAGGTGGTGACTCATGTGTTGAGGTGATGCTTTGCATGTCGAAGCATGTATGTTGTGTGATGCACTACTAACCATGGTTGAGATATTAAGTATCCTATAGAGACTGGCCACCTCTAGAGTGAATTACTTTAGCATATAACCACTTGGAACAATAGTATAACAATATGATCATAGCGTTGGGAAAAAATCCTTAGTATATTTGATATGATAATTAAGATGGCACATGTCGACCATGCATATAAGACAAGAGATAAAGACAAGATATGCGAGAATTTGAATTGCACATAAAGAATTAATTAAGAGAGAATTCAAATTGTTAAACTTCAGTAAATCAAAGGAGAACTCAAATTGATCACTATAGTGAGTTTAACAAGAAAGAATCAGTTACGAGAGTTAACTAAGTGATAACAAATAAGATATAGTTAAATAATTTTTATTACATGATGACACTTATGTGTTGACGCCTGGAAAAATCTTTGTGTCGATAGTAGGGGTTCTCCCCAATGAAAAGTATCAATTAGACTCTTCACTGTTTGGAATAGGGAACCTGTCCAGTTTATGGTCCGGCTACCATTCAAGATGGTCTTGGAATAAGTTTATCGAATACAACCTGATCCACCATTTATGATTTTGATAGTTTTAAATGAAATGAAAGTTACTAATCCTACATGCAAGTGCTTGTGCTTACTACCTACGCTTGTTTACCTTATATAAATAAGCCTCACTTAATGATGCGAAGATTCTTACCTCTTGTCTTATCACCTCTTTTGTTGTTAGTCAACCAAGGAAATGCCCTAATTAAATGAAATGTTCTATTTAATCTAAATTATCCTTGCAAGGATCCAATTTAAGGAAGAGAAACAAAATGAAACTATACCATACATTTACACAAGATAACTACTGAAGATAATGCATTTAAAAGTCACATAATAAAGTTAACACAATAGATAGCTAAAGTAATAACATTCATTTCTCACAAAAAACAAATAAAATTGTATTTGCATGTACGTGGCATGTACATACACCAAGATAATTAAGAAACTATTAGAATAATCCAACAGAATAAGAAAGATGTTACTGCATTGCCATAAACAAAATGAATAAATATCCCCTTTCCCATACAATAGAAGGGGATTTTGCTTCTCCTATTTATTTTTATAAATTTACCTCCTAGGTGACTCATCAGTTCACCTTCCCACACTTAAGACTCTTTGCCTTCTAAACTTTTGTCCTATCTTGATTACAAAATAAGTGGGAAAAATAACAAAATATAATAAAATATTACATCATAAGGGTGGGGCTTCTTCTTGAGCTTGTATAAACTCATCCCATAGGCTACTTTCATACACTAGTACAAAATTAGAGATAAGTGACTAGGTGACTAAAAACTTTAGTCACCACAATGTTTTCAAGGGATAAATGACCAAAATTGAGCAATTTTAAGTGAGCTAGCTAAAAACGACTAATTTAGTCACATGATAAAGTATATGAATAGATAACAAGTGACTAAAATGAAAATGGCTAATGTAAATGACTAAGTTAGTCACAAGAATATAAATATGACTAGCTAATAACGACTAAGAATATGAATTCATCGTTTATGTTAGTCATTTTTAGTTATGTCCCTCTAACAATGGAAAATTACAATTTTGACAATGAATGTGTACAATTTACTAAATTTTAATACTATGGATGGATTCTAGGAGGTCTTTGAATTCATGTGCAGTGTTAATTTAGTAAATTGTAATAGTGTAGATGGATTTATGAGAGACCCCCCTATGTCACTCGAAAACATTTTCTTCTTTCAAGACATCCAGTGAGGTCCCTTCAGCTCCTGATGTTGGTCGTTGTGTTCACGGGCCTCAAACCTCTTTTGTAAGTGCAATATTGTTGTCATTATGTGCACTCAAAATTATAGATTCAATTCACATGATCTCAATCCTTACCATGCTACATTGACCAATATCCCCATAGCCATTTTATTTGATCATTAAATATATATTAAAAAATTATAATATATAAAAATTTACAAAATATAATTCTTATATTATTACAAAACATATATATATATATATATATTATAATATTTGCACACGAATATTACCAAAAGGAACATAACACCAACAAACATATTACAACAAAAACACTACCATAACTAGGGTGTTCCTTCCCTTATGTCGTGAAACCCCTCCCAAGCTACATGAGCCCCTGTGTGCAGAGGAGAAGAGAGTAGAGGATCCCTTGTTCATAGAGGAGAAGAGACTAGAGAAACTTGGGCTATGGGAGGATGAGGAGACATTATAGACATTGGAGGAGACCACCACAAGAGACATTACCAACATTGGAGGATACCCCCATAGGATACATTAGTGATATCGGAGGATACCTCCCAGGACTGTGCACAAAAAGGAGGAGAAGAATGCCTCCTAAATTGGTAAGGAAATGCCACCTCCTGGCTTAGGGTTTTTTATATTGTTGAATCACTTGTTATTGATGCTAAAATAATTTCCTATGTGCTCATCCTCTATGTCAGTGACCTTGGAAGGTTCCATGTCTACCATAAGAGTTGTGACTATATGCAATGATAAATGTGTGTGCAAGAATAAGAGAGTAGCAATGCCCTCTGGTAACTAAAATAATGGATAATCGATTCATATGTTCAAAGCTCAACTCCAAGGATTAATGGCTCAATGTTCTCATTATATGGCTGAAAACACTTGGATAAAGGGTTTAACAAACTGATATATGCATGCTAAATTGCAGCCTTCCATAAAGATGCTCAAATGTTGCTCCAACTTGTGTTTGGTCTTTCTCAAACGTTTCTCCAACTTGCTGTTTAGTGTTGCTCAAACGTTGCTCCAGGAATTCATAAAGAAAATTGGTATTTCTCAATACTTTTGTAGTGGATTGAAAATTCATGATGCACTTAGAGATAATGCTTTTGATGGCACAAAAGAAAGTCTGATTCAAGTCAAATATGATCCCCTGTCATTTTGGGGTTATATTGAGGTCCGACTATAGATACATAAACTTATTATAGGTCATTCTTGCAAGGCTTCATTGTTATTGTTTAATTATTGGAGCAGAAAGGTTTACATGTCTAGATGTGAACAAAATATTTCGAATGAAACGGGTTCATATAGAGCAAAGTACAGTGCTGGAGGGACATGGTGTTCCCTTGGGAGTTTTAGTGGGATTATCAGTGCAAATACGTTTAAAAGTAAGCACTTATTTTTTTGGTAAGGCTAGGATACATTCTCCTTTCTTAGGGACCTTATATAGGGGAATAAATAAGATAATGTTTTTGCAACTTTGCCTCTATTAGTTACAAGAGAAATTAAGAAACAATAATCATTGGCTATGCAAATTTAATGCATATAAAACTAAGCATATCAATATTTTTTTTCCTTGTAGGTTACATTCAAGGGATCATAAGGACATGAAGGCACAATACCCAATGCCAGCAACCACATAAGCTATCTTAATTGTAGAGAAACTTTGTAAATATCCATAAGAGCATCTAAACGAAGCTAGCAGATATGAAATTTTGAGGAAAGGAATTTGATAGGGATCAATTGTATGTACGGTTGGAGAACTAGCAAGTTAGCCAGGTGGAAGCAATGTTATTCCTGGGCAGGTTTTTATTTCCCTTATGCTTGCACAATTTCTAAAATTTAATGTTTTTGAGGAAAAAATACTTAGAAAGTTAGGATAAAACACCATCATTGCAGATATTACAATAGAACCAATGATTCCCAATAAGGGTCATTCTCGACATGCTTGTCTTGGGAAACTATTGGCCTTTAAACAAAACATGACATTGAAATTTTTCCTATCAAAATGAAAGTTGTCTTTAAAAATATTGTTTGACAGCTTTTTGCTTAGTTCCAGCTCCATGGCTAAGTATTTTTTTAATAGAAGCAAAATATTACATTTATATGTACATGATTAAATTTGGATCACTCCTGACTAAAACTATACCCCAAACGGTGTGTTATCACCTAGAGGATCCTTCTTGCAAAGAACAAAGGATTCCTACCTGATTAGTCTAAGGTATCAACTGGATAAGTTTGATCTCAACTAACACATGAAATTGCTGTTAGGAAATATCATAAATAAAATAGCAAGTAAATAAGTGGTAAGCAAGCATGCAAATCAAGAAAGAAACTCTAAATGCAATATCACTACTTGTATTCCTAAATTAATCAATAACCTCTTTCAAATCCAGTCTCCATGAATTCTAGCCTTGACAAATACTGGAGGTGATTTGCAATTGATCTGTCACAACAGAAGTGAACTAGGATTGGAATCGACACCATTGTTATAACTTAAAGTTATTATCTAATTTTTATTCCAATTCAAAGATATATATATATATATATATAAGAGATGTGTTAAATGATAATTACAACAAGCTTTGTGATGGTATACACATAAACATTGATTAGTCACAAGTGGCAGGTTATCTACACACCATCAGTTAAAATATTTACATGCTTTGGAGAATTCATCTAAGAAACCCTCATAGTTGTTAGTTTTTGGGATTACTCCCAAAGAGATTTTTCTTGTTTGCTGGAAAGATAGGGAGAATGCTAGCGAGCTAGGAGTTGCATTGTAACTAGAGATTGCCAAAATAGAGAACTGAGCAACCATTGAATGCTAATTTTCCTATTTGGGTTTCTAGTGTAAATATGTAGTTCATATGTGATGGATTTCCTCTGTGCATGTCATTTTAAATTTTGTGTTTAATATTGTAATAATGGTTGTATGAGATTTTTTAGAAGATGCACTGTATTTAATTGTTGCATGGGATTTTGTTAATGGTGTGTTACCCCTCATAGTATGAGTTCACTTTAGTGAGTTCATTCATAGTTTCAGTTGCTATAGGTAGGTATATATGTTATCACTGATGTATCATTTCACATTATATAGGGGCTATTTATGGACACAAACTTCTTACCTGGCATTTCCCTTACGATATGCTCACTAGTCATAGTGATGGTTAGCTAGCTATTGACTGTGTTGTCTCTAGCATGAGAGTGTGTGATGCTTTTGAGGAAGGGGACCTGTTTAAATATTTGGTTTAGTTCCTATGGTATAGCATCAACACCATTGATGATTCAATGATACATTATTCTTAAGTAGCACATTGTTCTGATATGTTGATATGAGGGACTTGTGATGTGAGCACTTTAGAGAAATGTTATCATTATATATTTAGTTTGCTGAAGTTGATTTGCACCTTCTGCTTAGATGTTTTGTCCTACAATACATCACTATTATTTTGGGAATCATCTTAGTATCTTTGAGCTAGCAATTTGGTCAAATCATTTGGTACAGGGTCATTCTATGACAAAGGATTTAAGATTATTCAGAGTAGTTTAGCAATAAAGATTTGATGTTTTGGGATTTCACCTAGGATATTGTATCCTCCTCTCTATGTGAGATCATTCATTTAGGGATAGGCACATTGGTATGGCATCATTATCATGCTGATAATAGGTTGATTGATTTATTTATGATATTTATAGGGGGTGATTATGTTTTATTTGTCATATTTGTGTTATCAGGCCCCCCTAGTGAGTGTGCATAGCTTGTGGAGGAGAATAATATCTCTAACAAATTTATGATCTCCGTAAGATGCCATAAACAACATTAAAATCAAATTCCATAATCTGTTTATCCAATGCCCTATTTCTATTCTTTCAAAGCTAATGCATGGAAGGGGTTGAACATACCAGATGTTGGGTGTTTCCTTTGATGTTATCTTCCTCCTTAATGGAAGCAGTATAATGGTGGTTACATACCATTCCCGACAGTAGTAGAAGGGATTATTAAATGGATATCTACACAACTATTCTTAGCACAAGATATTTCCCACTGTATGAGTTGTTTTGGAGGAGTTTCTCTTCTATTTATAATACATGAGTGTCCCCCACTTGATGATTTACTCTTGAAAGAAATGGGGCACATTCAAGGAAGAGTTCACCTAGTTATGATAGGGGTTACATTCCACTGTTGTCATATCTATTACTGTCATTTTAGACTTGTTTCATACATATTTTAGCAAGGAAGAGGGTATTTACTTGAGGCATTTATTTACTTAAGGAGGGTGCAACACTTGGAATTTATATCCTATTCTTAGTAGAGGCGGCATGGATTCCAATGGTCTGATATCTATTTAGGAGTTTCTCAGATATTGAGAAAGGGTTCAATCCTAGGGATTTATTCCCCCTTGTACTTTGGTGTAACTCAATCGTGGTTGCTTAAGTTGGGAGTTGACAAATAGAATCAGGACAAAGGCATTGTAATATGGTACTTGGAGAGTTAGACACAATTGCATAATATGTCAATTTTATGCTCTCGTATTCTCCCTTCTATCTCATAACCCCCCTACATCTTCCCATTTATTATTATTTTATTCACGTTGTTAACAAAAGTGATGGTCTTGTTCCCCCAAACCATTCTGAAAATCATTCCATTAATTTATTACTAGTCGATGTTAATTTTTTAGAATTTACTTCAATCTGATCTAGGATCTTAACTGAGAGAACAACATCTACAGCATATCTACAGGATATCAATCATGAACACAATAATGCAAGCACACAAGAGACACAGAGTTTACTTGGGGAAAACCATAAAGGTGAAAAACCCCAGTAACTTCCTCAGAGATAGATAGAACAAAGATACAACCCAAGCATAAGAGATATACATCTCCTAGCAGCAGCTTCTCCTCCTTCACAAGTGTGCCACTCTCCCAAGAGTGTGTGAGAGAATAGAATGATGAAATAGAGTGCCTCCCACACTCTATTTATACATGACTTGACTTGCCTAATAACCTTTACTAGGTCGGCCTTAACTTAACCACATAACATAATGCTGACTGGGACGACACCCAATAGGGTGGTCTAATAACCTTTTGATCCACATGGCCAACCCCCAATAGGGTGGTCTAATAACCCTTCGACCCACATGACTTATACAGGTCCGACCCCAACAAGGTGGTCTAATAACCCATCAAGTATAAGTTACGACACTTACAATATAAATGATGACACTTCCGTATAGAGGCATAATAACATCTCTATAGGAATACAAACACTTCCATATAGAGGAATAATAACATCTCTATAGGAGTACAATATACATATATGAAATACATGGGTGAAATACATTCCGAAGTTATAGATACATCAGCACTCCCTCTTAACTAGGAAAGTATTTCTCGACACAAATCCGCTAGCACAAGTCTTCTTATTTGGATCATAATCAACGAATCATCATCCTCGAATCATCATCATCGTCACTGCTGCTACTATCTCAATCAATCTTTGAATCTACTCATCATAGGAAGTTCTACAGAGCCATCCCTTTTTCATGCTGGATGTAGGCCCACCATCTGCAGGTCTTCATCATCAATGGCCATACTGTGGATCCCAGGAATGATTACATGCGTCAACAAAACCTAGCGCAAACTATAGGTTCTTTTACATGTTGACCTTCACAAAACCTACTCAGAGCATCCCAGAATGTTATGAGCAAACCGCTCTACCTATCTGGATCTCGATAGAGCATACTAGGTTGTTACAAGCACACCGCTCTACCTGTCCAGATTTTAAAGGATCTTTTCTATGTGAACTTTCGCAAAACCTACTCAGAGCATCCTGGGATGTTACAAGCACACTGCTCTACCTGTCTAGATCTCAATAGAGCATCCTAGGATGTTACGAGCACACTGCTCTACCTATCCAAATTTTAAAGGATCTTTTCTATGTGAAACTATAGCAAAACCTACTCAGAGCATCCCAGGATGTCACGTGCACACTGCTCTACTTGTCCGAATCTCGATATAGAAACCCAGGATGCTACGAGCACACCGCTCCACCTGTCCAGTTTTTAAAGGGTCTTTTCTATGCTACCTGTAGCAAAACCAACTCAGAGAATCCTAGGATGTTATGAGCACACCACTCTACCTGTCTGGATCTCGATAGAGCAACCCAGGATGTTACGAGCACACCGCTCTACCTGTTTGGTTTTTAAAGGGTCTTTTCTATGCTACCTGCACAACCTGTCCATGGCCGTAGAGTATCAAATCGATACTCACCATACATCATCACACGATCAACCTGATCATCATCATACCATCAACCTGATGCTTATTATCTAGAGCAACATCCTGAAGCTTGTCATCTGTGATAATCCTGATCATACAATGCATCCACCTAATGCATACATAGTATCTGCCTGATAAATATCATCATACATGATCTACCTGATCATGCAATGTATCCACCTGATACATATACAAATACATGATCCACGTGATCATACCTGATACATATCAACATACATGATCCACCTGATCATACATGATCTACCTGATCATACAATGTATCCACCTGATACATCTACAGATACATACACATGATCCAACTGATCATATCCAGCATCCAACATGATGCATATACAAAGCAGTAACTAGAGCATCGTCCTGATGCTCATCATCCAACGCTTACATCCATAGCCATGGAAAGGATCCTCCTCTCACCATGCTTGGAATGGCTCCTGCAAATGTGTCCATCACTTCTTCCTCGAAGTGTCATCAATCTGAAGAAAACCAAGCCTCTCTCTGAAGTACTCGAACTTCACTCTGGATAGTGCTTCGTCAATACATCTGTAATCTGCTCATCCATTGAAACATACAGGGGCTTCACTGCTCCTCTCTGCACCATATCCCTGATATAGTGATATTTGATCTCAATGTGTTTCGACCTGTCATTTAACATCGGGTTCTCAGACAGCTTCACACAACTCTGGTTGTCACAAAAGATACCAGTAGTCTCTAGCGGAAGATCAAATAACTCTGACAGTAGCTTCCGAAGCCATACTGCCTCACAACTAGCCGAACAGGCTGCAACATACTCTCCCTCGGCTGTACTCAGTGCTATGCAGGACTGCTTCCTACTAAACTAAGAGATCACACCTGATCCCATACTGAAGCAGCACCCAGATGTGCTCTTCCTAGCTGCAACACTGCCTACCCAATCTGAGTCAACATAACCCTGCAGGTTAAAATTTTGATTCGCTTCATACTTGAGCCCATAATCAACTGTACCCTTCAGGTACCTCAGAATATGCTTTACATCAACCAGGTGAACACCTCTAGGATCCGTCAGGAACTGGCTCAATGTGTTCATCGCAAAGCAAATATCTGGTCTCGTGTTCGTCAAGTACATCAAGGACCCAATCATCTGATGATACATAGTGACATCAACTGGATTAGAAGAAGCATCACACAGAAGATTCAGGTTCAATTCCATAGGTGTGGCCATGGCCTTGCAGTCCATCATCCCGAACCTCTTTAGGATCTCTACTACATACTTCCCTTGTCCAAGGAAGATTCCATCTGCACTCTGCCACACCTCCATACCTAGAAAGTAGTGCATCATCCCCAAGTCCTTCATCTCGAACTCGGAAGCAAGCTTCCACTACGTGTCAGCAATCAATCTATCCTCACCTGTAACAAACAGGTTATCCGCATAGAAAAGTAGTATCACTGGATTGCCTTCCTCAACCTTGTAGTAAAGGTTGGAATCCACTTTACTCTTGGTAAATCCCAAACTGGATAGAAATATGTCTATCCTACCATACCAAGTTCTACGCATATATGACGCAAACTCAAGTGGTTGCTCCGCATACACTTCCTCTTCGACTACACCATTCAAGAAAGTTGTCTTGAAATCCATCTAGTGTATCTTCCATTTTATCACTGCAGTCAGAGCAAGTACTAATGGAAGTGTATCTGGCTATCGGAGCAAAAGTCTCTATGCTACCACTTGCAGCATGCTTGATCTTGTAGATCATCTTGGAAGTCACTACAGACTACCCTTTAGGTCTTGGGACTGCATCCCAAACATCTTCATGATCGACTGGTACTCCTCGATCATGGCATTCTTCCCGGATCCTGGGAACTTCAATATATTCAATATTTTCAATAGATAACTTTGTTGCTAAACAAATGTTGTAGTCCCTCTTTTGTAGGTGATGGTATACGATCTTTCCTACACAACAAGTTAAATTGCATGATTAGAAAAAATCTCATAGTGTTCAGAGCAAATTCTTACACATAAAGAAATATGTCATACAATCATGCAATTATCTTAGCCAATGCTTCAATACAACATTTATCCATATCCCATAACTTTCTAGATGCCTTCCAATCTCTACCAGAACATTGTTAAGAGTGTGCACAACTCCCAACATGTCAGCAAAGAGGTTTCATTCTAGATAAGTAGCAATGGAATGTTGTACAGTGCCATAGGCCACTTACCCAGGTATATTAGTAGTATATTGTTCATAAATGCAACTATTCTGATATGCATAATACACAACCTAATTCTAGGAACATGAGTATATACATTATTGAACAATATTATTTAAACAATAAAATATGCAAGGAATGATAATTCAAATACTTATCTTTGTTTGTTTGTTGGGTTGACTCCCTCTCAGTCTTTGCTTCTTTTCTACAACTCCATTCTGATGTGGATTGTGAGAAGTGATCAACTCCCTCTGAATATTTGCATCCTTGCAGAAACTACTGAAGTGTGCTCCTTCTTGATCTTTTCTTCCTTGCAGGAACAACTGGAGTGTGCTCCCTCTTGATCTTTGCCTCCTTGCAGGAACAACTAGAGTGTGCTCCCTCTTGATCTTTGCTTCCTGGATTACCTGTCCTTGAACTGGATTGGTATGTTAGCTAGTTATGTCTAACATACCCACATGATGTCTTCTTGTTCTCTTCAAAGACTTGTGATACTAACCTGCATATCTCATAGGTTAACCATTATAGAACCAAGTTATACATACCTTGTAAATAGATCTTCTAAGTGATCCATGACAATGGATGAATCTTTGTCTTCATGTCATCATGATCATATGTTCTTGAACTAGAACATGATTTGTCTTTCTTGGTGTACCTTTCATGTTAGCGGACAACATAAACCTCATACAACACCATAATGCATTAGTACAATCATAAGTGTCAAAACCCTAATCAATGAATATCTTCTATCATGCACTCATAATTTTATTAAGGTGATATGACAAGTCTAAATTTAATCAAGATTGTACTAACCGTAATAACATGAAGACAAACATACCATAAACTTAATCATGAACAAATCTCGAAACATACCTGGATAAGTCATACCTGTCGAGATTGCTTGCAATCTTCTTATGTAAGGCCTTAGCCTCATCTGCCTCTAAAACAGGAACTTCTTCACTTATGCAGGTGGACCAATCCATTCTCTTCTAGGATTAACCCAATTCACTTGATTTGTAGGAACTGGATCTGGAGCTAGATTAGGGTTTGTTAGAGAAACCCTAAAAATTCAAACTTTGAATTTCAAACTTCCAAAAGGATAGAAATATGCGCCTTGATGAGTTGATCAAGCTGGTATACTGAGAATTTGAAAACTGCAAAGTTTCACCCCTCAAATTTGCCTTTGAAAATTTTGGATTCACTGGACATGACCCCGAACTAGGGTTTGATAAAGACCACCCTTCTGCCCAATCAAAAGGTTCGATCCAAATCTCTAAGCTTCTAGTTTTCTAAGGAGCTTCTAGCCATGGTCACAGATTTCAAAAATTCTGATTTTTGCAGAAGCCCTAATTTTCCACTTTTCCGATCAAAGTCCTGAACTAGGGTCTGATCAAGCCCGGCCTTATGCCAAACCAAAAATTCTGATCTTGGTCTCTAAATTTCAATTTTGATGAGTAGCATTCAGCCGTAGTCTCCGATTACAAAATTTCCAACTTTCTCTGAAACCCTAAATTCCGGAAGCCATGAATGAAGGTGCTCAAAAATAATTCTATTTTGAAAGAAATATGTACCTGATTGTTTCTAGTGTAACTCCAAACTTTTCAATCCAAAGGGTTTGAACAATTTTCCTGTGATATCCTGACCTGTCATATTTCCAACCCCATAGGTCTGACCTCAAATGGATTCTCTAAGAGAGAGTTATGCCAATTGTCACAACGTGACCTGTTTATGGGATAAAACCAGAGAGCGAACTTGTACGGAATCCCACATGTCACTGGTTAAGTTTCGGCCTCTGAAATAGTTACCTGAGAAGGTACAGTTCGTGCACTACCTATAACATTTTACTAAATTTCATTTGGAGCTTCCTAGCCCAAGTTATGACCTTTTTTCCAAGGTCACTTGTTTATGACTGAGATCTGGAAGAGGCCGAAACCCTATATTGAATAGATCATAAATCACAAAGTACAACAAATTAGAAGTTTTCCTTTGGACACAAGGTACATGGTGATCCTATTTTCTACCTGTAGAAGTTTCAGATCCGCAAAATTTGTCAAAATGGATTTATAGAGAATGTTCTACGATGACTGGTTTTTGCTATATCAATCCCAAGCATAGCAAGTGCAACAACTGACATACATGCCATCGCATGCCTTCTTTCAGGCTAGCTCTGATACCATGTTAATTTTTCAGAATTTACTTCAATTTGATCTAGGATATTGACTGAGAGAACAACACATACAGCATATCTATAGCATATCAATCATGGACACAATAATGCAAGCACACAAGAGACACATAGTTTACTTGGGGAAAACCATAAAGGTGAAAAACCCCAATAACTTCCTCAGAGATAGATAGAGAAAAGATACAACCCAAGCATAAGAGATAGACATCTCCTAGCAGCATCTTCTCCTCCTCCACAAGTGCGCCACTCTCCCAAGAGTGTGTGAGAGAATAGAATGATGAAATAGAGTGCCTCTCGCACTCTATTTATACATGACTTGACTTGCCTAATAACCTTTACTAGGTCGGCCTTAACTTAACCACATAACATAATGCTGACTGGGACGACACCCAATAGGGTGGTCGAATAACCCTTTGACCCACATGGCCGACCCCCAATAGGGTGGTCTAATAACCCTTCGACCCACATGAATTATACAGGGCCGACCCCAACAAGGTGGTCTAATAACCCATCAAGTATAAGTTACGACACTTCCGTATAGAGGAATAATAACATCTCTATAGGAATACAAACACTTCCGTATAGAGGAATAATAACATCTCTATAGGAGTACAATATACATAGATGAAATACATGGGTGAAATACATTCCAAAGTTACAGATACATGAACAGTCAATCCTCAAATCCAAATGCTTATGATCAAACTCAGATCTCATATATAGAGTCAATGGTCCTAACCCTATCTGATTCCATATTTTTTCCCAATACCATGATTGTATACCAAAACCACTTCAGATGTTAAAAGATAGTTTATAAACCATTATGAATTCCTCTGAATTTGTTAGATCCTCAATGTGGTTGTGGATTGTTCATTTTGGAGGATATATAGGAGGTTAAAAGTATACACATATGTCCTTTGAAATGTTTGGCATCCTTTCACAGGATTTTGGAGATAGGTGTGTGGACGATGAATATCAAGGAAAGGATTTTGGGGGTATAAAAATTTTGTTTGAAATGGATTGCCTAGTTTTAATTCCATTCAAGAAAATAGGCCAAAGGTAAAGGAGAGAGGCAGTCCAGATCTACCTTTCTAGGAAATTAGGGAAAAACCTCGAACATAGATACCATGGAAGCAGCTCAGTTGTTCTATTGAGCCCAGGGTTTTCAACACCTGTGGATCAATTGAGCCCTCAAACTATGGCTGCAGTAGCCCCCTTTGTTGAAAAACAAATCTAGTGGTAAACTTGAACCCTCCATCTAGGCTAAAACGTCAATGGAAGTCTTTCTAAGAATCTCCCCATTGATAATCTTCTTCAAATGTGGGGAAGTTTACTCCTGGACAAGCAACATTTGTGGCTTATGCTCTAATACTCCTTCCTATAGTTCTCGCTAGACTAAATCCGAAGTTGATTATGGTTCAAATTTCATAATGGCCTCAGTGGATCCTGGAAGATATTGCATTATAATACATTAAAACTGACCATTGTTAAGTTCTCACATCTATCTTACAGAATTCTTGACTGCTCAAGAATGTTTACCATATGTTACACAAGCATAATCTTACGCATGAAGTAGCCCAAGATATTTCTAGAAATAAACTTAGTATAGTTTGCATAGACGAGGTCAACTACAGAATAGCCATCCATTAGCTTTTATGATTTCCATTACACCAGTTGTTATACCTGCCCAAACAACTGAACAAAGAAAATGGTGTGCATCACGTGCTCCTGCACAAAAGTGCAATCAGAGTCAAGAAAGACACTAGGTGTATTTGACCACTAAGTAAATCAACTTAAATGTACAAAATAAATAGACAATTCAGTTCAGCTAGGAGTGCGCCATACATACTATATCTGAAACGATGCTCTTAGAAGTAGAAAACAAAAAGCTAAAGATCAATAAGTATACTTCGTAAATTACCTCGCTGAAGAGATAAAGTTGTGATGGTAAGGCCCCCAACTATTAACACTGAAGTAGCTGGAAGATACTTGAATGTCATGTCAAACAAAAACCAAACCATGGGGAAACACTGAATCAAAATGTGACTTTTAATGTACCGGTGTCATGATAAAGTGCATGCATACTTTGAATTTATGTTTGCAATTATTATGGACATCCTCAAGTGGACTACCATGAATTAGATCATGAATTTACTCTAGAGTCTCGACCAATTCCTGGTTATGGATAAGACCATTAATTTCTCTATTCTCATCCTCACAATTCACAAATCTATTTTTAAGAAGTCTATCTTTACTTCTGCAATGACGAGATTAGCTCTAAGATTGAAGTTCTGGGCTTTTAACATAAGAAACTCGTATTGAGAAATTATCCCATTTCTTCTGACGATGGACCTTATTTCACAATGATGATTCTCCAAGTGGTGAACACAGTATACCGCCCTATTAGTCACATTTCTTCGAACTACAGAGTTTTCCATGTCACTCCACTGAAGACGAATGCTTTGAATTGACCTCTACCAATTTCAGGATTTTTAGTAGAGTGAAGATTGCTACTTGCAAAAACTCAAAATAATTCTGCATCCAATATCTTCTATAATGACATGTCGTTCTCTCTAAGTGGATTTGTTTTTTCTTCTCACCAACCCGATCCTCACATAAATAACTAACACATAAATAACTAACAGGAAATTGAGCATGAAGAGACTTATCAATCCCTACCCGATTTTGAATGACATTCATTTTAACCCTAATATGCTAAAAGTTCTTCTGCTTTTTCTAGTCAACCTCCACTTTTTTTTTTAATATCTGGATGTACCAAGAGAATCTCCATAATTCACACTAAAAACATCAAGCCCCATATAACTGGCTTCTTCGGAATAAAATTCCAATTGCACTAGAGAATGACTGAATTGACAGCATACCCATCCATACCAGATTTCACAATCCAGGCTTCCATACCTTTCAAATAGCTCTCTAAAGATATTACAATCAATCAGAGGACAAAACATGCTTTTTAAAATTGTCATCAAGAGAGCTACAACTCAGAGCCTCTGCTAAGGAATGCTACAGTTCCTTACATACTCCCCACAAATTAGGAGATTGGCTAGATCAGGGTTACAAGCCATGTTTGCATGACTGGCTGTTTAAGAATTTATCTTTCTAAGGACATGCCAAACCTTAACATCTTCGAATTCGATGATCAATTGGAGAATTCTCCATATTATATTTCTTAACAAGCCCATTCTTAGGAACTTTCTTGATGACTAGATAATTGTTGATTATCATAAAATATCCCACCACAGTTATGAACCTTATATTGATTTGAATGGATAGAGTCAAACCTTGCCATAAAGCCAAAGCTTCCACGCGATTATTTGACACTTGCCCCAGTCCCCATGATAAGTTTTGCTTCTGATTTCCTCCGGGGTCAAAGAACATCCCCTGCTCCAGCGAACCCTAGGTTATTCTTAGAAGCATTGTCAAAAAACAAAACATGATTTCTTTGATTATGAATCCAATCCTTCAACTTTGAAGGTTGTATCCTCAGGGTCCAATTTACCTCTTCCTTTGCAGATAGTTTAGGTATTTTGATGCTAAGATCTGAGTGGTCTAGTAAATTCTGGATCCATAATTTTACTTCTACATCTAAACTTTCAATTGTTTGATTGATTCTTCCTTTAACCTTCATAGTTTCCTACATCAAGGCCCATGCTTGGCCAACAACTTCACTAGGTCAACTCTTTCAATTTTTAAAAATTAAAGAATTTCTAGCAAGCTAGATCTTCCATATGATGAAGTATGGAAAATACTTTCGTTCATTCTTCAGCAAGGGTTTGTTGACAAACTTTTTGTAGTACATATGATTCCAAAAAACAAAGTCTTCTCTCCAATTTCTTGGAATTACTAGATTCCTACAACCTACTTCCAAGGTTACTCTCCAAACTTCAATAGAAAAATCACAATTGAGAAACAAATGTTTCCCACTTTCTTCAGCAATTCTACACAAGGGGAATTGAGAAGTTCCTTATATCCCTCTTCCATATTGTGTTCCAAATCACATTCATAGAGAAAGAGACATTAGTAATACTCTGTTGAGCATATCCTTCATTTACTGAATAATTACCACATTTTGTTCCCCGTATCCTCCTATCCATGTAAGAACTTGTAAATTTGAAATTAGAGAACGGGCATATTAGAAAGGAGAATGAAGACACTATGATGGAATAAAACATACAAAGATAGAAAAAGGAAAAGCAATGGAGGCTAAAATGAAAGCCTAGGAAGAAAATAAGAAAGTTCAAAAGAAGATGGAAAACAGTTTAAAGAATATTGAGGTAGAAAAACCTTTCATCACCAATTTCTTTAGCAACAACAATGACAACAATTTAAGAATTAGGAATATGCTAGAGAAGAGCTAGTGCCATTGACATGCCTCATACCCTTTCCACATTTGCATTCAACCTATGCAAAGGGATAGTTACAGACTCACTGTTGGGTAGTACTATGGGAGAAGACATACTAGAAAAAGCAAATCTGGGTTAATTTTATGGGCTAAACGGTAAACCAGCAATGTCAACATCAAAGTGCCCTGATTCTCCATGCTGGGAAGTTCTTAGTCAATAAACAACACCTATTTGACATTCTGGGTGTTATATGGGCATGTTTCTACCAATATCAAGCCAAAATAGGTCTTCTCTCTGTGTTTAGGGGTGTCTAGCAGCAGTATGAACAACTCTGGACTATTCTCAAGCCATTATGGGAAAAGAATCAACATTCTAGGCATGTTGCAGCAATGAAAGGTCACCTCTGGTAGATTCCTAGGTTTTCTGGAGTAGTTCTCTGTAGACAATGACCTTGAGAAGCAATTCCAAGCAGTCAAAAAAGCACAAAACAACATCTGGAATAATTATGGGCAATTTCTTGGGCAACATGTGACAGTTTTACCCTTAGAATTCTGGGCATGAAAAGCAGCCCTAATCCCTAATTTTAGGCCGTGTTGGATATATTGCAGACCCAATCAGCAGAAGACAACCCTAAAAAATAATTCAGGGCACATAACAGAGGTGAATTTTCATGAAATAAGCAACAACAGTGGAGCGCTACCCTTGTATATCCATTATCCTTACTAGAAGCTATATAGGAGTCTTGTTGAATTTGTAGTAGGGTTCACCCTAACTTATTGGCTAATGTCCCAACCACTTTCCTTTTCACTTCCTTTTATGGCAACCTATAGTATGAAATAATGATGCTCGGTGATCAAAGGAAGCAATAACTATAGCTGCTAGTGCAAGTTGTAACAGTACCTATCCCTACCAAAATTAGAGTCTCCAAGAGTCCTCACTCTAAATAAAGGAGACATGTCTAAAAATGGCCTCGAGGCATAGAGAGCCCTAAAATCCACCTAGATGACACACTAATGAATTATTCATTTGCAATGGATGAAGCCTTGTAACAAAAGGCTCTAGTCTCTCTCCACCCTAACCCAATCGGCCCAAAGCAAGCTAGGTCTCATACCTTAGAATCATAAAGGACTGGGGGTCTATGATTGTGTCCAACGAATGCATAATGGACAAGATGCCCTAGAAATGAAGATGAATACACTATCTCTCAAGCTGAGCAAGGAAACCATACCCATTGTTAAGTTGAGGTTGGAAAGCATGTCTCAATCTAAACCCCAAAATATGCGTAGGTTGTGGTTATCTCAATCTCATCCTCTGAAAAGTAAAAATGGTAGTCAGAGAGAGTAGGTTGAGGTACACTGGAGATCATAATAGGTTAACCATCAATTGTCGAAGATCATAGAAGCTGAATAGGACATCATTCTATCTATATAGCCCCCCATGTGAGGTGGCCAAGAGTATAACATCATCACCCAATGAAAGCAATGAGATCAAGACATTGTGTAGAAGACAACCATGACCATCTTGTATGTATTCCCTAAGAAAGGACTCTAGTTCATCAATATAGATCCCAAAGAGTGTCAACAAGAGAGGGAAGCCTTGTTAGACCCCTCTAGTGCTCCTAATGAAATCTAAGAGACCTTGTATAGTGTGAAAATGATAAAGCATTGACTCATATAATCTCATGATGGCAACAAAAGAGTCCCTCAAATTATGAAGTCAAAAGATGTGTCCATGTGTATGCATGTATACACTCAATGACAAGATTTAGCACCGAAGGAAATGTATTGTTTGCATTCATGTATAACTTTTAAATCCATTCATAAGAAAAGAACACATAAATTTTTCCATTGAAATAATGTTATGTCCATTAAGCCAGAAAGCAAGAATCCAAAAAATTAAGGGCAGTGTTATAGGAAGTACAAACTGAAACAAATCTTCTCACATGCGCAGGAGCTCATACTTGGTGCTTGGAAATCTAAAAAGCAGGTAATGTAGACTATATTTTTCATAATGAAGGTCTAAAATATTCATTAAAATTTAACCCAACTAATAGGATCATATATAAACTGAGAATCGAAAAATGCCAGATCATCTCCTTTATGTATCAATGGCTCAACTGTGTTCACCTTGATTGAACCCATGAAATGCACTAAGAGTTCCTCCAGTAGTTGTTCCAACCTATGTAGCACATATCAAGATATTAAAAAATGAAAATTCATACCTATGTAGCACATATCAAGATATTAAAAAATTGTGAAGGTTGGGAAAAGAGTTGTGTGAATGAGTAGATGGGTTCTTGGTGACAAATTTGTTTGATGGAATGTGTTTAAATTTCTGAGTTTTATATTTCAAGACTAATTCCCACAATATGACTGGTAATATTGATACACAAAGATAACATTCAACAGGTCATGAATAAAGTTCAAATAGCATTCAGAGTAGATAAACATGGACAACATACTAATGTGTGATGTAGATGACTAAAATTCTCAGTTGTGATTTAGTGTCCAAGACACTTGTAGCTTAACCAACAATAATATCATAGGGTCTTTCACTATTGCCCTTGCAATTTCTACACATTTCTTCTAATTTCAAAATAATTGCACCCCATGCTCCCCCACACTTGGCCCATATCCTTGGAGAATGCACTTCCTTTGACCTCCAGACAACTACACTACATGCCCCCCCCCCCACATGTGCCATATGCTTAAGGAAGGACCAAGATGAACTTTTGAGGATTGGAATCCTTGGCCACTGCTACAATATGCCCATTAGAAACTATTCCATTTTCTCTATGAGTGATATTAGCATGAATTGTATTTTTCAAACAAAATAGGCTCTTAGCTAACCAAGACCATTTATTGCCTCAACCATTTAACTTGTAGTGTTTGGAATCTTGGATATCAACTCCAACTTTATTTAGTAATATGTGGCTTGAGCTAGGAACATAGAATATCACCAAAACTGAAATGACTGGATCTACCATAAAAACCCACAAGAGCTATAGTTTATCAAGGTCAACATTGAAAGAATAAGCCATTAATAAGAATTGCAAATTAATCATTTGTCATGTAGCCTAATTCTTAAGCCAGAGAATAAACCCACCATTACATATAATTGGAATGAAAACATTGGCTTCTCAAATTAATTAGAGTGAAAATGCATTACTTTTCCAGATTGGTTGAAAAGCATAAATGCTAGAAAAATTGTCTGTGTGGGAGAGTAGAATATTTAAAGATAATATGCAGAAATTTTCCATTGAAAATTTGATAGATAATATGTTGAAAAAATTGAAGTGTTCCTAGTGAAAATTAACAAAATTGAAGTTAATATTATGGCTAGAATCACCCTTATGTTGTGCTAGTATAGAGTTTATCTTACTCCAATGCTTTATTTCTTTACTGCATTTTTTTTGTCAAAATTTGATGGTGGAAAGACATTTATTATTTTCTCTTTGTTATGTTAATATTGAAAAAATAGATTCTTCTTGGAGAGTATTCACAAATATGATAGAGGTTCCTGACAAAGTCATGGTAGTGAAATTTCCATTGGGCTGAAAGTTGGCATCACCGATGTGGTTTTGGATGGTTGTCATGTGTGTATCACTAGAAGGCCAATTGTTTTGTGAAGCACTCACCCTTCCACCCCAAACTTTGTAGATGGAATGTGGATCAACCATAGGTGGCGAGTGATCCAATGAGGTTTCTCCAAAACTGAACCTATAACCTCTTCCTAATACACTTGAAACAATCACTTCAAACTGATTGAGCTAATTCTGAATATGAACTAGTGCAAACTAGTCTTCAGCTCTAGTGGTATCTACATGGGAATCAAATTTTAAGGACAAATTTCTTCCCAACTAATGCAGAGACTAAGAGATTGGTGATGCCCTATGTATATGTTTCAACCTCTCTCACCACTATTTAAAATAACAAAAAAAGTAACAATTTAGTGTCCATTTCTGGGTGTTGTTGTTGTCTACAGAGAATTGTTTTTGCGGGAATGGATCTTGAACCTTTTTTGAAGGGAGCATATATTTTGAAATATGCTTAAAAAAAACCCAGCGTTCTACTCCAAAGTGAGTATTCCTTTGAAGATGTGGCATTTGCAATAAACATCTTATGGATGTGTTAGCATCTGCACACTGGAACCTAATTCCCTATCTAACCGAGAGGCCAATTTTTAGGGAAAAAATACCGTCTAATATGAACAAAACATGTACTCCAATTCCAAAGATTAGGATAAAAAAGCCACAGCTATACTTCAAAAAGCATAGAGATGGTGTCATTGAGTACAAAGTTTCCAGTGTGTCGCAAACCTCTCAGGTCTTAGGAAACTTGATTGTTTTTTCTTTGCAAATGGAGGAAATAAAGGTCTCCACAAATCTGCAGTGTGATCAGAAAGAATCACTCCTTAGCTAGTGCAGTGAATACATGATACAACAACAGCCACTTACTAAAATATAATATATACCTGGTTGCACTAACTCGTTGTAGTTAGACCCCTCAACATAGTCATTTTCAAAAATGGGTGAATTCATTCCCAAATTAGAGATTGAATCATGATTCCTCCATGATAGGGGTTTGTTGAATTGACAAATATAGAGGTTTAAATAACAGATCTGTTAAATTGAAATAATATCCTAAAGAACTTTAATTATCTTGACAAGACAAAATTCAAGAGGTATTATAACCAGAATTAAGAAAAAAATCCCTTGAGTTCACAAAATTACCACTTACAACTCTCTACCTAAGAGAGACTACCAACTAGCTTGCACACCTTGTGTAGCTTTAATATTTCTTTCAATATCCAATATGGTTCTCATTTTCTTCATCAGACCCACATCAGCCCCAGATGTAGCACTGGCTGAGCGTTTTCTCACATAACCTTCAAAAAGGGGCTTAGGAATTTGATAGGAGAATTGTGAAAGATTTACTCCTGCCTCTAGATACTCTGGATTTTCTATCAAGAACCTGAAAAGAGGAGTAGCACGAATCAAATAATATACTCAAAGCATGACGAATCACTTCAACAATTACTTAAGGACGTGCACCATAAATATTTCCTCTTTGGGTTTTCCCCAGGTTGGGGTTTTTCCCGGTCAAGGTTGACCAAAATAGATGTGTTTCAATATGCTTCAGTTTCAATGTTTGAGGGACTTTTAACATGGTGGTTTTAAGTTTCAAAGATAGCATGTGATTCTTTAACTAAAACCCTAGTTGTTGAAAGTGTTTGACATAATGTGTGAATGAGAATATTCATGCTAATGTCATTTTTCTTCCCCAGTACCCAAGTACCCTGACAACTTAGATTTTCCTTGATCTACCACTGAGGCTAGCAAGGTTTTCTGTTGTTGTAATCTATTTTTTGTCTGTGTTCTAGTGATGTGGGTAGCTAGGTTTTTTAGCTGTAAATTGATGGATATTGTGATAAATACTCTTATAGCACATCATTCCTCCTGCAATGGGGTTGCATTTGAGAAGTGCCTATGGTTGGATGATGAATCTTTCCCTTTGCAATAGGTTTCACAAGTCATTGTTGTTAAAAAATAAGTTTTGAAATTGTGGTTGATTGTACTTTGTTATATTAGCTCTCAATTGTGAAGGAACGAATTGTAATATCGTAAACAATTCATTTTTTCGATTAGATAGGACAAGGTTTTATGCTCTTGAATGTATTCATTTAAAATCATTACTGTTCGATTTTGAGCTGTCAATGAGGCCATTGACAGTGAGTTGTTTCAAGTAGTACCATAGTAAGAGAAGAATTGATGATCCCAGTGTTGAATTTTCAGAATTTACTTCAATATGATCTAGGATCTTAACTGAGAGAACAACATGTACAGCATATCTATAGCATATCAATCATGGAGACAATAATGCAAGCACACAAGAGACACAAAGATTTACTTGGGGAAAACCATAAAGGTGAAAAACCCCAATAACTTCCTCAGAGATAGATAGAGCAATGATACAACCAACCAAGAGAGATAGCCATAACCTAGCAGCAGATCCTCCTCCTCCATAAGTGCGCCACTCCTCCTTGAGTGCATGTGTGAGAAGTGAGTGAGCAAATAGAGTGCCTCCCGCACTCTATTTATACTTGACTTGACTTGCCTTTTTACCTAACTCATGTCGGCTCGAACTTAACCACATAACATAATGCTGAGTGGGCCGACCCCCAATAGGGTGGTCTAATAACCCTTTGACCCACATGGCCGACCCCCAATAGGGTGGTCTAATAACCCTTTGACCCACATGACTTATACAGGGCCGACCCCAAACAAGGTGGTCTAATAACCCATCAAGTATAAGTTACGACACTTACAATATAAATGACGACACTTCCTTATAGAGGAATAATACCATCTCTATAGGAATACAATATACATATATGTGAAATACATTCCGAAGTTACATATACATCAACACTCCCTCTTAACTAGGAAGGTATTTCTCAGCACAGTTCTTCTAACACAAGTCATCTTCTCTGGATCATCGTCACTGGATAATCGTCATCGAGTCATCATCATCGTCACTGCTGCTGCTATCTCAATCAATCTCTGAATCTACTCGTCATAGGAAGTTCTACAGAGCCAGTCCTTTTTCATACTGGATGTAGGCCCACCACCTGCAGGTCTTCGTCATCACTGGCCATACTGTGGAATCCTCAGGACTTATTACGTGCGTCACAAAACCTCGAAAGAGCATCCCAGGATGTTACGGGTACACAACTCCGACCTGTAGGATCTCCCAGGGCGCTATTACATGTGACCCCACCACAAAACCTCGCAAGAGCATCTCAGGATGTTACGGGTACACAACTCCGACCTGAAATCTCCCAGGGCACAAATTACATGTGGTCCACCACAAAACCTCGCAAGAGCATCTCAGGATGTTACGGGTACACAACTCCGACCTGAAATATCCCAGGGCAACGAATTACATGTGGTCATGGAAAAACCTCGCAAGAGCATCCCGGGACTGATTACGGGCACACAGCCCAACCTGTCGGATCTCCCAGGGAAACGAATTACATGCCATAGGACAAAACCTCGCAAGAGCATCTGCCAGATATCCCAGGGCGCTATTATATGCCATAGGCAAAACCTCGAAAGACTATCTGCAGATCTCCCAGGGCAACGAATTACATGTCCTCCCAGAGCAAAACCTCGAAAGAGCATTTGCCAGATGTCCCAGGGCACCGAATTACATGCCATAGGCAAAACCTCGAAAGACCATCTGCAAATCTCCCAGGGCAACGAATTACATGCTCATCTGCACAACCTGATCCACGGCCATAGAGTATCAACCTGATACTCACCATACATCATCCTGATGTATCCATGATCATCCTGATCATCATCACTGCAACGTCCTGCTGCATGTCATCTGGAGCAACATCCTGAAGCTCGTCATCTATGATCATCCTGATCATCACTGCAACATCCTGCTGCATGATCCACCTGATCATCAATGCATCTACCTGATGCATACCAAGTATCATACATGATCCTCCTGATCATCAATGTATCCACCTGATACAAATACATGATACATATCATCATACATGATCCTCCTGATCATCAATGCATCTACCTGATGCATACCAAGTATCATACATGATCCTCCTGATCATCAATGTATCCACCTGATACAAATACATGATACATATCATCATACATGATCCTCCTGATCATCAATGTATCCACTTGATACAAATACATGATACATATCATCATACATGATCCTCCTGATCATCAATGTATCCACCTGATACAAATACATGATACATATCATCATACATGATCCTCCTGATCATCAATGTATCCACCTGATACAAATACATGATACATATCATCATACATGAAATGATCCAACTGATCATATCCAACAAAAACCAGAACATCATCCCGATGCCCATTATCCAGCGCTTACATCCACAGCCATGTGAAGGATCCTCCTTCCAACATGCTTGGAATGGCTTCAACAAATGTGTCCATCACTTCTTCCTCGAAGTGTCCTCGATCTGAAGAACGCCAAGCCTCTCTCTGAAGTACTCGAACTTCATCCTGGCTAGTGGCTTCGTCAGCACATCTGCAATCTGCTCGTCTGTCGCAACATATAGGAGCTTCACAGCTCCTCTCTGCACCATATACCTGATATAGTGATATTTGATCTCTATGTGTTTCGACCTGTCATGAAACACTGGGTTCTCGGACAGCTTCACACAACTCTGGTTATCACAGAAGATACCAGTAGCTTCCAGCGGGAGATCAAATAACTCAGACAGTAGCTTCCGTAGCCATACTACCTCACAACTAGCTGAACAGGCTGCGACATACTCTGCCTCAGCTGTACTCAGTGCTACACAGGACTACTTCCTACTAAACCAAGAGATCACACCTGATCCCATACTGAAGCAGCACCCAGATGTGCTCTTCCTATCTGCAGCACTGCCAACCCAATCTGAATCAACATCACCCTGCAAGTTAAACTTTTGATTCACTTCATACTTGAGCCCATAATCCACTGTACCCTTCAGGTACCTTAGAACATGCTTTACAGCAACCAGGTGAACACTCCTCGAATCCGTCAGGAACTGGCTCAATGTGTTCACAGCAAAGCAAATGTCTGGTCTCGTGTTCGTCAGGTACATCAAGGACCCAATCATCTGACGATACATAAAGACATCAACCGGCTCAGATGAAGCATCACATAGAAGCTTCAGATTCGATGCCATAGGTGTGGCCATGGCTTTGCAATCCATCATCCCAAATATTTCATCTCGAACTTGGCAGCAAGATTCCCCTGCGTGTTGGCAATCAATCTATCTTCACCAAGTTCTGCACACATATAAGACTGCACCATGCTGTCTTGAAATCCATCTGGTGCATCTTCTATTTCATCACTTTTATATTTCTTAATGCTGCCATCTGCAACATGCTTGATCTGATAATTTCCATTTGGAAGTCATAACAAACTTCCTTTCACATCTTGGGACCGCATCCCAAACATCGTTCTTCATGATTGACGGATCATGGCATTCTTCCCGTATCCTGGGAACTTCAATATCTTCAATAGATAATTTGTTGCTGAACAAATGTTGTAGTTCTTCTTTTGTAGGAGATGGCATACGATCTTTCCTACACAACAAGTTAAATTGCATGATTAGAAAACATCTCATAGTTTTCAGAAGAAATTCTTACACATAAAGAAATATGCCATACAGTCATGCAATTATCTTAGCCAATGCTACAATACAACATTTATCCATATCCCGTAACTTTCTAGATGCCTTCCAATCTCTACCAGAACATTGTTAAGAGTGTGCACAACTCCCAACATGTCAGCAAAGAGGTTTCATTCTAGATAAGTAGCAATGGAATGTTGTACAGTGCCATAGGCCACTTACCCATGCATATTAGGAGTATACTGTTCATCAATGCAATTATTCTAATATGCATAATACACAACCTAATTCTAGGAACATCAGTATATACATTATTGAACAATTTTATTTAAACAAACAAATATGCAAGAAATGATGATTAAAATACTTATCTTTCTTTGTTCGTTGGGTGGACTCCCTCTGAGTCTTTGCTTCCTTGCAGGAGCTGCTGGAGTCCTAATATGAGGTAGCTTCTTCTACACCTTTCTGTTGTGAAATGTAGAGAGATGATCAACTCCCTCTGAATATCTGCATCCTTGCAGAAACTACTGAAGTGTGCTCCTTTGCTTTCTTGCAGGAATAATTACCTGTTCTTGAACTCATATTCATCCTTGGTCCCTATGCATGCTTATTAGTATTATGAATGTGTTATCCTTTTGAACTCATATAAAATCATACATTCATTTGTATACTATTAAAACACAATAATCTCAAGCATGTATAGTCATGATCATTTCAAACAGAAATAATAAGCATTAGCATTCAAGGATTCTTATAAGAAACATAACATGTCTAAACCTGTAATTACTCAAGCCTATGACTCTTCAGGTTAGTTGAATCATCAATCAAGATAAGAGATATAAAATGCATAAAACCTGTGATTATTCAAACCTATACCATCATGATTCTTCTGGTTAGTCATATCATCAATTATGGTAAGAAACATAGTATGCATACAATCATGATTATTCAAACCTATGACTTAATGAATAATCATTATCAACAATAGTATAAGATTCTATCCCAATGTAGGATTCTATCTTGATATAGGAAAAACATACCTGGATTAGCATGCTAGCTATTTATGTCTAACATACCCGCATAATGTCTTCTGGTTCTCTTTAGTGACTTGTGCTAGTAACCTGCATGTCTCATAAGTTAACCATTATAAAACCAAGTTATACATACCTCGAGAATGGATCTCTTATGAGATCCATGGAAATGGATGAATCTTTGTCCTCATGTCATCATGATCATATGTTCTTGAACCAGAACATGATTTGTCTTCTTGGTGTACCTTTCATGTTAATAGACAACATAAAACTCATACAACATCACAATGTGTTAGTACAAACATAAGTTTCATACTCCTAATAAATGAATGACTTCTATCATGCATTCATAATTTTATTAAGGTGATATGATAAGTCTAAAATCAAGATTGTACTAACCGTGATAACATGAAGACAAACATACCATAAACTTAATTATGAACAAATCTCAAAACATACCTCGATGAGTCATACCTGTCGAGATCGCTTGTAAACTTCTTATGTAAGGCCTTAGCCTCATCTCCCTCTGAAACAGGAACTTCTTCACCTATGTAGGTGACCAATTCATCTTCTTCTAGGATTAACCCAATCCACTTGATGTGCAAGAACTGGACCTGGAGATGGATATGGGTTTGTCATAGAAACCCCAAAAATTCAAACTTTGAATTTCAAACTTCCGAAAGGATAGAAATATGCGCCTTGATGAGCTGATCAAATTGGTATATTCAGAATTTGAAAACTGCAAAGTTTCACTCCTCAATTTTGCCTTTGAAACTTTCGGATTCACTGGACATGACTCTGAACTAGGGTTTGATGAAGCCCACTCTTCTACCCAATCAAAATGTTTGATCCAAAGCTCTAAGCTTCTATTTTTCTGAGGAGCTTCCAGCCGTGGTCACAGATTTCAAAAATTCCCATTTTTACAGAAGCCCTAATTTTCCATTTTTCTGATCAAAGTCCCGAACTAGGGTCTGATCAAACCCGGCCTTCTACCCAGCCAAAAATTCTGATTTTGGTCTCTAAATTTCTATTTTGATGAGTAGCATCCAGCCGTGGTCTCCGATTACAAAAATTCCAACTTTCTTCAAAGCCCTAAATTCCGGAAGCCATTAATGAAGGTACCAAAAAATAATTCTGTTTTGACAGAAATATGTACCTGATTGTTTCTGGTGTAACTCCAAAATTTTTGATCCACAGGGTCTGAAAAAGTTTTCTGAGATAGCCTGACCTGTTAGCTTTCCATCCTGACAGGTCTGACCTCAATTGGATGTTCTGAGAGAGAGTTATGCCAAATGTCGCAACGTGACCTGTTTTGGGAAAATACAGGAGAGCGAACTTGTACGGCGTTCCACGTGTCACTGTTTGACCTTCGGCCTCTGAAAAAGTTTTCTGAGATAGCTCAGCCTGTTATCTTTCCATCCTGATAGGTATGACCTCAATTGGATTCTCTGAGAGAGAGATATGCCAAGTGTCGCAACGTGACCTGTTTATGGGATAATACAGGAGAGCGAACTTGTACGGCGTTCCACGTGTCACTAGTTCAACTTCGGCCTCTGAAAAAGTTTTCTGAGATAGTGGAGACTGTGTACTACCTGTCAATTTTTACGAAATTTCATTTGGAGCTTCCTAGCCCAAGATATGACCTTTTTCCCAAGGTCACCTGATTTTGACTCAGATCTGGAAGAGGCAGAAACCCTATATTGTACAGATCATAAATCACAAAGTACAACGAATTAGAGGTTGTCCTTTGGACACAAGATACCTGGAGATCGTAGCTTAGGCCTGTAACAATTTTAGATCCGAAAACTTCGCCAAAACGGATTTATAGCGAAAGTGCTACGATGACTGGTTTTTGCTATATCAAGCCCTAGCATCGTAAGTGCAACAAGTGTCATACATGCCATATCATGCCTTCTTTCAGGCTAGCTCTGATACCATGTTAAATTTTCAGAATTTACTTCAATATGATCTAGGATCTTAACTGAGAGAACAACATGTACAGCATATCTATAGCATATCAATCATGGAGACAATAATGCAAGCACACAAGAGACACAAAGATTTACTTGGGGAAAACCATAAAGGTGAAAAACCCCAATAACTTCCTCAGAGATAGATAGAGCAATGATACAACCAACCAAGAGAGATAGCCATAACCTAGCAGCAGATCCTCCTCCTCCATAAGTGCGCCACTCCTCCTTGAGTGCATGTGTGAGAAGTGAGTGAGCAAATAGAGTGCCTCCCGCACTCTATTTATACTTGACTTGACTTGCCTTTTTACCTAACTCATGTCGGCTCGAACTTAACCACATAACATAATGCTGAGTGGGCCGACCCCCAATAGGGTGGTCTAATAACCCTTTGACCCACATGGCCGACCCCCAATAGGGTGGTCTAATAACCCTTTGACCCACATGACTTATACAGGGCCGACCCCAAACAAGGTGGTCTAATAACCCATCAAGTATAAGTTACGACACTTACAATATAAATGACGACACTTCCTTATAGAGGAATAATACCATCTCTATAGGAATACAATATACATATATGTGAAATACATTCCGAAGTTACATATACATCAACACCCAGCCAAAAGACAGTATCTGGTATGCCACAGATTGGGCAATTGTTAGATATGCTCTATGGCCTCCAAACTACAGTATAGGTAGGGATATTGTTTATTTATGTACAAGCTGATCAATTATTTTCTTGTATGAGAAACTCATTTTGTATCAATTTGGCTCTTAGTTTTCCTGGACATTCACATACTGATTTTAGAATTGGAAACTAATGACTTTTAGTTTATTTGTTGAACTATCAGTGATGTGTAGTTACTCATTATTGCTTCTGTGAACATTTTTATTTTCTTCAGTTATTTTGTTTTGGCATTATTTGATAGGTCAAACAATTCATTCCTTTTTATAATTTTGGTGGGGCATATAGTAACCTTTTATAAAACTTTAACCACAATATTGGGGCAGTGAAATTTTAAGCTCAATGGATTTATTTGACTATGATTCCTGTCTGATGCATAAAAAATAACTGGTTTAAAAACTCAAATGAATGAAGACTTTTGTCTCATTATCATAATGAAACATCTCTTTTATGACTATGAAATTTGTCTATTTTAAGTAATGGCAGTCCAAGCAAAAAAAAACATCAATGCTCATCTTGAAATAATACTTGGCAATGCCCAACTGTAGCAATGGTTGTTTTCCAAGTGCCTGGCATTATCACAGTCCAATCAACTCAGTGTTATGTGGATGTTTCCCTTCATAAATTGCAGGCTTTGGAATTAAATAATCTTAGGCAGGAAGAGTATTTTTCACAAGGTAAAGCATCATCCTGCTTGTCATCAACAATGGTCAAATCCAATGAGCCCAAGGATACAACAACATCTGAGTTGAGGATTTCAACTTCATCTAGGCCTTCACAAACCCACAAACTTGAATTATCTATTAGCGATGCCCATGCATTGGAATTAACGGGAATCCCAGGAAGTAGTGTTGATGCGCATGTTATAAATTTGCAGGCATCTTTGGGAAGATCGACAGATGTGATAGAAGAAGGTTCTATCTCTAGTGCGGACTTTGGAAATTTGATCCTTGTAGGATGACCAATAAAAAGGATCAGGTCAAATGTATTGGCCTTTAACCCTGATGGAAATAAGATAGGCCTTGAAAATGAGCATTTGCAATTTAAATGCCCCTCTCTCACAATTGGCAATGGTGACACAGTTGTGGGAATAAATAATTCAACTTCATCTTCTGACAAAGACTTGTCTTGGGCCCACAACGACAGCCCTGTTGATTGGAAGCTAGCAATGTCATGGAAATCTACATTTGACCATTCATTGGGAATATCATCATCACACCAACTGATTCATGGGGATTTTAGAAAAGTTGGACAACAGGATTCTCATATAAAACAACCTGCTTTGCTTCCCCATTTACTTTTTGTATCAAAATGTAAGGATGGTTCTGAATTTAGCAGGGGTACTATTATTTCCCCTAGTCTCATGGGCTTGGAAAGGCCATTTATGTATCAGAGGCCTAGTTATTTGCATAATATATGCACATCAGGCAATGAGTTATTAACCTACTGATAAAATACAACCAACCATACCAAAGATGAGATAGCTCCAATCTCAACAGGCTTGTTGTATGGAAACATTTTAGAACTAGTGATGCCACGTGATCATGAAATATTTCAACAAAATTGTCCATCCATAGAGTTTGGGCAAAGAAACTTGAACCAGTGGCATTTACCTTTACTAGAAAATAGGCAACATACTCCTAATTTGGTTTTCCAAATGGCATGTTTTGGGAAAATGTGAGCATAGATTTGCATCGTACATGTTCAATTGAAGTAAATAAATCACAAGGCTTGAGTTTGTCACAAACAAGCATGGAACTTGTTTCTAATCCCAATGCCATTTGTGGACTGTCACCGGCACTGGTTTTTTCACCCATTCAACCAAATCCACACACACCAGAGTTCCCCTTTGAAATGAAAACCAACTCTAAAATATTGATGCAAAACTTAAAATTTCCTTCCTTTTTCAGCCATGAATGCTCCTTTCCCGCCTTCCATTAACCCGAGTGACAACTTGCTATATAGTTCAGGTCCTCCAGTTAGCAACATTGATGTGTCTAGGTCAGATCAATGGCCTTCTATTGATTCTAGCTTTCAACCCAAAGGAGAGCAGCAGTCTCCCTTGATAAATGTTCTTAATTCTGCTAAGGACTACCCAAGTCTTATTTCAGATCTGAACTTGTCACTATTGGTGCATGGGGAAGACCCTCGTATTAGTTCAGCACCACTTCATTCCTTTCCATTATCCTCAATTTTTTTTATTTTTGCTAATAATCTACTATGAGTACAGGAGGAATCGGGTTGGAGCTTTTAGGACTTTCAAATATATCTCCATATTTTGGTGCTCCCTCAACTGATTCAGACGATCACAATGTTCCTCCATCCTTATTTGTAGTGATGGATGGTAGGTCTATTGGAGGAAGGGTCTTTCTTCAAAATATCGATGGTTATGAAAGCTTTTCTCTTAGCATGTGGAACATGTTTAAGGACAACATTCCAGAGGATAGCATGGCTGCTTCTGGAGAAGGTTGCAATCTTTCTAATGCAATTCCAGGGTTTGTGATTGCCTATGAAGATGCAGAAGGTGACCTTCTCGTTGGTGATCTGTCATGGAGGTAAATTGATTTTTGTCAGAGCATATTCTTTAGTCAGGGATGGATATTTCTGAATATATATATTAAAGTGTTTCAGAAAATGTCATATGTATAGCTAGATAATTTTTACATGTACCCGTTACAGCTGGAAACACCATTAACTATGACTACTTCATAAATATAGAGATGCAAATACACTCTGTATATTTTGTTCTCTATTTTATTTGGATAGGAAAGTATAGAACTTAGAGCAAAGTATAACATTAACAGGATTACCTTATTGTTCTTTGAAAAAACACTGGCCTTTGATGCTTATTCAGTTTACTTTTGTCAGTTAATCTTGAGACTAAAAAAATAGTTTTTTAAAGTTTTTGAAACTCATTTTGCAGGGATTTTATTCGTGTTGAAAAGTGCATTAAAGTGATACCATCAAAGAAAAACAAAATGAAAGTTATTGATAAGTTCCATTTTTGTACACACATTTTATTGGTGCAATTTTTTTACTATTTAGACTGCAGATTTTCTTATCATTAGAAAATATATTTCCTGATATAAAAAAGTCAAAGTAATGATATTCGAGCTTAATGATAGCATAAACAAGAAAACATTTGCATGATTGTAGGGAGCTCATGAATATTTGTATCAATCTTACTGTACACAAAAATTGGCATTAAAACATTTTTTGACAGGCGCCATCAGTCAAAAGACCGATACAATATTTGCTTGCAAGCACTGCCCAGTTGCAAACCACATATTTTAATGTTCTAGGGTTCCGTGGCTAAACATTAAAAAGATTATGTTTTACGTGTTCCAGAAGATTGTCGCTAGCAAGTTAGTTGTAAATTTACCATGCAGTAAATAAGAACCAAAGCACCTATAATTGTCCTTAGTCGGATGAGGAGAACGAGGGAAATGATCAACAAAAGGAGCATGTGCAAGCTAAAGCTATTAACCTCTCATTGATTGCATTTGATCCATGACATCAAATAACTATATCCCACACTTTATTTGTTGTTTCTAAACAATTTCTTAGAGTCAACAATGCCATCGATAATTCCACTTTCAGTTAAGCTTTTTCCTGGGCTTGACATTTGTAATTTCTGGGTTGCATGCATTCGCATCACTAACCCATCTTCGTAACAATTTTGTTGAGGCTCTAGGCTTTAAAATCTTGCTAGCATCTTAAGCATATTTATCAAGTAATGCCTTGTTTTCATGAAATTGTTGAACCACAGAGGGACTGATATGTTTCTCTTTTTACATGGAATTCTTTCCTAAGACGCAGTGTAGCCTTGAAAGAGGGTTTTCGACAAAAACTTCCCCTATACTCCAGAATAGAGCATCCTAGATAGAGTCCTCATTGTGACATCTTTCTTTTAAGGAGATTATATTTTCTATTTTCTATGAAATACTATTGACTTAACTCCATTTATTTTATATTGCAGGATGGCAAGTCAGACTGCGATGAATAGCAACAGACCTACTACTGTACAAACAAAAGGGAAACCTATTGTTAAAAAAAGTGGTTGTTGCTCATAAGACAATTCCTAGAATAATTTTTACTGCAACTGGTTTTGAAGAAGTGAAGTTGAAGATAATTCTACAGATTTTGGATCTCAGACAGGAAACGTCTCTAGCTATCGATAGATGAACAATTAATAGACAATTAAAACAAATTTATTGCAAGTTGGATATTGTATTCTTTTCTGTCTGTGAAGGGAAACATCTTGCTTTTGTTCCTGATAATTTGTACAGCCATGGATTATTGTACTCATGCGTAGTTTGTAAGATCATTCTTCTTTGAATTTTCATCATTGTCACAGTTGAACTGTTATATCTTAGAATTCTTTTAGCACTTGAAGCATTATTCTTGAATATGTTTGACATTCATTTTGTTCCCATGCAAAATTTGTTTGAATATCATCATTGTCAAGCAATAACAACTTCTTAAAGGGTGCTAGCTCAATGGTAGAACATCTGCCTAATTATAGGCAGGAGATTGGTGGTTCGATTCCTCCGTACCCTATCATAAATTAGTGACTAAGAAAACGACTAAATTCGCATATATATGACTATCAGTAGCTAATTTCCAGTATCTTATAGTGCGAATAACATTTATTCATATTTAGCATAGTCATTAATATTTTATCATCTAGTAGTTTATTTAGTCGTATATTTGGTCATTAATTGTGACAATCAATGACTAAATCAGTGAGTATCAATGACTAAATCAATGACTAAATCAGTGAGTAAATTAGTGAGTATCAATGACTAAATAAATGACTTAATTAGTGACTATCAATGACTAAATCAATGACTAATAAGTCAACCAATTAATGACTAGTGAAATACGACTAGAGATAAAATAGTGGAAATTGGATACTATTAGGCACGGACTCAAAAATAGTCATTTATAGTCGAATTTTAGTCATTTTTTTAGTCTTTAATTTCTCATTTTGGTACTAGTGGTCGGATGTAATATTTAATTGTTGGGATCTAATAATCTTAAGGATACTTCATGAAATGAAAAACCTTTAACCATAGAATTGAGTCTTTTAGTCGTTGGATTGTGCTCGTTGGACAAGTATTTTGTTTTCAAAGTAGCTTTCCCAATATGCTCCTGTAAATTGTTAGTTTTTCAGAATTTACTTCAATCTGATCTAGGATCTTAACTGAAAGAACAACATGTACAGCATATCTATAGCATATCAATCATGGACATAATAATGCAAGCACACAAGAGACAATAGACACACAGAGTTTCATTGGGGAAAACCATAAAGGTGAAAAACCCCATAACTTCCTCAGAGATAGATAGAGCAATGATACAACCCAAGCATAAGATATAATATTCTCCCAGTAGCAGCTTCTCCTCCTCCACAAGTGCGCCACTCTCCAATGAGAGTATGCATGAGAAATTGAATGATCAAATAGAGTTCCTCCCGCACTCTATTTATACATGACTTGACTTGCCTAATAACCTTTACTAGGTCGGCCTTAACTTAACCACATAACATAATGCTGACAGGGCCGACCCCCACTAGGGTGGTCTAATAAACCTTTTACCCACATGACTTATACAGGGTCGACCCCATCAAGGTGGTCTAATAACCCATCAAGTATAAGTTACGACACTTACAATATAAATGATGACACTTCCGTATAGAGGAATAACAACATCTCTATAGGAATACAAACACTTCCGTATAGAGGAATAATAACATCTCTATAGGAATACAATATACATATATGAAATACATTCCAAAGTTACAAATACATCAACACTCCCTCTTAACTAGGAAGGTATTTCTCGACACAGGTCTTCTAGCACAAGTCTTCTTCTCTCGATCATCGTTAATGGATCATCGACATCGAATCATCATCATCGTCACTGCTGCTGCTATTTCAATCGATCTCCGATCTACTCGTCATAGGAAGTTCTACAGAGCCAGTCCTTTTTCATACTGGATGTAGGCCCACCTGCAGGTCTTCATCATCTACAGAGCCAGCCCTTTTTTATGTTGGGTGAACATCATCAACATATCTGTGAGCAAGCCATCAAGTATGTACACCTCAGGACTGATTACACTGCTTCTGCAAAACTTGCAAGATCTCCCAGGACTGATTACACTGCCTCTGCAAAACCTGCAAGAGCATCTCAGGACTGATCATATTCCTCTGCAAAACCTGTGTACCATACTGTCACATCATCATCTTCAGATCATCGTCAACGTCCACGGAGCACGACCCATATGCACACACATAGCATTTATACTCACCAGCATGGGAGGACCAACTTATGACCATTTGTGAAAGTCTCATAGCACTTACATCAATAACCATGGGAGGACCAACCTACCACCATGTCGGGAATGGATTAGCAATTACATCAATGACCATGGGAGGACCAACCTACCACCATGTCGGAAAATCCCGTCTAGCCCTTACAACTCACCATGGGAGGACTAACCTACCACCATGTGAGAATGGCCCAGCCCTTACATCTGCACCATAAGAGGACTAACCTACCACTATGTGAGAATGGCCCAGCCCTTACATCTGCACCATAGGAGGACTAACGTACCACTATGTGAGAATGGCCCAACACTTACATCAACGACCATGGGAGGACCAACCTACCACCATGTCGGAATGACTCATGGGCATCTGTGTCTCCAGACTCATCACTTCCCCTTGGAAGGTATCTCGATCTGAAGTACATCAAGTCTCCCTCTGAAGTATTCAAACTTCACTTTGGAAAGCGGCTTGGTTAACACATCGGCTATGTGCTCGTCCATCGCAACATACAAGAGCTTCACTGCTCCTCTGTACACCATATCCCTAATATAGTGATAGTTGATCTCAATGTGCTTTGACTTGCCATGGAACAATGGGTTCTCCGACAACTTCACACAACTCTGGTTCTCACAATTTATACAAGTAGCACTCAACTAGAGATCAAACAAATCAGACAGTAGCTTCCTAAGCCATACTGCCTCACAAGTGGCCAAACAAGCTGCGACATACTTTGCTTTGGCTGTACTCAGTGCCACACAGGACTGCTTCCTGCTAAACCAAGAGATAATACCAGATCCCATATTGAAGCAGCACCCCAAAGTGCTCTTCCGATCAATGGCACTTCCTGCCCAATCCAAATCAACATAACCCTCCAGGTTAAAATTTTGATTCACCTCATACTTGAGCCCATAGTCAACTGTACCCTTCAGGTACCTCAAAATATGCTTTGTAGCTATCAGTTGAACATGTCTCGGATTTATCAAGTACTGGATCAAGGTGTTCACCACAAAGCAGATATCTGGTCTCGTATTCATCAAGTACATCAAGGAACCAATCATCTGACGATACATCATCACATGATCATCCTGATCATCATCACAGCATCATCTTGATGCATATCATCTGGAGCAACACCCTGAAGATCATCATCCATGATCATCCTGATCATACAGTGCATCCACCTGATGCATACCAAGTATCTACCTGATGTATATCAACATACATGATCTACCTGATCACACAATGTATCCACCTGATACATATCATCTCACATGATCTACCTGATTATACAATGTATCCACCTGATACACATCATCATACATGATCTACCTGATCATAACAAGCATCCAACATGATGCATATACATATACATGATCCAACTGATCATAACAAGCATCCAACATGATGCATATACATATACATGATCCAACTGATCATAACAAGCATCCAACATGAAGCATATACAGAGCAGTAACTGGAGCATTGTTCTGATGCTCATCATCCAGTGCTTACATCCACAGCCATGGGATGGATCCTCCTCTCACCATGCTTGGAATGGCTCCAGAAAATGCATCCATCACTTCTTCCTCGAAGTGTCTTCAATTTGAAGAACACCAAGCAAGAAAGCTATCTTGACATCCATCTGGGGTATCTTTCATTCCATCACTTGCTTTGTATTTCTCTATGCTGCCTTCTGCAGCGTGCTTGATCTTATAGATCCACTTGGAAGTCACAATAGACTTCCCTTCAGGTCTTGGGACCACATCCCAAACATCATTCTTCATGACCGATGGATCATGGAATTCTTCTCGGATCCTGGGAACTTCAATATATTCAATATGTTCAATAGATAACTTTGTTGCTGGAACACATGTTGTAGTCCTTCTTTTATAGGTGCTCGTATACGATCTTTCCTACAAAACAAGTTAAATTGCATGATTAGAAACTTCTCATAGTTCTCAGAACAAATTCTTACATAAAGAAACATGTCATACAGTCATGCAATTATTTTAGCCAATGCTTCAATACAACATTTATCCATATCCTACAACTTTCTAGATGCCTTCCAATCTCTACCAGAACATTGTTAAGAGTTTGCACTACTCCCAACATGTCAGCAAAGAGGTTTCATTCTAGATAAGTAGCAATGGAATGTTGTACAGTGCCATAGGCCACTTACCCATCACATGCATATTACTAGTATACTGCTCATTAATTCAATTATTCTAATATGCATAATACACACCCTGAGTCTAGGAACATAAGCATATACATCATTGAACAATATTATTTAAACAAACAAATATGCAAGAAATGACAATTCAAATACTTATCTTTGTTTGGTTTGTAGGGTGGACTCCCTCTCAATATTTTCTTCCTTGCAGGAACCACTGGAGTGTGCTCCCTCTTGATCTGGATTACCTGTCTTTGAACTTATATCCATCCTCGATCACTATGCATACTTACTAGTATCATCATTGTGTTATCCTCGAGATCTCATACATACATTCATTAGTATAATCTTAATACTATAAAAAAAATTATGAGTCTAAGTAATCTTAAACATGTATGGTCAAGATCATTTCATACACAGATAATAAACATTAGTATTCAAGATTTCAGGGAATACTTCTTTTACTCATGCATATTCTTTATTTGACCAAAAGACTTTTCTGGTAAGTCATATCATCAATCAATGTAAAAGACATAATATGCATAAACCCTTGATTACTTACATTTCTAACTTCATGAATAATCATTATCAACCATACAACAATATAAGATCCTAATACAAGGCAGGATTCTAACTTGATATAGGAAAAACATACCTAGTTATCATATTTGCTAGTTATGTCTAGCAATGTCTTCTTGTTCTCTTCAATGACTTGTGCTAGTAACCTGCATATCTCATAGTTTAACCATTATAGAACCAAGTTATACTTACCTCGTAAGTAGATCTTCTATGTGATCCATGACAATGGATGAATCTTTGTCTTCATGTCACCATGGTCATATGTTCTTGAACTAGAACATGAGTTGCCTTTCTTGATGTATCTTTCATGTTATCGGATAACATCAACCTCATACAACACCACAATGCATTAGTACAATCATAAGTGTCAAAACCCTAATCAATGAATATCTGCATTCATAATTTTATTAAGGTGACACGACAAGTCTAAAGTTAATCAAGATTGTACTAACCTTAATGAAGAAAAACATACCATAAACTTAATCATGAACAGATCTCGAAACATACCTGGATAAGTCATACCTGTCGAGATTGCTTGTAATCTTCTTATGTAAGGCCTTATCCTCAACTACCTCTGAAACAGGAACTTCTTCACTTATGCAGGTGACTAATCCATTATCTTCTAGGATTAACCCAATCCACTTTGATTTGCAGAAATTGGATCTCGAGTTGGATTAGGGTTTGTCAGAGAAACCCTAAAAATTCAAACTTTGAATTTCAAACTTATGAAAGGATAGAAAGATGTGCCTTTCTGAGCTGGTCAAGCTGGTATACTCAGAATTTGAAAACTGTAAAGTTTCACCACTCAAAATTGCCTTTTAGATTTTCGGATTCACAAGGGAGGACCCTGAATTAGGGTTTGAGTTTGCTGGAGCTTCACCCAACCAAATAGTTTGATCCAAAGCTCTAAACTTTGATTTTTCCAAGGACCTTCCAACTATGGTCACAGATTTCAAAAATTTCCATTTTTTCAGAAGCCCTAATTTTTTACTTTTTCGATCAAAGTCTAGAACTAGGGTTTGATCAAGCCTGGCCTTCCGCCCAACCAAAAAATTTGATCTTGATCTCTAAATTCCGATTTTGATGAGGATCATATAGCCATGGTCTCTGATGCAAAAATTCCAACATTCTCCGTGTTAAATTTTCAGAATTTACTTCAATCTGATCTAGGATCTTAACTGAGAGAACAACATGTATAGCATATCTACAGCATATCAATCATGGAGACAATAATGCAAGCACACAAGAGACACAAAGATTTACTTGGGGAAAACCATAAAGGTGAAAAACCCCAATAACTTCCTCAGAGATAGATAGAGCAATGATACAACCAACCAAGAGAAATAGCCATAACCTAGCAGCAGATCCTCCTCCTCCATAAGTGCGCCACTCCTCCTTGAGTGCATGTGTGAGAAGTGAGTGAGTAAATAGAGTGCCTCCCGCACTCTATTTATACTTGACTTGACTTGCCTTTTTACCTAACTCATGTAGGCTCGAACTTAACCACATAACATAATGATGACTGGGCCGACCCCCAATAGGGTGGTCTAATAACCCTTAGACCCACATGGCCGACCCCCAATACGGTGGTCTAATAACCCTTCGACCCACATGACTTATATAGGGCCGACCCCAAACAAGGTGGTCTAATAACCCATCAAGTATAAGTAACGACACTTACAATATAAATGACGACACTTCCTTATAGAGGAATAATACCATCTATTGGAATACAATATACATATATGTGAAATACATTCCGAAGTTACATATACATCAACACTCCCTCTTAACTAGGGAGGTATTTCTCAGCACAGTTCTTCTAGCACAAGTCATCTTCTCTGGATCATCGTCACTGGATAATCGTCATCGAGTCATCATCATCATCACTGCTGCTGCTATCTCAATCAATCTCTGAATCTACTCGTCATAGGAAGTTCTACAGAGCCAGTCCTTTTTCATACTGGATGTAGGCCCACCACCTGCAGGTCTTCGTCATCACTGGCCATACTGTGGAATCCTCAGGACTTATTACGTGCATCACAAAACCTCGAAAGAGCATCCCAGGATGTTACGGGTACACAACTCCGACCTGTAGGATCTCCCAGGGCGCTATTACATGTGACCCCACCACAAAACCTCGAAAGAGCATCTCAGGATGTTACGGGTACACAAATCTGACCTGAAATCTCCCAGGGCACAAATTACATGTGGTCCACCACAAAACCTAGCAAGAGCATCTCAGGATGTTACGGGTACACAACTCCGACCTGAAATCTCCCAGGGCACAAATTACATGTGGTCCACCACAAAACCTAGCAAGAGCATCTCAGGATGTTACGGGTACACAACTCCGACCTGAAATCTCCCAGGGCACAAATTACATGTGGTCATGGGAAAACCTCGCAAGAGCATCTCAGGATGTTACGGGTACACAACTCCGACCTGAAATCTCCCAGGGCCCAAATTACATGCCATAGGACAAAACCTCGCAAGAGCATCTCAGGATGTTATGGGTACACAACTCCGACCTGAGATCTCCCAGGGCACAAATTACATGTCCTCCCAGAGCAATGTCTCGAAAGAGCATCCCAGGCTGTTACGGGTACACAACTCCAACCTATAGGATCTCCCAGACATGCTCATCTGCACAACCTGATCCACGGCCACAGAGTATCAACCTGATACTCACCATACATCATCTTGATGTACTCATGATCGTCCTGATCATCATCACTGCAACGTCCTGCTACATGTCATCTGGAGCAACATCCTGAAGCTCACCATCCATGATCATCCTGATCATCATCACTGCAACGTCCTGCTGCATGTCATCTGGAGCAACATCCTGAAGCTCGTCATCCATGATCATCCTGATCATCACTGCAACATCCTGCTGCATGATCCACCTGATCATCAATGCATCCACCTGATGCATACCAAGTATCTACCTGATACATATCATCATACATGATCCTCCTGATCATACAATGTATCCACCTGATACATGATACATATCACCATACATGATCCACCTGATCATACAATGTATCCACCTGATACATATACAGATACATGGTCCAAGCATCCAACATGATGCATATACAAAAATACATACACATGATCCAACTGATCATATCCAGCATCCAACATGATGCATCCATACATAAATGATCCACCTGATCATATCTAGCAGAAACCAGAACATCATCCTGATGCTCATCATCCAGCGCTTACATCCACAGCCATGTGAAGGATCCTCCTTCCAACATGCTTGGAATGGCTTCAGCAAATGTGTCCATCACTTCTTCCTTGAAGTGTCCTCGATCTGAAGAACGCCAAGCCTCTCTCTCTGAAATACTCGAACTTCACCCTGGCTAGTGGCTTCGTCAGCACATCTGCAATCTGCTCGTCTTTCGCAACATATAGGAGCTTCACGGCTCCTCTCTGCACCATATCCCTGATATAGTGATATTTGATCTCTATGTGTTTCGACCTGTCATGAAACACTGGATTCTCGAACAGCTTCACACAACTCTGGTTATCACAGAAGATATCAGTAGCTTCCAATGGGAGATCAAATAGCTCAGATAGTAGCTTCCGTAGCCATACTGTCTCACAACTTAGCTGAACAGGCTGCAACATGCTCTGCCTCAGCTGTACTCAGTGCTACGCAGGACTGCTTCCTGCTAAACCAAGAGATCACACCTGATCCCATACTGAAGCAACACCCAGATGTGCTCTTCCTGTTTGCAGCACTGCCATCCCAATCTGAATCAACATAACCCTGCAGGTTAAACATTTGATTCTCCTCATACCTGAGCCCATAATCCACTGTACCCTTCAGGTACCTCAGAACATGCTTTACAGCAACCAGGTGAACACTCCTCGGATCCGTCAGGAACTGGCTCAATGTGTTCACAGCAAAGCAAATGTCTGGTCTCGTGTTCGTCAGGTACATCAAGGACCCAATCATCTGACGATACATAGTGATATCAACCGGCTCAGATGAAGCATCACATAGAAGCTTCAGATTCGATGCCATAGGTGTGGCCATAGCTTTGCAGTCCATCATCCCGAACCTCTTCAGGATCTCTACTGCATACTTCCCTTGTCCAAGGAAGATTCCATCACTCTGCCACACCTCCATGCCAAAAATAAATAGTGTATCATACCCAAGTCCTTCATCTCGAACTTGGCAGTAAGCTTCCGCTGCATGTCGGCAATCAATCTATCTTCACCTGATACAAACAGGTTATTCGCATACAAAAGTAGTATCACTGGATTTCCTTCCTCAACCTTGTAGTAAAGGTTGGAATCCGCTTTACTCTTGGTAAAGCCCAAACTGGATAGAAAGCTGTCTATCCTACCATACCAAGTTCTGCACACATATCTGACTACACCATGCTGTCTTGAAATCCATCTGGTGTATCTACTATTTCATCACTTTTATATTTCTCAATGCTGTCATCTGCAATATGCTTGATTTGATAGTTCCATTTGGAAGTCATAACAAACTTCCCTTCATGTCTTGGGATTACATCCCAAACATCATTCTTCATGATCGACGGATCATGGCATTCTATTTCTTCATCCCAGATCCTGGGAACTTCAATATCTTCAATAAATATCTTTGTTGCTGGAACAAATGTTGTAGTCCTTTTGTAGGAGATGGCATACGATCTTTCCTACACAACAAGTTAAATTGCATGATTAGAAAACATCTCATAGTTTTCAGAACAAATTCTTACACATAAAGAAATATGTCATACAGTCATGCAATTATCTTAGCCAATGCTTCAATACAACATTTATCCATATCCCATAACTTTCTAGATGCCTTCCAATCTCTACCAGAACATTGTTAAGAGTGTGCACAACTCCCAACATGTCAGCAAAGAGGTTTCATTCTAGATAAGTAGCAATGGAATGTTGTACAGTGCCATAGGCCACTTACCCATGTATATTAGGATTATACTGTTCATCAATGCAATTATTCTAATATGCATAATACACAACCTAATTCTAGGAACATCAGTATATACATTATTGAACAGTATTATTTAAGAAATGATGATTAAAATACTTATCTTTCTTTGTTCGTTGGGTGGACTCCCTCTGAGTCTTTGCTTCCTTGCAGGAGCTGTTGGAGTCCTAATCTGAAGTAGCTTCTTCTACACCTTTCTGTTGTGGAATGTAGAAAGATGGTCAACTCCCTCTGAATATCTGCATCCTTGCAGAAACTACTGAAGTGTGCTCCTTTGCTTTCTTGCAGGAGCAACTGGAGTGTGCTCCTTTGCTTTCTTGCAGCAGCAACTGAAGTGTGCTCCCTCTTGATCTTTGCTTCCTGAATTACCTGTTCTTGAACTCATATTCATCCTTGGTCCCTATGCATGCTTATTAGTATCATGAATGTGTTATCCTTGTGATCTCATTAGTATACTATTAAAACACAATAATCTCAAGCATGTATAGTCATGATCATTTCAAACAGAAAATAATAAGCATTAGCATTCAAGGTTTATGTAGGATTCTTAAGGTTAGTCAAATCATAAGAAACATAACATGTCTAAACCTGTAATTACTCAAACCTATGACTCTTCAGATTAGTTGAATCATCAATCAAGATAAGAGATATAAAATGCATAAAAACTGTGATTATTCAAACCTATACCATCATGATTCTTCTGGTTAGTCATATCATCAATTATGGTAAGAAACATAATATGCATACAATCATGATTATTCGAACCTATGACTTCATGAATAATCATTATCAACAACACAACAGTATAAGATCCTAACACAAGGTAGGATTCTAGCTTGATATAGGAAAAACATACCTGGATTAGCATGTTAGCTATTTATGTCTAACATACTCACATGATGTCTTCTTGTTCTTCTTCAATGACTTGTGCTAGTAACCTGTATATCTCATAGGTTAACTATTACAAAACCAAGTTATACATACCTCGTAAATGGATCTTCTATGAGATCCATGACAATGGATGAATCTTTGTCCTCATGTTATCATGGTCATATGTTCTTGGATCAGAACATGATTTGTCTTTCTTGGTGTACCTTTCATGTTAGTAGACAACATAAACCTCACACAACACCATAATGCATTAGTACAATCATAAGTGTCAACACCCTAATCAATGAATATTTTCCATCATGCATTCATAATTTTGTTAAGGTGATACGACAAATCTAAAATCTAAATTGTACTAACCATAATAACATGAAGACAAACATACCATAAACTTAATCATGAACAAATCTCAAAACATACCTCGATGATTCATACCTGTCGAGATCGCTTGTAAACTTCTTATGTAAGGCCTTAGCCTCATCTCCCTCTGAAACAGGAACTTCTTCACCTATGTAGGTGACCAATCCATCTTCTTCTAGGATTAACCCAATCCACTTGATGTGCAAGAACTGGACCTGGAGCTGGATATGGGTTTGTCATAGAAACCCCAAAAATTCAAACTTTGAATTTCAAACTTCTGAAAGGATAGAAATATGCGCCTTGATGAGCTGATCAAATTGGTATATTCATAATTTGAAAACTGCAAAGTTTCACTCCTCAATTTTGCCTTTGAAACTTCCGGATTCACTGGACGTGACCCTGAACTGGGGTTTGATGAATCCCACTCTTTTTCCCGATCAAAAGGTTTGATCCAAAGCTCTAAGCTTCTATTTTTCTGAGGAGCTTTCAGCCGTGGTCTCAGATTTCAAAAATTCCCATTTTTACAGAAGCCCTAATTTTCCACTTTCCTGATCAAAGTCCCGAACTAGGGTCTGATCAAGCCCGGCCTTCTGCCCAACCAAAAATTCTGATTTTGGTCTCTAAATTTTTATTTTGATGAGTAGCATTCAGCCGTGGTCTCCGATTACAAAAATTCCAACTTTCTCCAAAGCCCTAAATTCCGGAAGCCATGAATGAAGGTACCAAAAAATAATTTTGTTTTGATAGAAATATGTACCTGATTGTTTCTGGTGTAACTCCGAAATTTTTGATCCACAGGGTCTGAAAAAGTTTTCTGAGATAGCCTGACCTGTTATCTTTCCATCCTGATAGGTCTGACCTCATTTGGATTCTCTGAGAGAGAGTTATGCCAAATGTCGCAACGTGACCTGTTTTGGGATAAAACAGGAGAGCGAACTTGTACGGCGTGCCACGTGTCACTGTTTTAACTTCGGCCTCTGAAAAAGTTTCCTGAGATAGCTCGGCCTGTTACCTTTCCATCCTGATAGGTCTGACCTCAATTGGACTCTCTGAGAGAGAGTTATGCCAAATGTCGCAACATGACCTGTTTATGGGATAATACAGTAGAGCGCACTTGTACGGAGTGCCACGTGTCACTGGTTCAACTTCGGCCTCTGAAAAAGTTTTCTGAGTCTGTGTACTACCTGTCACTTTCCACGAAATTTCATTTGGAGCTTCCTAGCCCAAGTTATGACCTTTTTCCCAAGGTCACCTGATTTTGACTCAGATCTGGAAGAGGCAGAAACCCTATATTGTACAGATCATAAATCACAAAGTACAACGAATTAGAGGTTGTCCTTTGGACACAAGATATCTGGAGATATTAGCTTCGGCCTATAACAATTTCAGATCCGAAAACTTCGCCAAAACGGATTTATAGCGAAAGTGCTACGATGACTGGTTTTTGCTATATCAAGCCCTAGCATCGTAAGTGCAACAAGTGTCATACATGCCATATCATGCCTTCTTTCAGGCTAGCTCTGATACCATGTTAAATTTTCAGAATTTACTTCAATCTGATCTAGGATCTTAACTGAGAGAACAACATGTACAGCATATCTACAGCATATCAATCATGGAGACAATAATGCAAGCACACAAGAGACACAAATATTTACTTGGGGAAAACCATAAAGGTGAAAAACCCCAATAACTTCCTCAGAGATAGATAGAGCAATGATACAACCAACCAAGAGAAATAGCCATAACCTAGCAGCAGATCCTCCTCCTCCATAAGTGCGCCACTCCTCCTTGAGTGCATGTGTGAGAAGTGAGTGAGTAAATAGAGTGCCTCCCGCACTCTATTTATACTTGACTTGACTTGCCTTTTTACCTAACTCATGTAGGCTCGAACTTAACCACATAACATAATGCTGACTGGGCCGACCCCCAATAGGGTGGTCTAATAACCCTTAGACCCACATGGCCGACCCCCAATAGGGTGGTCTAATAACCCTTCGACCCACATGACTTATACAGGGCCGACCCCAAACAAGGTGGTCTAATAACCCATCAAGTATAAGTAACGACACTTACAATATAAATGACGACACTTCCTTATAGAGGAATAATACCATCTATTGGAATACAATATACATATATGTGAAATACATTCCGAAGTTACATATACATCAACACTCCGAAACACTAAATTCCCGTAGCCATGAATGAAGTTGCTCAAAATCCAATTCTATTTTGACAGAAATATGCACCTGATTCTTTCTGGTGTAAATCCAAAATTTCAGATCTACAGGATCTAAAACATCTAGCTGTGGTATCCTGACCTATTAAATTTCCAACCCCACAGGTCTGACCTCAAATGGATTCTCTGAGAGAGAGTTATGCCAAGTGTCGCAATGTGACTTGTTTATGGGATAAAACAGGAGAACGAACTTGTACGGAGTGCCACGTGTCACTGGTTCACTTTCGTCCTCTAAACCTTCGGCCTGTGAAAGTACAATCCGTTCCCTACCTATCATATTTTATGAAATTTTATTTGGATCTTCCTATCCATATTTGTGACCTTTTTTCATATGTCACCTGTTTATGACTGAGATCTGGAAGAGGAAAAAATCCTAGATTGTACAGATCATAAAACACAAAGTACAACGAATTAGAAGTTGTTCTTTGGATACAAGGTACATTGGGATCTTGTCTTCGACCTATAAAAGTTTCATATCCTGAAACTTTGCTAAAATGGATTTATAGTGAAATTTCTATGATGACTGGTTTTTGCTATATCAAGCCCTAGCTTTGCAAGTGCAACAAGTGTCATAAATGCCATACCATGCCTTCTTTCAGGCTAGCTCTGATACCATGTTAGTTTTTCAGAACTTACTTCAATTTGATCTAGGATCTTAACTGAAAGAACAACATGTACATCATATCAATCATGGACATAATAATGCAAGCACACAGGAGACAATAGACACACAGAGTTTCACTGGGGAAAACCGTGGGAAAACCATAAAGGTGAAAAACCCCACAACTTCCTCAGAGATAGATAGAGAAATGATACAACCCAATCATAAGAGATAGTATTCTCCTAGCAGAAGCTTCTCCTCCTCCACAAGTGCGCCACTCTCTAATGAGAGTATGAGTGAGAAAGTGAATGATCAAATAGAGTGCCTCCCACACTCTATTTATACATGACTTGACTTGCCTAATAACCTTTACTAGGTCGGCCTTAAATTAACCACATAATATAATGCTGACAGGGACGACCCCCACTAGGGTGGTCTAATAATGCATCAAGTATAAGTTTCGACACTTACAATATAAATGATGACACTTCCATATAGAGGAATAACAACATCTCTATAGGAATACAAACACTTCTGTATAGAGGAATAATAACATCTCTATAGGAATACAATATACATACATGAAATACATTCCGAAGTTACAAATACATCAACATAAATATCCTGGACTGATGTTTCCCAAACTTTGAATAGAAGTAATATATTCATCTTTGATGGTCCTCAACTTGTTCAATTGATATTATTTTCGCACTGAGCTTTTGAATGTACCAGGAGAAGGAAAATGGCATTTTTCAAAAGGTATAGCAATGCTCTGGTGAATGCATTCACACTTGTAAATGGAATCTACCACTTGAGTCTGCAATTTTTTCTCAACTTTCCTGAAGTTATCCAAAGTTGAAAAATCCAACTTCAGTTCTGTTGTACATATTTTGGGAAAATAGGGTTGCATTTCTTTAGGTGTCTTTCTCCATGCAGAAAGCCTCTTCATCCTATTGTGAATTTATCCAAGCTTTTGTCTAGTGGCAATGGATTCTTCAGATATTTGTTTGAGCTGGGTCACCATCCCCTATACATCAAATGTTTGTTCCATGACAAACTCTTGTGAGTGGAACAATTGCTCCTGAAGTGTGGAGGCACAGTCATAAAATGGAGTTAAGTCTCATCTTTGTTCCCTTGCAGTATTCAATTCAATCATTAATGACTCCTTCTCTCGATTAAGCTTTTCTATTTGTGCTTGAAAATCTCTTTGCTCAGTGGCGGGAAGTTCCACTTTTTGGTCTCATTGAATTTATTTATCTTGCATCCCTTTCAATTGGGATTGTAGATCCACTTTATCACCTTCTAATATTACCATTTGTACATTTAGAAAATCTCTCTCCTCTTCTAAGCTTTGTACATTGTGCTTGGATTCTTCCTTCTGCCATTCAAGGGCATCCCACTAACATCTTATCTCAATCCCTTTATACCTAGCTTGCACTATATTGTTCTTCATTTTGACCACTTTGGCCTTACTGCTTTCTACACATTAATAATATCAACTTCTGCATGTTGTCCTCATTGGCTAAGACTGCGGCAATACCAGCAGAAGCTGTGAAATTTGTATCCTTATTGGTGCCTTCAATGAATCTAATTTCATGTATTTTGACAACATTAGGTTGTGATGCATTTTTAAGCTTCTTTTTTATTCTCTTCATAATAGTATTCCTTTTGGGGCCATAGATTATAGTTTCTAATTTAGCAAAAAAATGTTGTTTGGATGGCATAAACAGAGTGAGTCCCAATTCATCCAGAGGGATATTTCTTCAGGTGAGGGGGACCTATGTGTTATTATATGTCGTAGCATCAATAACCATGCCCTGGATGCTATCACCTCCTTGAAGATTGTGAGATTCAACAACTTTCTTGAATGATTCTTCTTATTCTTTCTTCTTTTGGAATTCTTCTTGCCAAGCTAATTCTATATATAAGAAGCTTCTAAGAATAAAGTAGTTGAAGAAGCCCTCTTAGTAGAAACTAACAAGAAACTGCAAGAAGAAAAACTGGCAAGAAAAGTAGAAGAAGAAAGAAAATCAAAGGAGAATGAAGAATTATTACGAAAGACGGTGGAAAGGTCCTCTAGTGAGAGGGACCTATGTGTTATTATCTGTCGTAGTGTTAATAACCATGTCATGGACGCCATCACCTCCTTGTATATTTTGAGTTTCCACAACTTTCTTGAATGATTCTTCTTCTTCTTTCTTCTTTTGGAATTCTTCTTCCCAAGTTGATCCTTTTTGTTGTCGTATTAACTCGGCTCTCTTTTCTTCTTATTTCATTTACAACTTATCCAGTTTTTCTTGTTCCACCTTCTTTCATAATAATTCTTCATCCTCCTTTGCTTTTCTTTCTTCTTCTTCTTTCCTTTCCAGTTTTTCTTCTTGCAGTTTCTTGTTAGTTTCTACTAAGAGGGATTCTTCATCTGCTTTCTTCCTAGCAGCTTCTTATATATATCCTTACATTGAGGCATATGATGTTATTCTAGATCTCGTTTCCTTACCACCTCTCCTTTTCCTAAGTCTTTTATATAATTCTGTGAGGTTTTGAACCTTCCTATACACTTCATATTCTCTCAAGAACTGATCAACATACTCATAATGAATTTTACCCGATTAAAAATGTAGGGACACCTTCTAGTGACTATCATTCCTTATAAAGTTTTTTCACCAAAATGACATGAATCTAAATCTTTCACCATCTCTTGAGCATCCTTGACCTTATTGAACCTGTATGCACCAACTGACAATGGGAGTGGAGGCCAAGAAGCCTTCTTATTATCGTGCATAAAATGGACAATACCATTTATGAATGTTTGTTTAAAAATATAATTTCCTTTAAAATAATGTAATTAGTAACATACTTTGGAAGAAATAGTGGACCGTTCGATCCTCCGTAAATATGTAGGTAGGTACCTTCAAGGGTCAAATAATAATATCCTAACTATGTAACCATTGTAAGGGCCTTATTCCACATGCAATATGGTTCCTTATCATAAATGAGCTTGTACAAGGGAACCAAGAATTCCTCACAAATTTGCTTATAGTAGCTCGCATGTTTTTGGTTCCATAAAATATGATATGCTACATACATAGGAGTTTCAATGGGATTCCACCTACATACAAGGCATGGAAAGTGATGTAGGGTCATGATACAATCTATCAGGTAAGAAGACATGTGGAATTAAACCTTCTTCACTTTCAATCCCTGATGTGCATCATCAATAGCCTAAACCACATTCTCAGAAATTATATCTTCCCAATTGAAAACAGTGGCATGCATTGTCATATAATAGAGCAAAGGTACCCAACTGAGCTTGTAATTGGCTAAGTTGGGCCTCCCATATAGCCTGCATAGTAGAGTAGCAGTGATTTTGAAGGGAGTCTTAAAAAAATTGGTCCCATAGTCTAACGTTAGGATTTTGAGCCAATCTTCTGTTAAAAAGACTTTCGAGGTTAGAATCTGGTAAGCCTTTCCTATATGTGTCGGATGAAATGAGGCAAAAAAATTTCTTGTGGCACTTGTGATGATATGATATTTTTTGTCAATATAAGGAAGAATACAACCTATCATCTCAGTGCATGGGAATAGCTTAGGTCGGGTAGTATCCTTGTGGATTCCCGATTTCTTGATGTTTTGGTAGATTAATTATTCCTCAATCGTTGCTTCTAGTACATTTTGATCTATGATTTGATGATAAAGTTAACCCCATGTGAATTCAGGGGTTACGCCTGTGATGGGTTGAGTGTAATCAAACTAAATCTCTAAATACATTTCTGGGACCGCTTCATCATCAGAGGCTACATCCAATATAGCTTTGGAAGAATGTTTTGGACCTCATTTCGACATCTTTGTATCCTGTAAAACAGAAGAAGTATTACCATGTTGCATAATATCCATTGATATTGTGAACAAGATTCAAACAAGTAATAGCTTCAAAACTCTTTTAATGAACAAATTCTTTTATGTGCATGAATGTATAGTTCCACATCAAGGTAAAGAAAGCCCTATTTCCTCCCTTAATAATTGTATATGTAAATCCAATAGCTGCGGAAAAGCCAAAACATAATAGCTCAAAAGGCACGAATAACATGAGAACAAATTTGTGTATCATGATTTTTAGGGTTTAAGTGGTTTTGAGAAGTTTTCAAAAGATGCTCCAGAAATACGACTCGAGTATTGGGGCACAAAAGACTTAGATATAAATGGATTGATTGAAAACCTTTGAGCTCAAGAATACATTGATTTGTCTAACATAAATGATTTTTAAGTAATGGTTAACCCTAAAACTATCAAACCAATCATACATTCATCTCATACAACCCCAATATCCAAATTCCAAGTGGAAAATCAAATCAAAACATGACAAAAATACCTACCTAGAAAAAATGACAGTTGCACTGCCTCACTCTTTAGTGAACATAGTCGTACCAAGTGAAAATTCTCTTCCAGGTGGCATGGGGGGAAAATAGTGTTGGGAAAACGGTGGTGAGATGGCTAATGGAGTTAGGTTTTTAAAATAAACCCTCTAGAAACCCTAAGTTATTTTACCAATGAGCCCAAAAAAGGATTAGTTGTGCTTTTAATGGATCCAACAAATTATTTCAGAGGAAATAAGCAAATCGCATGTCGGAGGTGACTCAATTTATTTTGTGATGGTTGCTTTGGCGCTGAAACTCATTTCTTACCGATACATATTGGCACTAAAATTCGCATCTTGCCGATACACATCGGCGGGGAATCAAAATATGCGTTGCAGGTATTACGTTATCCATTTCAGCAAGGAAAAGAAAACAAATTTGTGACCATGTCAGTGAGAAAAGGTAATTTAAGCCAATATGGCTTTAGTGAATAAATGAAAATTTTGTCGATTAGTTCAGCGATGAAACTACAATTTCAGTCAAAAGGAGTCAACGTTTTGGTAAGATCTCAAAAAATCGATGAACTTTGGCCAACATGAGAGAGAATGAGTCATGCTAACAATTCGGCTTAACCAATGAAACTTCTCCTAAAATTTGAAAATAAACCACCATTTCGGCGATGAAAGACTAGTTTCAGCGACATTTCGGCATTAAAAAGGAAACATGGGTGACGTATCGAAAATCTTTATGGAAACCCTTTGATGTTTTGGGGATATTTGGATATTCTTAATCGAGTTTTCGATGATCTTGAGAAAACTTGAAGACGTTTCGGCGAGATTGAAAAAAACTCTCCGACATTTTGGAAAGATTTAGAAAACTCTCCGACATGTCGACAGGATTTGGAAAACTCTCTAAAACGTTAAACTTGGGAAAAGAAGGCCAAAATTTGAAATTTTTCCTAAGTATTTTAGCCCCTAGGAAACATCCAACTTCAAGTAGTACTTGACTTAGTTAAAGAAATATCAAAAGTGTGGAACAAGGAAAGATACAGTTCAAAATGTGGGGCCCGAGTTTTTTTCAAGAAAAAATATTGGGGAGGGTGGTTGCAGTTGCAAAATTATGTTAAACTAAAAGACGACACTTATGTTAAACTAAAATATGCCACTTGAGTTACACACTTGCATGATGACACTTAAGTTATCCACCTAAATAAGTGGGAAAGCTGTCAGTTAAGGGGCGAGTTCATCCTAAGAGTCAGTTTAGTGAGTTAATGCATTATATAAGAAGTGGGGCGCACTTCTTCATGCAAGGTTAATGCCTCCAGTTAGAGGGTGAGTTCATCCTGAATTCAAAAGATAAAAATAGAATATGATGGATGAGAAGAATATTAAAATATGCTATACAAGATTGATGAATCCGATGTGAAGCATATTCTCTTCTCTCTTGAAGGCAATGCGCTTCTTCTTTGTGCAGGATAGTATTATGAGTCTCTCTTCTTTATCACTCTCTTTCTCTCTAATTGCACTAGGGCTGCTTGATGTAAAATACCTTCTTTGCTATCTATCAATATACTAAGGAAGGTTTTGTTTGTTTTTTCTCCCTCAAGTCATAGAGGGTTTCCCTAGGATAAATGCATGTGTCAAATGGGATTGCTTATGTGTATGATTATTATTTGATTTCAAGTATTATTGCAAGTCTGAATAAAAAATAAAAAATTAACATGGTATCAAAGCTCAGGGCATGAAAGATCTAAGTTCAAAAATCAAGCTTGAGCCTATGTAGATCCAGAGTGTGCACAATACTTGAAGAAAAATGGACTCAATATTAGTGGTATCGAAAGACCGTCTTGAAGGAAATTCAAACTTCAATACTTGGAAGGCCAAGATCCTGAATATCAAGAGCATGATTTGGATGGATATGTATCCAGTTTTATTAAAGATCCCACTTCTAATGCAGGCTGCATTACCTTCAAGAAGAATCAATCCAAATCAAAGAGAATCATTTATGATTCCGTGAAATACAACTTGATTCCCGTGATCACTCCATCGAATACCGCAAATGAATGCTTCGACACTTTGACAAATCTTTATGAGAAGAAGGAGGCCAGTCAAAAGAGAGAACTGAAGAACAAGCTTCGAAATATGAATATGGAGAAGGATGAAGATGTTGCTTCCTTATTTACAAAGATCTGTCAAATAATAGATCAACTCATGAGCATTGGTGTGACAATCGATGATGATGATCTCATTCGGATTGTTGTTCATGGCCTTCCAACCTCATGGGAGATATTCTTGGCTATAGTAAATGGTCAAGAAGTTTAACCTAACTTTGCAATATTGTGGCATGATTTCCTACAAGAAGAAGGGAAAATCTAGAGAAAATATTCTTCCTCTAATGAAGAGAACCTCGCTCTTGCAGAAAAGATGAAGAGAGGTAAGAAATATCATAAGAAATTCTCTCATCAAAAGGAGAATTATTTCAAGAACTTTGATAAGTCGAAATTTAAATGTTTCAATTGAAATAAGAAGGGTCATTATGCAAGATAATGCCGTGCAAACCAAAGAGGAAATTCCAAGGGTAGGTTTCATGCTTCTATTGCTACAGAAGATGAACCTACAATTAATAATTCATCTGATGATCAAGAGATGAGGAAGGAGTACTGTCTTGTCTCATCCATTTTTGGATCCATTACCACTAGTGCTGAGGCATGGCTGGTAGATAGTGGTGCATCCAAGCACATGACTGGATATAGGAGAGCTATAACAGATATGAAGGAAAATAAGTTTTCTTGTAAGGTGGATCTTGGAGATAATGCCACCTATTTGATCCCAGGTATTGGATCCACTTCTTTTCAGTTGGATTCATGAGATGTTTTGCATGTGGATGAAATTATTTTTGTCCCCATATTGAAGAATAACCTCATGTCGGTTTTGGTTCTAGAGGATAAAGGATTCATATTTATATTTATGGACAACAAAGTGCTCATGTGGCCTAATCATGAAGACTTGAACTTTGCATCTGTGATTGGAGTTAGAGAGGAAGGCCTATATAATGTTCCTGGAAATCTCATTCAAGCCATGATACATGAAATAGTCAGTCTATGTGAGATATGGCATGGAAGGTTTGGTCATATCCATTTCAAAGTGCCACCTTGATTACATAATATGGTGAAATGTATGCCCATATTTAAATATGAATTTGATAGTGTTTATAGAGTTTGCGCTCTTGGCAAGAATATTAAGAAGATTTTTCCAAGTAGTACCAAAAGATCCAAAGGGATCCTTGACTTAATTCATTATGATCTATGTGGTACTATGTCTACACCCTCCTTGAGTGGTTATTTGTATTATATTATTTTCATAGATGACATTCTCTCGCAAGTCATGGATTTATTTTCTGAAATAAAAGAGTGAAACTTTCAACAAGTTTCATGAGTTTAAATCAATGGTTGAGAATCATACCGGAAATCACATTCATGCTTCGAGATATGGTAATGGAGGAGAGTTTGATTCCCATGACTTCAATGACTTTTGTCGAGATTTAGGAATAAAAATACAGTTGACTGTACCCTACAACCCCCAAAAGAATGGGGTTTTTGAAACAAAGAACATAACAATATGTGAGGTTGCAAAAGCGATGATGTGTGATCAGGATCTGCCCACATCCTTATGGGTAGAATCCTACAACACTGCTAATTATATTCAAAACAGAATACCTCATGCTATCTTGGGAGAAAAGAATCCTGAAGAGGTTTTCAATGGTGAAAAACTAGATGTTGTATGTTTGAAGGTTTTCGGTTGTCCTATCTACTTTCATGTACCAAAAGAGAAGAGGAAAAATATGGATCCATCTGGAAAGAAAGGAACATTTTTTGGATATAGTGAATCCTCCAAAGCTTCCATGATCTATATTCTAGGACAAAGAAAAATTGAATTCGATAGAGATATAACATTTCATGAAGAGGTCTCCTTCAAGTGCTCTAACTAACTTCAATGTGATTCATATATGGATGAGCATGAGAATCCCTTGATGGAGGATCCAGTTTTTTATTCTCCCCTTTCATATGTTGAGAGGGAGAAGCCAGAACATTCTGTAGATCCACTTGATCCTGAAGAACCAGAATATCTGATAGAAATATCGCTTGATGAACCTCCTTCTAAGAGAAGATTTGCATGGTGTCGAGACATTCTGCAAGAGGCAGAAAATCATAGAGCACCTCTAGGCTCATCCATAGAGTGAAAGAGACCTTAAATATTTTCAGGAAATGTAGCACGGATGAGTCACATCAGTGATTCAGAACCCTCTACCTATGAGGAATCCTCAAAGAAACAAGTATGGAAAGAGGCCATGGTATAAGAATACAAATCTATCATGAAGAATTATGTGTGGGAAATGGTTCATAAACCTGACGGGAAGTTAATAGTAAATTCCCAGTGGATTTATAAAATCATGCATGAAACTAATGGAAGTATTGAAACGTATAAAGCAAGATTTTTGGCCCGTGGTTTCTCAGAGGAAGAAGATATAGACTGATGAGACATTCCCTCCTATGGCCAGGTAAACTACTATTCGAACCATATTTTCCCTTGCTTCATTTTTGGGTTGGAAACTTCACCAGATGGATGTGAGGACTTATTTTCTCAATGGTGAAGTTGAGGAAGAGGTTTACATACAGCAACCTGAGGGATTTTAGTTCATGGGAAGGACTCCTTGTATGGGATTAAGCAGGCCCCGAGGGCTTAGTATTCAAGGATTGACAACTATCTTATGAGCTTGGGATTCTCCAAAAGTGAATCTGAACCCAACTTGTACTTCAAGGTTGTGAAGAACCAACCATTAATATTGGTTCTCTATGTTGATGAATTGTTCCTTAATGGATAGGAGAAACATATAGTTCGGTGCAAGAGGGATCTCACTTATGAGTTCGAAATTAAATGCTTAGGTCTTATGAACTATTTTCTTGGTCTAGAAGTTTGAAAAAGGAAAGATGAGATCTTTCTTTCACAAGGAAAGTACACAATTGATATGTTGCGGAGATTTGGTATGGTGGATTTTAAATCCATGTGATCCACTCAGCAGTTGGCATTATTGTCGGATGCTAACATCAACTGCAACAAGTTATCGACTTCGACACAACTTCAAAACGTTTTGAACTCTACACGACCTCAAAAAACGCAACAAATTTGATAAGTTCAGAGGCCTCAACAGTTCCGTGATGTTGACATGCAGCGTCCACTTGCGGCTTGCGATTGTCGCACTACGACAAAATGTCTCTCTTTCTTCCAGTCGACTTTAATTGTTGAACTTCCGAAACCGCTTTAACTTCTCTTGTAACTGAACGTAACGAGAAGGAACCCAATCATCTCAACATTCTATATAAGCATGTATAATATTGTAACACACAACATCAGATCATAGATCTTATATTTGAATCAACAAGTAACAAAGAAGAACAGCTCACATTCTTGCATATTGTCTGTGTATTTGTGTTTATCTGTGTAGTGTATTCCTACTTTGCTTCTTCTATTTCTTAAGCTTCCTCTATAATAGATACGACTCATTTAGTCGAACTGTTGTCCCCCACGTGCACCTGGGTGCTTGCAGATCATTGGTATCAGAGCTGAATCAGAGCTCATTTAGAGTGGTAGCATCAACTTTGTTCGTGCTTAAGTTTTGCGTAGACAATTCCAGCGAATTTACCTGACTTGTGCATGTTCAAACACATTTGCAATATCAATAATATAAGTAGACACTACCTCCAGAGATGGCAGGATAAACAGATGATAGACATGCAGCCGACGAGACAACATAACTTATTGAGCAAGCGCTGGCTTGACAATGGACTGAAATGTTCACCCAGTTCAATGAAATTCTCACGTTATTTGCTTCGACATACAGAGGATTTTCGATGAGAACTAACTCCGACAAAATAAGCCCCTTCAAAGTGCAAATGAATTTGCACATACCAAATCTAGAAGGAAAGATTGAAGTGAAATCTATTGACAATTGGGTACAACAATTGGAATCCTATTACTCTATGAATCAACTCTCAGAAGTTGAAAAGATCACCATTGCATCCTTAAAGATGTCAACATCTGTGCACTGTTGGTGGGAGAACCTCTCAACAAAAATGGAGAAAAGTGGAGACCCCATCGACACATGGGATAAATTTTTCGAATAAGTCTGAAAGGAATTTTACCCTCCCAAATACCTTGAACAACAGTATAAGAAGTTGCAACAGCTAAGGCAATGGAAATACCAATTAGTACAGAGTTACACCGACGAGTTCTATCAAGTCATGGCTATTCTTGGCGTCCAAGAAGAGGAGAATTTTCTTTTTCTGAAGTACATCAGCGGATTGTCCCAATACATTCAACAGGAGATGGAATTGTTGACTGTCAATACGCTCACAGATGCATTCCACTATGCCAACAAACTTGAAACTAAGCAGAAAGGAAAATCACGCTTCATGACAAAGTAGACATCAGGACGACCACCTGAAAAGAAGGCACCTACCAACTTTGACAAGTCGAAATCTTCTTAGCCAACCCTGCCAAATCCAGATCACAATAAGAATCCTTTTAAGAAAAGGGAACCTAGCAAACAACCGCCTACCGGGAAAAGGTGTGATTACCACCATTCATCTTGGCATGATATGTCTGAATGCAAAGCTCAGAATACCTTTTTTTTTAAAAGTGCCAACATTTGACGCATTCGACAAGACGGTGGAAGAATTTGATCCAGATGCAATGACCCTTTCAATGTCGCATCGAACACTCCAGTAGCCGTGACTATCGTCAACGAGGAGGAACGAGAGCACCTGTTTCATACACAGATATGGGTTCAACACAATCGATTACATCTGATTGTGGATAACGATAGCGATAAGAACTTCATTTATGAATATCTCGTGTAGGTCTTGTCACCACTCTACATCCTCATCCTTACAACATCAGTTGGATGATGGATATACATGAACTAAGGATCACCCAAAAATGCAAACTCGCCTACTTCATAAATCCTTTTGAATATGAAGTACTCTACGATGTGGCACCACTCTCCGTAGCCAGCACCTTGTTTGGGAAAGCTTACTTGTGGGATCTCCATGGAAGTTACCAGTCACGGCCTCAAAAAGTGATTGTAAGAATCCTAAATCGAGGGTACGGAATACCAGAGCGACAACCTACATCAATGGTATCAATGATATATTCTAAACAGATGAAGAAGCTCATCAATCATGCTTAGAAGTTCGCATTAATCATGATCAAACTGCAACATTCTAGGAAGACTGCAGTGACAAGTCGACTCACTGACCAGTGCATCTCCCAACAGAAGCAGTTGATCGACAATGTTCTCGATGAGTATCGTAGTTTATTCCAAGAGTCAGATGGAGTACCTCGGCATTTCCAAGTAAAACGCTCCATTAAACTTGCTCATGGTTCTTCTTTTCCTAATGCATATGTTTACAAAAGATCCATTCTTGAAAATGAAGAGATTCCTAGACAAATCCAAGACTTGATCGACAAAGGTCATATCCAACCCAGCTCCTCTCCTTGTGGAAGTCCATTCATCCTCATTCCAAATAAATACGAGACTTGGAACATGTGCATCGACTATAGGGAACTAAAAAAAAATTCAGTAAATAATCGCTACCCTCTGCCACAGATAGACAAGCTCATCAACTGTCTGAAAGGTGCCAAATTATTTACTAAGCTCAACCTCAAGTCGGTATTGTTGAAATACTGAGAGGGGGTTGAATCAGTATTTGCACAATAATAAAAATTTTAATCAAGAGGAAGTTTATAATCACCAATCATAGCATATCATCAATGTACATGAAAATAACAAGATGCACAGTACACAATATTTTGACGTGGAAACCCAAGTCCTAGGGGTAAAACCATGAATCCTTTTTAAAAATAAATTTGACCCAGCAACAACTGGGGTAAAAAATTTAATACAAATTTTCCATCTATGACTGGAAGGGGATACAACACCTCAGGCTTCGTCAGCTACAACTGGAAAGCTGCTACAACATCTTGACTCACAATATTGTGAGCCCTAGCACCACCCTTCCACCCTGAAGAAAAGAGGACTGAACCTGTGGACCTATCAAAACCAATCACTGAACTTGTTGTTGATAACCTCTTCTATATGATCACTTCCAATTCATCATTGTATACCGATATGTCATTTCACTTCCACACATTGTTCATGTACATCATTGTACACCTCATCATACACAATCATTCATCAAGTAGTTATGCTCTTCTTTCACTTATCATCATGCATCGTCATAGAGTATAAGCATGCATCATCATAGGATATGCATATCCGTCATAGGGTATAATACATCATCATCAAATATACATCATCATCGTGTATGCATCATCAACATCAAGTGTACATCATAGTGCAACATGCATCATTATCACAGTGTACATCATAGAGTGTATAGGAGTGCATAGGAATGCATCATCATTTCATGGCATATAAATCACAATGGAATTACTTCACACATCAATATACCATTGCATTTATTGTACATCATTGTACATGCAATCAATATTGTTCACACATTTGACTAAAAACTATACATACATACCTTGATCAGTGCATGTCAAGGGCTTACACTTGGGGTTGTGTAAATTGTAGAAGACTTCAAGAATTTGGACTGTACCTCAGACTGTTTTCAACCTCAATGAAATCACTGTATAGGCTTGGTTTATCCATCAAGTAGATCAAAACTTGTACTGTATATTTGTGCTATGAACTCCAATAAAAAAACCAAGACTGGACTGACTGTTTGCAAGAAGAGTTCAACCTCAAACTAGGGCTTTGTATTTGACTGTGCATACCTTTATCATCATCTTCATCCTCCTGCTATCACCTTCATTAACACATTATAGAATATTGACTATGCAAGTGTCCAACTCGGAATAGTGGAAGAAACCCCAAGCAAGTCCAAACAGACTGCTGTAAATAGTGAAGAAGGTCAACTTTGGACTATGTAAGAAGGTTAGATCTCAACCTCTGCTACAAAATTTTGGACTGTTTATGTGGTGAGGATGCCCTCAACCTCTTCTTAAATTCGGGGTTTTTTATGTTCTAAAGAAGAGTCAAATTCAGGTCTGTTTGTGTGTTAGTAAAACCCCAAGTAGGTTCACAATGAACTCAGTGCTGCTGTAAAAAATAAAAAACTCAGACTACTGCCTTACTATAAATTCGGGACTGTCTTCCTCAGTAGCTGCTGCAGATCCTCAGCCTGCTCACCCAAAATAAGATCTCACTTCACACACACTCACACTTCAAATGAGGTCAAATCGAATTTATTTATACACATGGTTTTTATATATTTTTAATTAAAAAATATTTTGGGCTGAATTCTAGGTATATTAAAAGGTTTTATTAAATTCAAAATTGATTTAACATATCATCACTCAATGGGGCCGAATTCATGAAGGGTTAAAGATAATCAACGTTGGAGGATAATGTTGGCATGGGATAAGTCCGCAGGAAGTGTGGAAGCCGACAAGTGAAAAAGGGTCAATCCGCGAAAGAAGGACCATTCACGGAGTTCGCAGAAGCACAAGAATAGTTAAATTAGTTAGAATTGGTCATGTGGACCATTTTGTAACCGAATAGAAGCATATAAATAGAGTAATATCGTAAGACTAAGGACATCGATTTTTGGGGAATTGATTCCATCTTTTGATCTATTTTGTACCCGCGACATGGAGTAATATTGTAAGAATAGTTAAATTAGTTAGAATTGGTCATGTGGACCATTTTGTAACCGAATAGAAGCATATAAATAGAGTAATATTGTAAGCCTAAGGACATCAAGTTTTGGGGAATTGATTCCATCTTTTGATCTATTTTGTATCTGCGACATGGTGTATTGACTGTTTCTGCAAGGTTCATTCTGCAGGGTTTAATGAATGCATGAAGATGTTCAATTATGGTGCAATGTCTGTCTCTATATTTATGTGATGATGAATGTGAATGTTTTCTAGTATTCTCTAGAATACCTTTGATGCAAATATGTTATGGGTTTAAGAATTACTGTTGATGCGAATAAGTAGATTGAATATGTTGTTCGAATATTTGTTATCTGTTGAAATCTGTGAATGACTTAATGTGCAATAGTGAATTGATAATATGATGCGGAAGTTATAATCTATGGTTTCTACAAGGGTAATGTGTGTTGGAAGCATATCCTCAAATCCATTGCGGAAACTTGGTTCCTGCAGCCCCCTTATCCATCTCGGGTGAGACTACACTTGCTTCGCAAGTGTTGTTGGAAAGGGTTACTCCTTTCCAGGTCGGTGTGTAAGGGATTTTGGGTTGGTAGTTTGTTGGCGACAGTGTGAAGTGAACCCCTGTCGATAGACGCTGCGTCAATAGATAAGCTGGACAACTTCTCTTCACGTGGATTAACATTTTAATTATGTTTTATCACTCAATGACCTTAAGGATTGTTTAATAGTTTATTTCTTTTATTTAGTGATCTTAACACTTGTTACACAATTATTACAAGTTTTAGGGTTTTAATGTTAACATATGTATGGGTGTGTTCTATTAGCCATGAATAACCCCATGACCATGAAGGTGTGGGTTCAAGAATTTTCTTGATCATTTTGACCATCTCAAGGGTATTACGTTTTCCATTCCTTCAAGGATCATTAAATCATTAAGTGTGGGGGTGCCTAGACTTCTCCTAGGGTACCATGACCTCATTAAAACAAAAATGAACACTGAAAGGGTCATTTGGCCTATTGCAACACACCAAGGACACATTATAGGGTACTAGGGAATAGGTTATGGACCTAGGAAACAACTGGGGAACCATAGAAATAACTTAGGGGAACTTAAACACTCTAAAGGGTGTACATGGATTTTTCCATTGTCCCAAGGGCTCCAAGGGATTCAGACTTGGGCTTGGACAAGGTCAAAATGTCTCCTTTGACACTAATAACTACTTAACCCTAAGGGGATCCTCAAGGGTCACCAACACACACTTGTTGGCATCAATGACAATTTAGTCAACAATATCCCCCTTTGTCATTGATGACAACTTCAAAGCTCCCACTTAGAATGAGCTTCCTTTTTTCAAAAAATTCATCCTTGCTCAACATTCCCCCCCCCTTTGGAATCAATGGAAAAGGGTTCTCCTTGTAGTATTTATTCTCCCCTATCATACCGTTGTGTTGTTGAAAATGGATCAATTCAATTAGGAGATAGTATGACTCCCAATTTTTCTTGGAGGTACTCAAAGGTCTCTGTTGGGAGAGACTTAGTAAAAATGTCTGCAATCTGTTCTTTTGTACCAATACATTCCAACTTGATATTATTATATGTGACTTTCTCACGAATAAATTGAAACTTGATAGGAATATGCCTTGCTTAGTTTACAACCAATGATCATAGGAGTATTCAGAGGTTTACAATATTCCATCTTGAATTTCTTTAACATTTCCTTGATGTATTTTGTCTGAGTAATAAAAATTCCTTCTGTTCGTTGAGATATTTGAAGTCCCAAGGAGACAGTTAATTCACTGAGCAAAGACATTTCAAACTCCTTTTGCATGTCCTTAGAAAATTGTTGACTTAGTGAATCATCATCAATTCCAAATATGATATCATCAACATATACTTCAATGATGATTATGTTGTCATCATCCTGTTTGATGTACAAATTGATGTTTGCACTTCCCCTCTTAAAGTTTTGTTGTTGCAAGTACCTATCCAATCTAGAGTACCAAGCTCTAGGAGCTTTCTTTAGGCCATATAAAGCCCTTTTGAGTCTACATACATGGTCCTTGTTTTTCAAAAGCTGAAATTCTTTCGGTTGTTTGATGTATACTTCTTCTTCTAATTCCCCATTCAGAAAAGCTGATTTTACATCCATCTGATACACTTTGATGTCTTTGGAGCAAGCATAAGCCAATGTCATTATGATAGCTTCTATTTTGGCTACTGGTGTAAATGTTTCTTCAAATTCTATTCCTTCGATCTGAGCATAGCCTTTACAAACAAATCGGGCCTTGTTTTTTATTACCTTCCCATCTTCATTCATTTTGTTTTTGAAAAACCACTTTGTGCCAGTCACATTCTTGTTATTTGGTCTAGGAACAAGTTCCCATGTTTCATTTTTATCAATTTGATCTAATTCTTCTTCCATTGCTTTGACCCAAATATCATTTATACAGGCCTCTGCAAAAGTTCCCGGTTAAGTTGTAGACAATAGAGAGAAGTGTACTTGCTCATTTCTTCCAGATTGTCTTCTTCTAGTTCCCATTCCGACATTCTTATCACCAATAATTTGATCTGATGGATGGTTCTTCTGGTACCATTTCTTAGGAATCTATTGATCCCGTTGTTCTTCTTGTTCCACAGTTGGTTGATTTTGTTCTTCATCTTCCATAATTTGTTCTTCATTCTCATCTAGTTGTTCTTCCATTTTAATTTACTTCATTTCTTTCTGATTAGAAACTTCCTTTTCTTCCTGGTTCGATTCTTCTGAGTCTTCTCTGGATTATATTAGTCTGGCCTCATCTATTTTCACCTTGATGCTTTCGATTACCTTGTTTAATATCAAACTGTATCATTTGTAAGCTTTCATTTTGGATGAATATCCAACGAATATGCCCTCGTCTACTCGAGAATCAAATTTTCCAATATTCTTATCTTCTCTTTTGATATAGCACTTGCTTCCAAATATCCTGAAGTGTCGTACATTTGCCACTCTTCCTATCCATAACTTGTAGGGAGTTTTATCATTTTTTCTTCTAATTAATCCTCTGTTCATGATGTGTACTACTGTATGAACCGCTTGCCCCCAAAATTTGTCATTCAACTTAGATTCATTCAACATGGCTCTAGCCATCTCCATTACTGATCTATTCTTTATTTCAGCAACTCCATTTTGCTAAGGTGTTCTGGCTACTAAAAACTGTATTTTTATTCCATGCTCTTCACAGTACTTGTTGAATTCATCTGAAGTGAATTATCCACTGTTGTTGGATCTGAGGCACTTGATTCGTGATCATGTTTCATTCTCGACCAGTTCCTTGAAAGTTTTGAAACATCCAAAAGCTTCTGACTTCCTGTTGAGAAGACATACCCATGTCATCCTGGTATAGTCATCAATAAGTATCATAAAATATTGTTCACCATTTAGTCCTTTTCTCTTTGTTGGTCCACATAGGTCAGTATGAACAAGCTCCAAAGGATTTGTAGAAGAATGCTCTTTTGTCTTGAAATGTACTCTTGTTTACATGCTGATAGTGTTCACATACAATGTTAGCAGACTTTGTAACTTTCAGCATATTCCGAACTTCTTGATTTTTGTAGATTTTGACCAAAATGTATATGCCCCATTCTTTTGTGCCAAAGCCAGCTTTCATCCTCTTTTCCCAAGTGACATTTCTCGGACTCAACCTTATCCAACACATATATGTTTCTGGGAGTCCTAGTGGTTGTGGCTACTAACTTTCTTGATCCTTGTTTCCTTATTATGCATTATCTTGAGTTGAAGAGGAGTTCATGTCCTTGATCACGCATATGAATGATGCTCAACAAATTATGCTTCATGTTGTCTACAAGCAAGACAGTTTCATCCAGGGAGTTTTTAATTCCAAGCTTTACTGTGCCCTTTCCCAATACTTTTGTTGAATTGTTATTTCCGAAAGAGACAGATCCTTTGTCCTTTTCAATATTAACAAAAGAACTTTTGTTACCTATCATATGCTTGGAGAAACCGCTGTCAACATACCATTCACCAAAGCTATTATTTTGAGCTTGAAGAGAAATTCCACATTCATAGTTATTTAAATTGTCCATGCATTTGATCCACACCTTGTGATGTTCCCCCTTTTTATTGTTGGATATTTCCTCATTTATTACTGTTGGTATCTTCTTTCTACAATCTCTGTATATATGTCCAAAGTTGTTACACTTGTAACATTCTATTTTCTATCACAAGGGACCAAATTTGTTACTGTACTGTGGCAATCCGAGTCTTACAGGGTTATTCCTTGTTTCAAAATTTCAAAGGACCTTTGGCCCAAGTTCAATTGTGTGTGCTCATTCTTGAACCTCTCATAGAGTTCCATTTGTGTCGTGTCAAGGAAGTTCTTGACATAGGGTTCACACCCCTTGACACCTTTTCTCAACTTTAACACATCTCTTTGATTCGATGATGGTCTAGTGTTATCATGCCAAAATTTTTGTACTAGTTCTTTAACAACATCAATAAGCTTCATGTCTGAACGAGGTAACCTACCAACAAAGGCCCAACAATATTTTTGGCCTTGGGTCTCAAGTTTTTCTCTAATAAGAGAATACTTTTGAAGAGTCTTTCTATCTACTTTAAATATTTTGCATGTGTGTGATAGCAAGGGATGTTGCCTTATGGATTTGTCTATAATCAATTCTGACAGTACACGACTTGCCACATTAAAATATTTTGTATGATAATTTTTTCCAATCAAATTAAATGCAGACTGTAGATTTCTAACAACATGATTGTTGGCCTTTGAACTTCTAACTACCTTTATTCCCAAAATTCTCCTAACATGAGCTAGACAATGTGATTTTAGCAAAGCCAGAGCTAATTGACAATTTGTTGCATTGGTTTTGGATTCAAAACCAATTGATTATCCTGTTACAATGGAAATCAATAGTGCATTTGGGAAACCTACCTTCAAGTCCTGAAAATGAACTTTCATCCACATGAATACGTCTGGGAGTTCTTTGTCGTCCACTTGATAGTTGAGGCAAGGGAGTCGGAAAGGAAGTATGAGTCTTGTCACCGGTTTGTTGTGGCTCTTCATTCACTATTTGGTCTTGCAAGGGAGTGTGTTCGACATGTGTGTTCTCTTATTGAGGAGGTTGCCAATTAAAACTTGTTCAACATCCATCCCTTCATACTCGACATCAAGCAATATTTGATTGACTTCAACCACTTCACCATTGCTTGTTGATGGATCTAAGGAACTAACATTTTCATGTCTACATTTTTCCATGTACAACCTAGCCTTTTCTCTTATCTCATGGGCCTTTTCAAAGGGCGGCTCCTTCCTTCTAGAATTTCTTTTATTATTATGTTTGTTTCCCATATTCAATACATTTTTTAACAAAACAAAAAGATCACCCACGCAAGAATGAACAACAAATAAGATATTAAAACTCAATGTGCATGATTATTAAAAATTGATGTAGTAATTGATTATGTATAACAACATCTAGTGAGAATGTTTTCATATAATCTTAAAAGCTATTGAGAATGCCCTAGATATAACAACAACATCACCTCTAGAAGCTCAATTGGATGGTATTGGACAGTGGTATGGGATGTTAGTAGGAGCACATTCCCTACAAAAGGAGAAGCTTCTACTCACTTCATTTTCATGTTTTGGATGAAGGAAAATATCCCCAAAGTATTAAGAGTTTTCAATTCTTTAGACCTGTTTGT
>BSBM01000155.1:22520000-22852500 GCA_027924585.1 Larix kaempferi | reverse complement strand
GGCCCTTCAATGTTAGAGTTTAACGAGTCCATAGAAGGTAAACTCGGTCATCATTTCATGTTTAGAGAGTCTGAAAAGAACTAAAGAAGACTCCAACGGTCCTTTTTCGTAAATTTAGCCTCATTGCCTGAAAAATGGTAAAACAATGTGGGAGAGGACTCTTCCAGTCATGATTCGCTGGAGTATACCTTTTTCGTAAATAGTTCCCCCTGGTCCGAAAAAGGGGTAAACTATCACCAGGGAGATGACCATTCAAATACTTTAACAAGCGTGAATGCGACAAGTTCGCTTCCCAACATTTTCGTATTTCTACAGCCTCAAAAGAGCTTAAAGATAGACTCTGGGGGGTTCCTTTTCCATAGGATTTTAACGAGCCTGAAAAAGCAATAAATCGTAACTTGGTGACTTATTCTCATGGTTTTAAGAGCACGAGAAAGAACAAAGACTAAGATCATCATCATTAAACAATCAAAATCTAACGGATGAAAAATAATGACATAATATTCAAGGGGTTGTTCATACCTGAGATGATCGCAACAATATGAAAATGACCCAAATAGAACACTTAATGTCCCATGCACGCTTGAAAACTAGGTCAAACAGTCAACCGAGTATTCATATGCAATAAAATGATCCAAACTATAGCGAATAACCCAAAGAGCATCTAACATTTGAAAAGGAATATCCTCTTTTGTTTATAAAATAGAAAAAATGACCAAATATAGTTACCATTGTTCATTTTCCAAATTGGGGAGAAAAAAGCGCCATTTGGAGCAGAATTTCACTTGCCGATTGTCATAGCTACGAGCAACCATTTCACGAGCCATTTGGAGCATGTAACCCTAAATCCCATCCAACATATTTCCAATGGTTTAGAATTTCATTTTTAGTTCATTTTAAGGGTTTTTTGAGTTGATTTATGGGGATCTTGTGCACCCTCGGGTCGTCGCAGGTCTTCCTTACGGAAACTCCGATGAACCCAGATCGTCACAAAGCCCATAAAGGTGGGTTGCGATGATGTCTCCATATCTACAAGGATGAGGTGCGACAGTAGAACCACCCATGTTCAAGTCAAAACCCAAGCCAAAAGAAAACGTTTGGATGGTTGGAGTGAGTTCTAATGATGTTTAAATGCCCCTATTGACAGATTTGTGGCCGCCAACATGGTTCTAGAGTGTCGCGAGTGAGAGCATGAGGTAGATGATGTGTAAGCAGCAAATGACATGTTATGTGTGGAGGCATTGCGGAACTGTGGGATGCTGAAGTTCTTCAATGTCCAAGGCATGAGGGCCCAAGTCTTACTATTGGAAGATATGGTCCGTTGTTGGGATGTGACACAACAGTATTTCGTGACCGGCGAGCACATACTGACCATAGATGTCGAGCACATCTACTTCTTGATTGGATTGTCTCGGAGGGGGAACAATGTGGCTCTTACCGGATCATGGGGAAGTGATTGGACAATGGAAAACTCGATCCTCTAGCACTGTACTCCGTATACCCATGCCTCTAGTGGGAATATTCCCATCAAAGAGGTGCGAGATCGTCCACTGCGAGATATTATTTTCACCATAGTGAGGATAGCAGGGAGCCAAGCGGCTCATCTAGATAATAGGTCCCAAATGCTATATGCGGATGACTGCATGTCTCCAAAGGTATTCAACTGGTGTGAGGGACTCCTCACCAACCTACGAGCTTAGCTGACCAAGTGTCAGTGCGGAGAGCTCAAGCAGTTCGGGTATGGATCGATAGTGATCTCATTCTTGTTGGAGTGGGTTCCCCTTCTACGCTTGCAAGTGACTGTGGATGACATGGATCCCAAGGATCCTCACATGGTCCAATGGATAGAGATGATGGCCCACCATGGTGACGAGGGTCCTATCATTGGGTACAGTCCTAGATTTTTCACCTGGATGGAAGGCCAGCTACTCATGGTAGAGGATTATCCCTACAATGGTATGGATATAGGGAGGACCCAGACTTAGTGCTACCTGAGGACGAAGAATGGGGAGACATCGGTAAGAACAATGACCCTTGTACTTTTTAACATTTTGTGTATTTATAATTTTTTTGGAATAGTGCTGATGAGTTAATAACATGTGTGTGCATATGTGGGATCCTCACGGCTAGTGGGAGTCTTGCTTCTCGCGAGGAGAGGAGAGGCACCACTAGTAGCGCCAGCCATGCACAATGCCATCGTGGAGATGGATGACATCTATGAGAACCTTACGAGGTTGACATTGGACGTCCTAGATGCAGCAGTACATGAGTTGCCGAGGCCGATGCAGAGGTATACAGTCGGTGTGACTATGCACTTTGGTACGCTAGTTCGCAAGGTGGCGCAGGAAGTCGACTGTTTCCATGTCTAGCAGGTGAGAGCTGCTAGACCTAGAGGTGCACGGGATAGACGTCGGGCCCAGTGATGTTATTATGTATGTATTGAGAGCTATGCGAGCCTCATATTTTGTACTACTGAAAGCTATCAGGCTTCAGATTTTGTATGGACTTACTGAAAGCCATTGTGCTTCATACTTTTTGTATCGGCACTATATTATCTTGATTATATATATATATAGACATCTTGGTGGATTTATACATTATGTGTTTTAATGGATGAATGATGTGATCTTGTTTATGTGTTTTCTTATACAATGATTTATTTACATGTTATGTCTACCTTTACAGTTCATAAATATGCTTATGTGTGTGCAATGTACAAATCTAAGATGAAGTTGGCCATGGATTCGGCAACTGTGTTCACATCTCATGGAATGTGTAGGTACTGAATGGATTCAAAGGACCTTTCCAGAAGATGAACTCTTATGTAGAGATGGAGTAAGGTAGGATCGTGGATGATGTAAACCCGGTAAAGATGAGAGACCACTAGTTGAGAATCCAAATGGATGACAACGTGGTCCATACCCAAATAAATAGCATCAGTTAGGGTTCCAATGACTGCTTGATACTCCGCAGCATTGTTGGTTGTGAAACCTAGACACATTCCTCCTGAGCTGATAATCTCACCAGTGGGAGAATAGAGCACCCAAGCTGCCGAAGCAAGGTTACGAGTATGTTGATTGGCGCCGTCCGTGAATCCATAGCAAGTTTCCATCTACACACATAGACAGAACATGGTATAAGAAACGAAACAAGACCTAAGCACGCAAAAAATCAAAGTGTCACACCACACAAAACACACACACGCCATGTACAATATATACAAAGTACTTATGCATGAATGACTCAGGCATAATACCTCTTCAGGTAAATCCCATTGTGGGGTTCACCTAAAGATATCTCATCGTATTCTTCAAGCTCATAATCTCCCTTCTCTAAGATGCATTTCACTATGTAAGGTCCATGCCACATGGACTCAAACTTTCCTACCCCTATCTTATCATGTCTTTGGTCGTATGTAAGGACCAAATCTCCTTTGCTATAGATGCGAGGTTCTACTGACTTGTCGTACAGTGCTTTGATGCATTTCTTATGAGCCTTGTTGGCAAGAGTGGCATTGCGGCGAGTCTCATCAATTTTAGCAGGGTAAAGGAAGCGTTCTTCCTTAGCAGTAGTGTTGGGGAGAAGTTAAAATGAAAATTTTGAGGGACGGAATCTCGCACTCAATCGGAAGGATGGCCTCCAATCCATACACTAGTTGGAAGGGAGTAAATCGAGTGGCGGTCTTAACAAAAGTTCGATAAGCCCATAGTACGGAGAAGAGAATATTATGCTAGTTGGACTTGTGCGTACCCACCATGCATTGGATCATGGTTTTCAAGACCTTGTTGATGGCCTCTACTTGTCCATTGGACTGTGGGTAGCACTGTGTTGAGTTTTTATGGAGAAAACCCAATCTAGTGCTCAACTCGTCAACCATGTGGTTCATGAAGTGAGAGCCATGGTCGGTAACTATCGCTTGAGGAACTCCAAATTGCGCTACAACATGATTAAACAAGAAGAGTGTGGAGGTTTTGTCATCGTCCGTGTATGTAGGCATATCCTCGACCCACTTTGTAAAGTAATCCACAGCTATGATGATGTAACCATGCCCCCTGACCGAGGTAGGCTTACAATGCATGAAGTCAACTCTCCATTTAGTCAAGGTGCCAACAACAATAACCGAGTGTAACGGGGCGGGCTGGGTGCGCTTCTTAGTTTGGAAGTGCTGACATGGAGGACATTTTTTGACGGCCTCGATACAATCTTTGAAGATAGATGGCCAAAAATATCCTACGTGAAGTATTTTCTAGGTTGTATCCATCCCGTAGAGATTACCACCACACGCCCCAGCGTGATAGTCATTTAGAATGTGTTCATCCTCTTCATGAGTGAGACAACATCAAAGAATAGAATCGATACCACGATGGTAAAAAGTATCACTAATGATTAGATAATACTTTGCATGGTGGCGGATTTGATAGTGGTCGTCTCGCGAGAGTTGGGGGCTAAAACGTTGGTTCTGGAGATATAAAATGATATCTCCATACCATGGATCAGATGTGCTGATGAGGAACAATGATTCATCCAGAAGAGAATCATTGGGCTCAAAATCGACATCAGCTCGGGGAAGATCACAGATCAGCTCAGCAAACACGAAAGACTTTTTCGACTTATCCTTTTCAAAAAAGGAGATCAAATTCTTGTAGTATCACGATCCAACGTGAATACTTGCCCCCAAGCAGATGACGTTTCAAAACGTGGTACATGGGGTTTGAATTGGCAATGATGGTGGTAGTGCGGAGCAAGATGTAATGTCATAACTTTTGGACGGCAATGACTGCCGCGAGAGCAAGTTTCTCGACATGTGAATAGTGAGTTTCAACATCAATGAGACCCTTATTGGCATAGTTAATCACATGCTCCTGGGCGTTGTTGTCTTCTTGAGCCAAGACCATGGCGATCGTGGTGGAAGAAGAAGCAAGATAAAGGATATAATCCTTATAGTAATTGGGCGGTTGGAGCATTAGGGAATGCGCGATGGCATGTTTTAAGCTTTCAAAATATTGTTGAGCTTGGTCATCCCATATGAACAGGACATCTTTCTTCATCAATATCATGTAGCCCTGCATATTTTGCATGAAATTACAGACAAAATTCCTTAAATAAGTTTCCTTCCCTTGCAAACTTTGAAGTTCTGTTATGTCGATGGGAGGTGGAAGAGCGATGATGGATGCCACCTTCAGGGGATCAATGTGGATCCCATCTTTCGAGACTATGAAACCGAGGAGTCATCCAGACTTGATGTAGAAGATGCACTTGTAAGGGTTCAGGTGGATGTTATACCTCCTGCATCTGAGGAAAACTATCGTCAGATGGTCAATGTGGTACTTGCGCTACCGTGAATGGGCAGGTAGATCGTCCAAGTAAGGTTCCACAAAGTCCTTCACGTCATGAAAGGCATACGACATGGCTCACTGGAATGTGGCACCAACATCTTTAAGACCAAAAGGGAGCTTGCGATAGGAAAATGTACTCCAAGGACAAATGAAATTTGTCTTGTGCTGGTCATCCGAGTGGATCTCAATTTGGCTGTAGCTGGAAAAGCCATCCATGAATGAAAAGATGATGCTTCCCGCATAGTTGTCAATGATCTGGTCGATAAAGGGAGTCGAGTAATTGTCCTTAGTACAAGCCTTGTTAAGATCACGATAATTGACGCAGACATGAATGGCACCCTAATTTTTAGCTACAGGGATGACGTTCGAGACCCATTCTTTCAATGGGACAGGGTAAATAAAACCATCTTTCAAGAGCTTCTCTATCTCTTCCTTGATTGCCGCAGTCTTTCGAGGGTGCACCGGTTGCAACTTTTGTCGGACTGTTTTGGCATCAAGATAGGTTTGAATCATGTGTGAAACAATAGCGGGGTATATCTCGGGAATTTCCTCGTACGTTCAAGCAAACACATCTCGAAATTGCTTGAACAAGGCCATGAACATTGTGATTTCTCTAGGGGAACACTTCTGGCCCAAACAAATGTGCTCCACTACACCAGGTGTAACCGATATGTTGGCCGAAATGGTAGGCTCAATGTTGGCCGAAATGGTAGGCTCAATGTTGGCCAAGTTTCCTTCAGAGTCCGTTTGACATGTGAGTATCGAGGACTGAGAGCCAGAGTATAAATCCGGTGTAAAGATTGTGTTAATGCTATTCTCCACAGTATCAAATGAAGGAAGGAAAGACGACTGATGATGGAGTTTTTCCCACGGAGGATCATCCGCACTCATGATTTCCATAATTGACTCATCGAAATGAAATGTCTGCAGCAGAGGATCAGGTAGGGATGATGTCCGTTGTAGAGAACAGGAGGTCGAGGCCACAGCTAAATGGTCCTCCGGAGCCGACTGGATAGCCTCGTACGTAAGTTCGGTGGGTGAAAGAGGCATAGTGTCTCCAATCAGATGTGTGGTGGCTTCATCAGGTACAAGCCATGAATCAGTAGAGTTGGGAATGGATGAAAACTACGAGGAGATCATGTTCACCATGGCAACATGATGTGGGGGATCCGTGGTTGGAAAAACGCCCATAAGGGATGAGTCCTCGATAAGGCCAACCCCCACGCTCTCATATTGATGTGAATATTGTTCAAGTAATGGAACATTATCGCCTGGATGAGTAGCGGTGTCAGGTGTGCAGAAATCCAGTTGGTCGACAGTAATAATTCAGCCTTGATGAGGGAATTGTACTATGTGGAAGACAGATGATGCAACCATATTCAAGGCGTAAAACCAATTACAACCAAGCAGAATGTTGTAATCTAATGGGGCAACGACCAGTTCCACGTTAATGGTTGCGGTCTTTCCCCCCAACTCGACTGCTAAAGCTTGTAACAGCCCATGAGGTTGAAAGCCACATCCGTTGAATGCTTTCAAAGTGATAGGAGAACGGTTCAACTCGGGAGAGCCAATGGCTCTCCAGCATGAGATCGACATGACTGAAGTAGAGGCACCTTCGTCCAAGATGGTACGATGGATTGTCTTCCCAGCAATGTTTGTGGCAACTTGAAATGCCAACTGATGGGAAAGCCTCGGTTTAAAGTATTGCAGCTGGAACATAATGGTATTCGAAGAATCCAGATCAACCGCACTGATGGCAACAAGGAGAGTCTTGCGCTGGTTAGGACAATTTTGCAAGACTTCAAGCATCGACATAGCACAAGGAGCTTGTGCCAGGTCCTACACAATATTGTAGTTATGAGCAACCCAAGCATTAGGATTGAAAATAGATTTTCTAATCGTGCTCTTAAGAAGATGCAACACTAACTCGAAAGAGGGATTCTCTCTGGCGAGAGAAGCGGATGGTACGATGACATCAGGAATCAAAGTGGAAGCTTTTTTCAGTATTACTTCCAACAGGTTCCTTCACTGGGACAGAGTCATACGAATGAGAACGGGTGTTCAAGTTGACAGTCTCACTACACATCATGAGAACATGCACGGTGGAGGATGCTTCTCCTTGGGAAGGAGAGGTGTGTGTAATAAGTTATTGGTTTTGAGTGGGGAAGGGATCGTTGAGAACTGCGGTAGTAGAGTTTCCTTTGAGAAACTTCTGGACTTCGTCTCGATGGGGACACTCTTTTGAGAAATGGTCTCCACCGCACAGAAAACAAGGATACTTTAACTTCCTCTTATGTTTGGTGTCTTCCTGAGTGGGCTTGGGATCCTGTTGGTTAGAATATTTCTTAGGGTTTCCCTTTATTCTTCTTCTTACCACCGGATTTCAGAGATGAAGTTGATTGCACATAATTCACCTCTTCGGTGGAAGCAGGAGTGGTGGACTTGGTAGTGTTGTTTCCATCCTGTGGTGGTGATGGGGAAGAACCTTGGGGGTTCAACGAGCCACTAGTTTGAATAGAAGGTTGGGAAGCAAGGGAACCAATGATGCCATCAGTTTGTGGTCCCTTGGGTGGTTCTGCGGGATCGTACATAGGGCAGGGTGCGTCAGGAAACATTTCATACAATGTGCCGGATTGAGCATAGACCAAGTCTAGGTAATGGGCGTGGGCAATAGCCTGTTCCTCAGTGATAGCTCCCCCCATAGCTACGTCTTGAGCTACGACGGGTAAGAGTGACTTTGTAAGCCAGTCAGCTAAGAGTTGGTCCAAAATATGAGCCTTAATAAGACGTCTTCTTCACCGCCATTCATGAATATGATCGGAAATATGAGTGGCAGTGTTCTGGCGAAGGGATGTTAATAAGTCTATACTAGTCTCATAGCGAATGGGTAACTGGAAGTGGGTCAAAAATGACATAGAAAGAGATTGGAAATCGAGAAAAGAATTGGGTGGTAGCCTAATGTACCACTTAATAGCTAGGCCAGGGAGAGTCTGTTGAAATAACCTAAGATGGATCGAGTCATCCATAAAGGAGTTGGATGAACACCATAAATGGTAGGTCATCACATGGTTTTAGGATCCTCACCAAGCTTGCCATCAAATTTGGGGATATCTGATGGTAACTTAATTGGAATGGGTGGCCAGTTGTGCCCGTGGAAAATGGGATCATTCGTTAGAGGAGACAAGTCGGGTAAGTCCAAAGTAGCCAAAAAGGGAAGTTGTTGATTCAGTTGGGGGTACTGATAAGTCATGTATGGACTGGTAGGACCTTGAATCGACTGATTGTAAGGTGTTCCCAGAGGAAATTGACCATAAGGGGGTGTGCCTCCTAGACCGTAAGTAGGTCCACCACCATAAAAAGGTGGTTCATTACCATAATAAGGTGGCCCGTTACCATAAGGTGGGGGCCCGCCTCCACCACTGGGAGGGGGTGGGCCGCCGGCAAATGGTGGGGGTCCACCACTACCGCTAGGATGGGATGAGCCACCACCACTACCGGAATAGGGTGGGCCCCCACTATCTCCGCCGGGAGGGAGTGGTGTTCCACCGATGCCACCGGAAGGGTAAGGGCCTCCTTCGCAACCTCCACCATAGTAGGGTGGTCCTCCACCACCACGACCATAGTAGGGTGGTCATCCGCCACCACCACCAAGATGGGATGGTCCTTTGCCACCACCACCGGGATGGGATGGTCCTCCACCACCTCCGCCGAGAGGGGGTGGTTATGGTCCACCGCCACCACCACTAGGATGGGATGGTCCATCGCCGCCACCACTAGGATAGGATGGTTCTCCGCCTTCGCTGGAAGGGGGAGGGCCTCCACCTCTTCCACCAGGAGGAGGTAGGCCATGATGGCTAGAATGAGGTGGTCCTCTGCTAGAAGGTAGAGGTTCTCCTCCTCTAGAGTTGTGTGGGGCCCCCCCTACTCCAATGGGAGGTGGACCAAATGAGGGTGTGGGGACTTGAGGGACTATAAGTGGGGGTCCATGTTGTAAAACATTTTGTTGTCCCCATAAAGTGTAAGGATTTCCGGGGTAGAGTACCCTATAGAGTGCATTTCCAGGATTGAGTTGTCCTGACACATGGTTAAGATAACCTGGATACGCTTGACTCGATGGTGGTTGAAATACATTGGACGGTCCCCCAACATGCGATAATCCCTTAGTGGAAGGTCCGCGAGGTAAGGAATTTCCAATAGAAGGACCAATGGGAACTCCTCCTGTAGTATTATGGTAAAGAGATGGGGGTTTCCCCCCAGCAACAACTTGCTGACTACTAAGTAAAGGTTGACCCAACACGAGTTGTTGATTATATACGATAGGATTATCATAACCTATAAAGAAGGTAGGGGGTAAAGAGTATCCTCCCGATGAAGTTTGGGGTGGGTGAGGAGCAGGTGACGTAACCATGGTAGTAACAGGTGTGTTGGATTATTGTCCTTCAACAGGTTGGGTCGCCTGAGGTATAGGATTGGTCTCCTGTCTAGGAGATGGATGTGCAGGAGTTGATGGTTAACCAGCCTCATAAATGGTCACGTGTTGCATGGATGATTCCGGTGAATTATAGGGAATGTGATAAGGAGGTAATGTCGGGTCTTCGACCCTTCATAGAAGTATTCACCTTCAAAACTTCTCACCCATGGCATGTAATCGAGTCAATTGTTCGCGATAAGGTTCCATACGGTCGTTGGGAGTAGCCCAACTGGGTGGTGATGCAACGACAAAATGAGCCACTAGGTGGCCTAGAGATGATGTCCAATAAGCTGCTACTGGACAAACAGTTGCTGCAAGGCCATCCTGGGGTGAATTTAACCATTCCACCGATCCATACTCTCCTGGTAAAACGGGAGGTAGGTCTTGTGAAGTAGAAGTTTGTTCCTCTTCACCCTATGGGGTGTTGGAGGCAGGTGAACCTGGAGGTGTTGGAGGAAAAAAACATGCTCCAATATTCAAAGTGGGGTTTTCCACTTCAGTTGACACGATCGTGGCTTGTGGGTCCATCCTTACCCACGAAATTACCTCCTAGTTAAGGGGATATTCGGGTGGTAAGTTCTGAATACTACGGGAGCGTCTCCAAGGAAATTCAGCCAAAGTGACTGAAACAACAGTTTCTCCTAGGTCAAGCTAAACAAAAGAAAATCAATCTAGACAAAACCCTACGCAAACTAAGGCCACAAGCAAACCTATGTGATAAGAGTGGATTCAACAGTCTGGAACCTCACAAGATTGTCAAGGCTTCACAAATCGCTATATACCGCAGGGTCCAATAGTAAAATGCGACAAGGAGGACTGGGACCGTACCCTTTCCTGAATACCTGATTACCTAGATGGTACATGCGTAGTAACCTCACTGAGTTCTGTTCTTGGTGTATTTCTTTGCCAAGACGGCCAAAAGGTTAACTCAGTTGGTCTCAGGAATCCTAATGGTGTCTCTCGATAAAATCAAGGTATGTGGGAGCTCAAATCCATATTGGTGTTGTCTAATGCACAACTGTACGGCACAAGACCTTCCTATATACTACCGAGTACATGAAACACCTTTCTATATACGCCAAGTACGTGAAACACCTTTCGATATACGCCAAGCGCACGAAGTACTTGGTGGCTACGTGAAAGAGCTTCGATATTCCTGGTTGGTACGTGAAAGAGCTTTGATATACCGATAAGTATGTGGAAGACTACAATACCCCTAGAATACAGTGCTGGAAAGTAACGACAGCTACCATGTTTTATGATGCCGGAACACGTCTCTAACTTACACACAAGTTACCAAAAATTTTACCCTAGTTCTACCGTTAATTTTATTTGGATGGTTAGGTGAATGCATGAGGTGAGTAGATAATCGTAAACATAATGCAGGCCCTAACTACATGCAAAAAACATTCTTTTATTTTGATGAACTCTATGTATGGGAGGGAGAAACTTCTTTCCAAGTGATTTTATCAAAGCAACACAATGCAACACAATCCCAAAATCTACCAAATTTGATAAAAATACTCTTTTCGTTTCCCGTTTTTCAAGCAAAACTCATAAAATCAACAAGCGTAACAACCAAATCCAAATATTTTATTTTTTCTTTTTGATTCAAAACTTAAGAGATGAAAAGAGAGAAATTTCCTATCTAGAGAACTCTAACTTTTTCAATTTCACTATGATAGCTTAAAAACACCAAAAAAATGCATACAATTTTCTCAAGCATGGAGTCACTTTTGCAAAAAACTTGATCTCATTTGAATTCTTCAAGAAAATGAGTGATTCCTAGTTCTCAAAAAACTACAAATGACTAATTTCCCTTCACACTTTCCAAAATATTATTGAATGACAATTCCAATGCATGAAGTAATTTCTACAACAATTTCCAAATATACTTGAAAAAAATGAAAATGATGCGCTTTCAATTTCCAATGATATGCCAAGATAACAACTTGATAATATTGATATTTTTGAGCATTGATAACTGAAAAGAACATTGATTCGCAACACTCTAAAACTCTGTAAATCTCAAGCAAAAGACAAGCACTCAAATGGACTGAAAACACTCAATCAAACAACTGAAATGCAAAGAAAGCTTAATGACAAGTGTAAAAAGGGAGTTTGGGATCATATCCAATGCAAGGATCAGATCAAGTGAGGAGAGGGAAGATGACAAGGCTAAGTGGATGAAGATGGGGAAACCAAGGTATCCACCACTACCAAGCTTAAGCTTCTTAAGAAATGAGGCCCAATACAACCCACACAAAAGCCAAACAAAATCAACACATGGATCACAAGGCTCTTTGAGTAGATCTTGCAGCACCGAGAGGGTCTGCACACCAAACCAAGACTCAAATCAAAAAGATGGAGGGGGATTCCCACATGCCAATTTTAACAGATCGACGTGGTCTGTGTGTATACACAGAGCAACCATCGCAATTTAGTAGCACGGGTAATGCGACGATGTCGTAATACACCTATGGATGGGTTGCGACGACAGGCCAACAAACATAGAAGTAGAGGTCAAATCAATGCTCTGGTTGCACTGCCCAGGTGCGATGAGCGAGATCCAAGTTCAAGAATGAACAAATCTCCAAACAATGAGCAATAAAATGGTTTGAATGTAGTGAGTACAGACTCATAGGAGGACTATAGACTCTTCAAAGTGAAGATCTGATGGTGAAAAAGACTTAAGAGGAAAAATAAAATGGCTTGCAAAAGAAATCAACTGAAAATGGAATTCAAATTGAAAACTACAAACAAAGAATGTATCTCCCTAGTATGGTCGCCAGATTTGTTTAACGGACAATCTACCAAGAGTGGACTCGAGGCTTGATCTCCCTAGCTCAACATGAGTCTAGAACAAATAGAGACAGAACATAAATAACTCTCCTAGATCTAATTATAGATCAAGGAACTAGATGCTCTTACCCTTTAGATCTCTAATCCTTTCTCCTTGAATGTTTCTCCAAGCTCGATGGTCTTCAGATCTGAGCTGTAAAACCTGTCAAGACAACACAACAAAGCAAGTAGTAAAATGCACCTACACAATAATAGAGCTAAGTACGCAATTAAGTAAGCAAACTACACAATATATTATTGACACAATGAGACTTGGTGGAAAGCACTTATATTACTATATTAAAAGGGAAATACATAGGATGAAGATATTACAACTAGTGACTTAACGTAACAATCCTTCTCCGATCAAGCCAATGCCAAATCCTCCAAAGGGATGATGGATCTCTCAAGGATGAGCAGAGATCTCTCCTAAACTAATTTCACTAGAAATTAGATACTATAGACTTCCTCCCCTTAGGATGGGAATGAGCTTCACTTATATAGGATTAAGTGGATAGGATAGGTTGAGATATGGTAGGAGAGAGATAGGGGATCCTTCCAAGAGGTTAGGAACCGTTTTCGAGCTTCCCCAAAGTCCAGGGATAGGGATACACATCAGCTAGCTTCGAGAATGGGCTCGAAGAAGCTATTTTAGTCCACTAACGAACATCGTCGGAATCTGTAAGAGGAAAACCTTCGACATCGCAGGTTGCATGAGGACAACCTACGATGACCTCTCAAAACCTAGTATAAAAGGGGTTTGCATCTCTTCCAAGTTAATGACTTAGTTAAGGAAACTTTAGGGATGTTTACATTGATTCTCATGATGGTAAGATTTTAGGTGTAACACTTCATCATCAACATCATCATCATCATCATCATCATCATCATCACCATCATATTCACCGTCTTCTTGATGATGATGATGATGATGATGATGATGATGATGATGATGATGATGATGATGGTGGTGATGATGATGATGATGATGATGATGATGATTAAGATGATGATGATCATGATGATGAAGATCATGATGATGACGAAGATCATGATGATGATGATGATGATGAGCAAGAAGATGACGAGGAGGAAGAGGGTGATGAGGAAGATGATGATGATGAAGATAATGATGAGGAAGATGGTGATGACGATGATGATGATGAAGATGATCATGATGATGATAATGAAGATTATGGATGATGATAAGATGGTGATGCTGACGATGATGATGATGATGATGATGATGATGATGATGATGATGATGATGATGATGAAGTTGATGATGAAGAAGATGATGATGATGATGATGATGATGATGATGAAGATGATGAAGATGATGGTGATGACGACGAAAAAGATGATGATGAAGATGATGATGATGATGATGATGATGATGATGATGATGATGATGATGATGATGATGAAGAAGATGATGATGATGGAGATGTTGACGAGGAATAGGGAGATGACAATGATGATGAAGATGAGGATGATGATGATGATGATGATGATGATGATGATGATGATGATGATGATGATGACGATGACGAATATGATCATGATGATGAAGATGATGCTAATGATGATGAAGGCCATGAAGATGATGGGTGATGACGAAGACAACATTGATCATGGTATTCATCATCATCTTCATCATCATCATCATATTCGTCATCATCATCATCATCGACATCATCATCCTCATCATCATCATCATCATCATCATCATCATCATAATCATCATCATCGTCGTCATCATCTTCATTATCATCATCATCATCATATTCATCATCATCATCATCATCATCATCATAGTCATCACCATCATCTTCATCTTCATCATCATCACCATCTTCATCACCATCCATCATCTTCATGATCATCATCATCATCCCCATCATCATCTTCATCATCATCATCATCATCATCATCATCATCATCATCATTGTCATCACCCTCTTCCTCATGTTGATCTTCATCATCATCATCACCCTCTTCCTCATGTTGATCTTCATCATCATCATCACCCTCTTCCTCATGTTGATCTTCATCATCATCATCACCCTCTTCCTCATCATCATCGTCATCACCATCATCTTCATTGTATTCATCATCATCACCGTCTTCACCATCATCATCATCGTCGTCGTCGTCGTTGTCCTTGTCATCACCATCTTCATCATTGTCGTCCTCGTCCTCGTCATCACCATCTTCATCATCATCTTCATATTCATCTTCATCACTTCATCTTCATCTTCATCTTCATCATCATCACCCTCTTCCTCAGCATCGTCTTCATCATCATAAGGAGCTTCTCTAATTTTGTTGAATCATTACTAGTGTGAGATGATGATGATGATGAATATGATGAAGATGATGGTGATGATGATGATGACGATTATGATGATGATGATGATGAATACGATGAAGATGATGGTGATGATGATGACGATGATGATGATGATGATGATGATGATGATGATGAGGAAGAGGGTGATGATGATGAGGATGAGGATGAGGATGAGAATGAAGATGATGATGATGATGATGATGATGATAATGAAGATGATGGATGATGATTAAGAGGGTGATGATGATGAAGATGAAGATGATGGTGATGATGGTGATGACGATGACAATGATGATGATGATGATGATGATGATGATGATGAAGATGATGATGATGATGATAATGAAGATGATGACGATGATGATGATGATGATGATGATGAAGATGAGGACAATGATGATGATGAGGATGATGATGATGATGATGATGACGAAGATGACGATGATGATGATGATGATGATGATGATGATGATGATGATGAATATGATGATGATGATGAAGGCCATGAAGATGATTGTGGATACCATGAAGATGATGGTGATGACCATGAAGATGATGGTGAAGAACATGAAGATGATCATCTTCATCATCATCGTTGTCATCATCATCACCATCATGTTTATGGTATTCATCATCATCATCATCTTCATTATCATCATCATCATTATCATCATCATCATCATCACCACCACCATAATCATCATCATCATCTTCATTATCATCATCATCATCATCGTCATCATCTTCATAATCATCATCATCATTGTATCGCTTGCCTTAGTACATTGACTGACCGTAGACTTGAAGACACTTGCCTAATGACCCGACTGAATAAAATTTAGTAAAACGATCCTTTCAATATTTGAAATGGTTGAACGACACTTATAGAAATGGATACTTTGCTTAAAAGTAATAAATGAATGAATGCTTTGCTTAATGATTAGCAGAATGAGTGATGACTGAATGTTGTATATGCTCAACTGACTGAGAGATTATGAAATATAAGTGATTGAATGATATATGCTCTATTAGGATATCTCATCATTCAGTTTTGTACTTTGCATGCATTTTTGCATCCATGCATGCATGCATCCCAGTCACCAATTTGATGCCTCCAGTACCTTATCCCTAGTTTTCCAGCACCCAGGAGCTTCTTACCTTGCAGGTTTAGCCCTTCTAGTCAGTAAGGCGCCCACTTCTCACCTACCACTTGAGAAGAGTGCTTCACCTACCACTCAATTCACTTTAGCTAGTTAGTTGTCTTTCCTTGATTTAAGGCTAGATTGACTCCTAACTGCTTGTGACGCAAGTTACCTTACTGGAATACTTTCTTGCTTAACAATACACATGACACAAACCACAATGCTTACACAAACTGGTGTAAAAAAGGAGGCTAGAAGTGGCTTTATATTACTTCTCTGAATTCAGTTACAACACGGAATAACTGTAAACAAATAACTAACTACAGTCGGCCTCAGCCATTAAAACTTAGAAGTAAATGTGGTGCGTTCTCCCTGTGTGTAGACCTCATCCTCTCTTGGTTCAACTTTGAACGTTGAGCTATGGCTCGATCTCAACTCTCTTCTTCGACCACTGTGACTCTTCACAACTTCCCTCAGCTCTGTTCTCTGATGTTGCTCACCAAAGACTGAAGATCCTCCTGAGAAATGCATCCTCTTCCTCGCTGATCCTTCCAAATCCTGTGAACCTGCAACTATCAGCTCCTAGCCGTGCTACACAGCCTCTACCCATGACGTCACCTATCATTTCTTTCACCACCTCGCAATAACTGTATTAACTTCCTCAGCAACCCCGAACAGCTACCAGGTACAGTCCCTTGACTTCCTATCCTTCCAACCCTACTACAGTATTCGGTCACATCTCGACCTTCCTGTCGGCTTGTTTCCCATATTCTGTAGTTCACTAGTCCTCCCCTTCCTCCCCGCTTGGATACACCAAACCTGTTGTGTTGTAGTTCGACCACTTGTCGACTACCCGACATCTTACTCCTTTCACTTGTTGTCTATCAACTAATTCCTGTCGATTCTCGACCAATCACAACATCCGCTATGCTGCTCCAGTCGGTCGCACTCCGACTGCTTCTGCTCGACTTGTTGACTTTGACAAGTCAACCTTCTCTCTGGACCAGTGATCATCTGCAACCCCGCTGGTCGGCTCCCCTCCTGTCGATCAACTTCGACTGATCTGCCTAGGCCCTGATGCTCCTGCATCAGACTCCCTAGGTGAAAAAGAATTCAACTTCTCCGTCAGCCTCCTGAAATCTTATTCAAAAATCCATGTCGCCTCCTACAACTCGTCATTCTTCCATCATACCAAGTATTCTTTCTTCTGTGCGCTACGCATTCGTCCAACCTGGTGCTCTTTGACTACTTCTACGATCTCTTCCTTGTGTCGATATGGAATTTGGTCTATCCAGTCGATGCTTATCACCTCCTCACTTCCATTGCTTGACCCCTCTTCAAACTTGTACAGATCTGAAACATTGAACGTTGCTGAAATGTTCAAGTCTTCCGGCAATTCCAACACATAAGCATTGTCCTAAATCTTCTTCAGAATTCTGCATGGTCCTATCTTTTTCAGCTTCAGCTTGTTGTATGTTCCTGTCATAAATCTCTCTTTCCGTATGTATGCATAGACTAAGTCTCCTTCTTGGAACGATTGTAGCCTCTTTTCCCTGTCGGCCCTCAACTTATATGCCGCGTTACTCTTCTCTATGCGCTTTCGCACGTTTTCATGAACTTCATGCATATGCTCTGTGAATGATTCTGCATCCACGCTCTTCCTGGTTTCTGTCGACAATTCAACCAAATCCACCGCTCCGTGTGGGCTTCTGCCTTAAACAATCTGGAATGGACTCAATCCTGTCAACCGATTCATAGAATTGTTGTATGCAAACTCCGCCTGTGCCAACACATTCTCCCACTGCTTGGGTCTATTTGCTGCTAGACATCTCAGAAGATTTCCCAAACTTTTGTTGACCACCTCGGTCTGTCCATCTATCTGTGGATGGTATGTTGAGCTAAACTGCAACTTTGTGTCTAGTTTCTTCCATAGGGTTCTCAATAAATGACCCATAAACTTGGTATCCCGATCTGACATGATACTCTTTGGCAACCCATGCAATCTTACTATCTCCTTGAAGAATAGTACAGCAATCCCTGTGGCATCACTCGTCTTCTTATATGGTATGAAATGCACCATCTTCGAAAATCTGTCGACTACAACAAATATCGAATCGCTTCCTTGCTGAGTCTTCGGTAATCCTAACACAAAATCCATACTAAGATGCTCCCAAGGGTTATCTAGTACCGGCAATGGTGTATACAACCCCATGTTCTGACTCCTTCCCTTTTCCAATTGGTAAACTTGACATTGTCGAACCCATCTTCCAACATCTATCGACATCCCTGGCCATAAATACTTCTCGTCAACTAGTGCTTTGGTCTTGTCAATACCAAAGTGTCCTGCTAACCCGCCATTATGAAACTCTCGGATTAGGTTCTCTCTTATTGATCCTCTCGGAATACACAACTGACTTCCCCTGAACAGATAGCCTTCTTGGATGAAGTAACTCAAATATGGAGTTCGATCGATACTCCAAGGTTCACGACAAGCCTTCCATGCTTTCGCAAAATCCTCGTCGGTCTCATACTCCGCCTTTATAGACTCTATCCCTGTTGCCTGGACTGTCGTCATGCTCAATAGCGCAACTCTCCTACTCAATGCGTCGGCAACTTTATTCAACTTACCCGACCTATGTCACAACACGAATGTATATCTATGAAGTAGCTCCACCCACTTCATGTGTCTCTGATCCAATTTCGACTAAGTGTTCAAATACCTCAGTGCTTGGTGATCTGTGTACAACACAAAATCCTTGGGCAACAAATAATTCCTCCACTTCTTCAGCGCTTGAATGATAGCATAAAACTTTTGGTCATAAACTGAATACTTCTGCTTCGCTCCATTCATCTTTTCACTAAAGAATGCAATTGGTCGACCCTCCTAGCTCAACACTGCTCCAATTGCCATTCCACTCGCATCACAATCGACTTGGAAAAATTTGTCAAAGTTTGGGAGTGCTAAGACTGAGCTCTCAGTGAATTTTTCCTTCAACTCGTCAAAATCTTTCTGGGCTTCGTCCATCCGCTTGAACTCACCCTTTCTCATGCATTCTGTCAATGGTGCACAAATTTGATTGAATCCCTGAATGAACTTCCGGTAGAAACTAGCAATTCCATGGAAACTTCTTACTCCAGTCGTACTTGTCAGTTCTGGCCAATCCACGATTGCCTTCACCTTCTCCGGGTCCATCACCAACCCTTTACTTGAGATTACAAACCCCAAGTACACCAATTCCTTCTTTATGAAGAAACACTTTTGTAGTTTTACCATCAGCTTTTCTTCCTGCAATTTCTGTAATACTTGTCGAACATGTTCCAAGTGTTCCACCTTGGTTCGATTGAAAATCAGAATGTCGTCTAAATAGACTACGACAAACTTTCCTAGAAATGGTTTCAACACTTCATTCAACAATCTCATGAATGTGTTGGGTGCATTAGTCAGCCCAAATGGCATGACTAACCGCTCGTACAACCCTTCTTTCATTTTGAATGCTTTCTTCCATTCATCTCCTTCTCTGACCCTAATCTGGTGATATCCACTCTTCAAGTCTATTTTTGTGAAGTACGTCGCTCCACTCAGGCAATCCATCAAGTCATCCATCCTCGGCAATGGAAACCAATACTTGATCATGATCCTGTTGATGGCTCTGGAGTCGGTACACATTCTCCATTCCCCACCCTTCTTTAGTGTCAATATTGCTGGTACTACACACAGGCTTAGACTTTCTCTGATTAATCCCCTATCCAACAACTCTTGGACTTGTCGGTTTAGCTCCTATCCCTCTGTCGAACTCATCCTATATGGTGCTTTGTTTGGAAGACTCAACCCTGGAATCAAGTCAATCTGATGGGATATGCTCCTTGTTGGTGGCAATCGCGTCGATTTCTCATCAACCATTATATATCTGAATTCTTCGAGCAACTCCTCGATTTAGACCGGAATATTCTCCTCCCTGTTCGTTCCTCCGACATATGGTCCTTTCGGAATGATCACAAAACATCCCGACTGCCTCTCCTCTTCTGTGAGGAATTACTTCGCGGTGATCATCAACACTTGCTTTTCCCAAAGATTGCTCTTGCCGTCCCTATTTTCGGCTGGCTCTTCACGCCTCGTCTTAAGAGTCCTCTTCACGCCATTCTTCCACACTGTGACTGTGTTGGCTCGACCATCATAGATCATTTTCCAATCATATTTCCATGGTATTCCTAACAATAGATGGCATGCATCCATGGGAACTACATCACACAGTACGCTATCCTGTAATCCTTCGATTCTGAAGTTGATCAGGCGCTTTCTGGTCACCCTAACATGGTGTCCTTTCTGCAACTATGAGATCTTGTAGGGGTGTGGATGTTCTCGACACTTCAACCCGATATTGTTGATGACTTCTGTCGACACAAGATTCTCCGTGCTTCCACCATCAACTATGGTTTTGCAACGCCATTCCCCAATCTGCACCTTCGTTCGAAAGATCGCCTTCCGTTGTGATGGTTGCATCAGGTTACGTTGATCTTCCTGGATCAAGGTCCTCTGAATCGTCAGATTCCGGTTCTTCTTCTTTTCACCTCCACTACTATCAGACGCCGATTCTTCCCTCTTATCGACTTGCTCATCCTTTTGACATCTGGGTTTCGAATCCTATGCAGCATGTAGGTTCTCTGCGCACTCATATGCCTTGTGTCCCATTCCTCGACACTTGTAATAGATTATGGCTAGTCTGTTAGCTCCTTTCTTATCGGATGGAGCACTTCGACTATACACACCTCGACCGCGGTTCTCACGACCATCACGTTGGTTTTCTTGCGCTTTCCCTATCGATGTCCCTTCTGTGTGTCGGCTATCTTCGACACCTTCCCTCCTGTACCCACTACTTTGGCCTTTCGCGGAGACAGTTTTTACACCCCGACCAGTCATCCTTCCCCTGGTCGCTGTGCATTTTCTTGACAGCTTCTCTTCTGCCTTCAGAGCTAACTGGTAAGCTTCACTGACTGCTCTAAATCTCAACATGCTAAGTTCATCTTGAATAGCATATTTCAAGTCGTTCACGTATCTAGCGACAGCTTCTTCTCCTTCATCAGTTTGTCCTGATCGAATCGACAATCGATAGAACTCCTCCGTGTACTCTTTCATGGTCATCTCTTTCTGTCGAAAGTTCTGTAATTTCCTGAACAAGGAAATCACATAGTCATTTGGCAAGAACTTTCCCTTCAATTTGGAAACCATTATGTCCCAAGACTTGATTTTCTCCTTTCCTTTCTTGAGTTTGTCAGCCTGTACATTGTCCCACCACAACGAGGCATGACCCTTCAACCTTAGACATGCAGTCTTAACCCATTTAGGATCCTTGATCTGCTCTATGTCAAAATATTTCTCCATCTCTCTGAACCAGTCGATCAAATATTTTTGGGTCCAGGCTTCCCGAGTACATACGCATTTCTATCTTCGCCCGATCTCTCATATCTGTCAGGAGTTTGATCATTTTTTCCTCTGGTTCCTCTGCAGCTTCTTCTCACGCTACCACTTCTTTGACTTCCTCGTCGCAGTGTTCTAGTGCTTCAGGAATACAACCACGCCTCTGGATTTCTTTGATCTCCATGACTTCATTTGACAAATTTCACATCATTCTGACACATTCATCAAACATCTCATAATCCATTGTGACGGCTATTGCACCACGCGTTCTTCGTCCTCAGACATTAACACCTCTATGAGCCATTTCCAACCTCTGTTGAAACTCTAACACGTCCAATCGGAACCGAACTTTAAACAAGTCGTGCACAACTCTACCCAACCACAGCTAGATCTGTTCAGCTCACTTGTAGGCTCACTATCCAAACTCAACGGATTCTTCCGCTCCGATACCAACTGACGCAAGTCACGGTTGGTACGGTCATCTTCTCAACCAGAATTTTTTCTGGTTCTTTGTTCCTACTCTGATCTGCTATGATCAGCTCTCTGATACAAACTAACGCAAGTCACCTTACTGGAATAATTTCTTTCTTAAAAATACACACGACACAAACCACAATGCTTATACAAACCGGTGTAAAACAGAACACTAGAAGTGGCTTTATATTACTTCTCTGAATTCAGTTACAATGCAGAATAACTATAAACAAATAACTAACTACAGTTGGCCTCAACCGTTACAACTTAGAAGTAACTGTGGTGTGTTCTCCCTGTGTGTCGACCTCACCCTCTCCTGGTTCAACTCTGAATGCTGAGCTATGGCTCGATCTCAACTCTCTTCTTCGGCCGATGTGACTCTTCACAACTTCCCTCGACTCTGTTCTCTGATGCTGCCGACCAAAGACTGAAGATCCCGCCAAGACACGCATCCTCCTTCCCGTCGATCCTTCCAAATCCTATGAACCTGCAACTATCATCTCCTAGATGTGTTTCATAGCCTCTTCCCATGATGTCACCTCTTTCACCAACTCGCAATAACTGTATTAACTTCCTCAGCAACCTCTAACGGCTACCAGGTACAGTCCCTTGATTTCCTGTCCTTCCGACCCTGCTATAGTAGTCGGTCACATCTCGACCTTCCTATCGGCTTGTTTCCCATCTTCTGCAATTCTCCAGTCCTCCCCTTCCTCCATGCTTCACTCTGCCAAACCTGTTATGTCGTAGTTCGACCACTTGTCGACTACCCAACGTCTTACTCCTTTCACTTGTCATCTATCGACTAATTCCTTTTGATTCTTGACCAATTGCAACATCCACTATGCTTCTCCATTCGGTCACACTCTGACTGCTTCTACTCGATAAGTCAACCTGCTCTCTGGACCCGTGGTCATCGACAACCCCGCTAGTCGGCTCCCCTCCTGTCGATCAACTTTGACTGATATTACTAGGCCCCGATGCTCCTGCATCGGCTTGTATCACTCCGTTGGACCCCCAGTGATACTAGACTGCCTATTCTGACTCCAGTTAGATCCTCATGCACCCTCCACTGATCCTCCTTCATTCAGTTAGAGCGTACATGTGCCAATTACACCTACCAAACTCAGTTAGACTCAGTTTGACACCTGGCTGACTGTTACTTGTGCATTGATGACTCCACTGATCTGATGATGAGGACTCCTAGATGGAGCCAAGCTATTACATACAGTATATTCGAATGACCTCCTTGGTTAATTCGAATTGCTCGGTCATTGTTACGGTATTGTATTGTGTTCTACCATTCTGAGTTCAATAGAGCACTACTGCAAGCCTTTTGCACAGTTTTACACATATTTTCTGAGTTTCATCTATTGTAACTGATTTACTTGTTCATTATATCTATTGTGCTTAATTTCACATGGTATCAGAGCCATGGCAGGGACAAGATTTATTTTTTGCAAGTGTTCTACATGAATATTGAGTGATTTTTGCTCAAAAATCCTGCAGTTGTAGCATGCATTCTCCATTGCAAAAATTTTCTCTCCAATCCTTTCCAGAAGCTGTGAGTTTTCCACAGAATTCCTGGATTTGAATCACTGGATCTTCAAGCTTGCTTCATCTCCTATGCTGGGTGTGATGCAACTCTAAAACGGGTGGATTGTTTGACCTTATTGTTCTTGTTTTATTGTGATCTGCAGGTTTGATCACTCCTCCATTAGCATTCGGTATCATTGAGATGGATTCTTCTTCTTCAAAGATTCTCACTCCCTTCAATTATTTTGAATGGAAGAATGACATGGAGGTTGTGTTGTGCTCAAAAGGGTACTACAGAGTCACCATGGGCCTCAAAGTTGATCCAAATACACTCATTGAGAAATCCAAGCACTTCAACAAATTGGACGAAGCATATAGTATTCATTGCCTCAATATTTCCAAGGATCTTCATTTCCACCTCAGTGGATTGTCTACTCCAAAAGCAGTATGGTAGCAACTTGAAAATCTCTTTGGCAAGCAAGATGAGATGCGGTCTTTTCAATTGGAAAATGAATTGATTGCTTTGAATCCTGAGAATTTCGAAACCATCAATGATTTCTTCACCAAATTCAAGCACTTGGTTTTACAATTGAAGCAAAGAGGAGTTGTAAAGGAATATAAACAGTTGATTCTTTCTATTCTCTCAAAACATGGAAAATATTATTCGGTATTTGTCTCTACATTCAATTCTGGAAAGCTCACAATTCCGAATTGGAAAATTCCTACCTTAAGTGCCTTCATTGAATCCGTGATGAAGGAGCATAATAAACTCATTCAAATGGGGCCCATATGCTCCAAATACCAAGCATTATTTGCTGGAGGATCCAAAGATATGAATGGAAAAGGGAAGCAAAAGAAAGAGAAGCCAAAGTTTGATCCGTCCAAGCAAAGAGAGAAAAACAAGCAAGCGGATGAGCCATCCGGTTCAAGAAACAAGCAAAAAGGAAAAGAGGGAAAAGAGAAATCTAAATGTTCTTATTGCAGCAAGGGGTATCATCCTGAAAGATCATGCATGAAGAAAACCATAGATCAGATGGCCCTTCTTTTAGAGAAAAACAACATAACACTTCCTGACGGTGCAAGGAAGAAGGAGAAAAATGATCATCCCAAGAGAGGTCATTCACTCATGGAAACTATTTCGACTCCTCCAACTCTACTCATTGATTCTAGAGATTCAAACCACATGGCTTCAAATAAAGATTCTCTATCATCATTTGATCCCAACAGCACCATCTCCATCCACATCGAAGATGACTCTCAGATCTCTTCAAAGGGTGAAGGTACTATTCATTTAGAGCATGGTAGTTTTCACAATGTGCTCTATGATCCGTCCTTAGCTTCGAATCTTCTTTCTGTTTATAAGATGAATCACACTGGTTCACCAAATGAATTTGTATTCTTCCCTAACAAAGTTGAAATTTTTGATATTCAAAGTGGAAAAATTATTGCGGTCAAAAAAGAAAATCATGCTTCAAAAGCATATGAATTTTCATACTTTCTACCGCATGACAAGCCCACCGCTCTTCTGACTCATGGCAATGAGGTTAGTAGGCTATGGAATGAGAGGTTTGGACACCTAAATTATAAATATTTGTAGCTGCTGCAGAAAAATTCCATGGTTGATGGCCTTCCGACGATCAAATCCTCGAAGGGAATATGCAAAGGTTGCATCATTGGGAAGCACCCCGAGCACAAGTTTGACCGAGGCAAAGCTAGCATAGCTTCTACTATTTTGGGGCTAATACATTCTGATATCAGTGGTCCATTTTCAAATACCTCCATGAATGGCTCAAGGTATGTTTTTACTTTCATTGACGACTTCTCCATATTTACATGGGTTTTCTTTCTCAAAAACAAGTCGGAAGTACTAGAATAATTCAAGTTTTTTAAGGCTTCTATTGAGACTGCCACCAAGAGGAAGATAAAATCTCTTAGATCTGATAATGGAGGTGAATATATCAAATCATAGCTGCTGTAACTTTGTGTTGAAAGCGACATTTAGATCCAGCACACAGTTCTCTACACACCTCAGATGAATGATGTAGTGGAAAGGAAGAATAGATCACTAAAAGAGATGGCAACCTGTATGATTGAATCAAAAGGCTTGGATGAAAACCTTTGGGATGAGGCCATGAATGTTGCTTCATACATTCAAAACAGGGTTCCACATTCATCTTTGACTGATATTACACCTTTCGAAGCTTACACAGGTCACAAACCTGATGCGTCAAATTTCAGGGTTTTTGGCTCAACCACTTGGGCTAGAATTCTGAGTAAAAAGAGAATATCTTTTGATCCGCAAAGTGTTGAATGAATCCTATTGGCATATGATGAAGAATCGCTTCAAAATCTAGAACTAGTCGAGGAAGAAACTATTGATTTACTGCCTCCACCACAAGAAGATTTCAAAGAAGATGATGAAAGTATTTGTTCTGATATTTATGATATTTTATCAGAATTTTATGTACATGATATATCAGGTTCAAAAGCTGATCCAGTTGTGCCCCGACACTTTCCAAAGTGGGTCCAAAATACACTCAATTTTGCTGGTCAAAACATTGGAAATCCTGCCAATCCAAGGAGGACTCGAGCAGACTTTCAAAGAGAAGGTATGGATCTTTCTTTCTCTGATCCTTTGCTATCTGAGAGATTATTTTTGATGATAGGTTCAGATCCTGAATCATATTATCATTCCCACCGAGATCCTAGATGGCAAACTGCCATGGATGAAGAGTACAGTTCTCTTCAAAAGAATGCTACATGGGAGCTAGTTTCACTTCCACCTAGGAGGAAATTAGTCCAATGTAAATGGGTCTATTGCACAAAGGTTGTTGCTGATGGCTCAACCTGCAAATACAAAGCTCGTTTGGTTTCCAAAGGTTTCTCCCAAGTCCAAGGATTGGACTACACTGAGACCTTTGCACCAGTTTCAAAGATGGATTCGATCCATCTTGTTTTAGCTATTGCCACATCCAAGCACTGGGAAGTGCACCATATGAATGTGAAGAGTGCATTTCTCCATGGAGATATGAAAGAAGAAATATATATGAAGCAGCCAGAAGGATATATATCATATCCAAAGTTAGTATGCATATTGAAGAAGTCATTGTATGGCTTAAAACATGACCCAAGAGCTTGGTATACTAAGATGGACTCATTCCTTCTCTCGCAAAACTTTGGAAGGTGCAAATAAGATCCAAATGTGTACCTACAAAAAACTTAAGGTAATTTGTTGAGTATATCTCTTTATGTTTATGATATTTTGATAACTGGTAGCACTCTCAGTTCAATTGACAGGTTAAAAACTGCTTTAAATATAGCTTTTGACATGAGCGATTTGGGATTGCTAAAACAATTTTTGGGGCTTGAGATTACACAAAATTTTGATGGGATCACCATATCTCAGAAAAAATACATTTCAGACTTGTTAAACAAGTTCAACATGTTAGAATGTAAGGTAGCCCCTTTCCTATTCCTCTCGGGAATCAGTCTTGAGGAGGGATATTCTACACCGTTTGCATATTCTACATTGTATCGACAGTTGATTAGTTCTCTACTATACTTGACACACTCAAGGCCTGATATATCTTATTCCGTGATTGTTGTATCAAGATAGATGTAGCATCCCCATGAGCTCCATTGGAAGGAATCCAAGATGATCTTACACTATGTGCAGGGTACTCAACACTTTGGCATACACTATGCTGCAGATTGTGAGCTAGATTTGATTGGGTATATAGATTCAGATTGGGAGGGTGTTAGTATTGATCGGTAGTCCACTTCCAGTTATGTTTTCATGATTAAAAATGGGCCTATTTGCTGGTCAAGAAAAACGCAGGCAGCCATTGCATTATCTTCAGCAGAGGCAGAGTATCGAGGAGCAGTCAATGCTTGCATTCAGGCAGTTTGGCTGCAGGGTATTTTGTCAGAGTTTGATATTGGTAGTAATACTTCGACTATCATTGTTTGTGACAATCAAAGTTCTATCGACATCTCAATGGATCCAGTTCAGAGACAGAGGACCAAGAACATCGAGATCCACATGAACTACATCCGAGAGCTTGTGCATGACAGAACCATTGTTTTGCAATATTTCCCTACTGACGAGCAAATTGCAGACATCTTCACCAAGATATTCACTGAGAAGAAGTTATCTTACCTACGTTCACTGTTGGGGGTGAGTTCCATCATGGTGGAGACATATTAGATCCTTCTATGTTCAGCTTGAGGGGGAGCTTTCTTCCCATTGGGTTTTCCCTCTTTCCTCACTTAGATTTATTTCTAGCATTTTTGGATTATTGTATTGGGGTGACCTTTGGTCTCAGTAACTAGGGCTCTATTCAGTTATTATTTTTTACATCATAGTATAGCTTGAGGGGGGTGTTAGGATATCTCATCATTCAGTTTTGTACTTTGCATGCATGCACTTATTTGCATGCATCCCAATCACCAGTTTGATGCCTCCAGCACTACCCCCAGTTTGCCAGCACCTGGGAGCTTCTTACCTTGCAGTTTTATACCTCCTAGTTAGTAAGGTGCCCACTTCTCACCTACCACTTGAGAAGGGCGCACTTCTTCACCTACCACTCAGTTCACTTCAGTTAGTTAGTTGTATTTCCTTGATTTAAGGCTAGATTGACTCCTAACTACTTGTATCACTCCGTTGGACCCCCAGTGAGAGTATACTGCCTATTCTGACTCAAGTTAGCTCCTCATGTGCCCTCCACTGAGCCTCCTTCATTCAGTTAGTGCCTACATGTTCCAGTTACACCTACCACACTTAGTTAGACTCAATTTGACACCTGGTTGACTATTACATGTGCATTAATGACTCGATTGATCTGATGAGGAGGACTCCTAGTTGGAGCCAAGCTATTCCATGCAGTATATTCGAATGAACTCCTTGGTTAATTGGAATTGCTCAGTCATTGTTACGGTATTGTATTGTATTCTACCATTCTAAGTTGAATTGAGCACTACTATAAGCCTTTTGCACAATTTTACACATATTTTCTAAGTTTCATCTATTGTAATTGATTTACTTGTTCATTAGATCTGTTGTGCTTAATTTCACATGCTCGACGAACTGAGAGATTATGAAATGAAAATGAGGAATGATAGATATACTCGACTGACTGAGATATTATGATGATGTATGATGAAATGATTTGACAGTGTAGTGCTATTTAATGTGTGTTTTGAGTGTGTGTGTTACCTACTGACTCACAATGGAAAATAGGGGTCGTAAGAACGGGAAACATACATATGGGTATGACGATAGACTGTCGACCTTGAATTAGCACTCCATGCACAGGTTGGAAGCTTGCGAGCACGCCCAGGGAAGCGTGTGTCATACAGGAAAGGCCACAACAACTTGGTCGCGTACGATGAGTTCAAGGGCGTGCGATAAGGATGGCCTTATCCATCAACCTCCCTTAGTATCCAAGGAAGTGTATTCAAGAGATCGTTGTAATGATTCCCCGATCGCTACACATTACTCCCCACTAGAGAAAAAGGAATTTTTTGGAAGGACCCGACAATGTGGTACCTAGACGATTAAGGAAAGAATTTTTGAAAATTTAATAAAATAATATTTTATTTTATTAATTTTCTAGGCTTTAGAAAAAGAGAAAATTTGGAATAGATATATGTCCATGTTTACTAGAAAAAAAATTATGAATGAGAAAGAATATTGAATTAATAAATTGTGAAGCAAAACATGACTAAAAATTAGGTAGAAACCATTCCACCTACATCCCACTGATTTAGGGATCAGGGAAATTAACTAAGGAGGCAACAAGGAGACAATTTAGGGAGTTAGGTGCACACTCATGTGAAAGTGACACATGCTGTATGAGAATAAATATTAAAAGAATTATTAATTAAATATTATTTTTGCATGGAAAGACACATGGCATGGAAGTTTTGATTATAAAAGAAAGGGAGGAGGAGAGAGGGCTCTCTTGCTCTCTAGTGCTGGATGGGCAACGTAATATAGAATTGGATTAAAAGTGTGGTTCCTTGGAGTTGGGTTTATAGCTTGACCAGGGATTGGGAGATCTCGACTGAAATCCATGGCATTGTATGTTCTTACGACCCCAAATTGATCAAGGGTTCGGGGGAAAGAAGAGTACCCCCGATACGGTAGGGAGGTCAAATGAGGGGTCTTCGGTAAATCAACAAGGGCTAGGAGCTGATCGGACAACAACAACTCCTTCAGCAACAGATTCGACCTACAATATCAGGTTTGATTATTATGTGTATACTTGTTAGTCCTTGAAATTGCAAATTTTATGATGATTATGCACTATATTGGTTATATTATGCTTTTAATATTTTGAAATTTCTTCACCTAGAACATAGGTCCCTACATTTGGTATTAGAGCCGGTCTATCCTTGAGGGCACTGGACTCATAATTATATAATAGTATTTTCTGTTGCGGTTAAGGATAGATCAAAAAATATGTATATCTCACCGTAACCTGTGTAAAAAATAAAAAAAAATTATGTTGAAAGGATTTGTATGATGAGTTGATTTTGATCTACTTTATGTCGTATTTTATTGTTTAGCTTGAGTTTCAGATCTCTATGGTCGAACATCTAATTATTCTCATCTCTGCAATCATTGTATTTTCGCTGCATCTTATTGATCATATTACTCGATGTAAATTTTTATATAAAAAGGAGAATCTGACTTCAGATCACCGTGACCTGACGTACCGAGAATAACATCATCTTTGTGGTTATTCGTATACTTTCACTGTGTGTAACCCATGATTTTTCTGAGTAATCTTTGTATGAATTAGGATCGAAACTCAGATTCCGCAATTGTATACATATCTAGAATTTCACCATCACCATGAATATAATGTATTTTCGCAGAATTACTTTGGGTATTTTTTGAATCAACCAAGGATTGAATCTCAGATCTATGGATCGAACGACCAGGTTAATATTATTCCAATTATTTTAAATATCACCATTGTACCTCATTGGTTGTATTGTAATGTGTGTTAGTTTTATTCAACACCTAAATCTTAGACATCTACAATCATGGTATTACATTACTATATCATTCGGTGTAATTTACGCAACAAGAAAAAAAAAAAAAAAAAAATTAAACCTTGAGATATTTGGCTCACCATTTGATTTACCGATCTCGTAGTGACATACGGGAACCCCACGATCACTGAGCCTCTTTACTAGGTATCTCTAAATCAATTCCATCGAACTACTTTGGACCTTTCTGCTCGAACAAAAATAAAATTATCGCCCTCTGTGTTACTCAATCACGAATCTTGCAGTCAGAATTTCGATCACTTGGATGGCGGAGCACTGCATACCAATTTTAAAAACATAGGACTAAACCTTCACTGAATCCAAACCATTCAAGTAAACCTTCGTTTTAATTCATTGAAGTTTCGAATCGATCTGTACATTAATCATTTACTAAGTTTTCATGTTGAAGAAAGGTTGATTTCCTTGGTCATTCATGTCTTTTTTCGCATCGATCTACATATTGTTTATTGCTGGTGTTAGGACTGGAATTATACCTAGTCCCTATTTTATTTTTTCTTAATTTTTCATTCCTTATTAATTTTATTTTGCTTTATTTTAAGTTGAATGGTTTTGATTTTCTTTCCATTTTCTATGTTATGAGTATTACTTTATTTTATTTTATTTTACCTTTATCTTAGGTTATACATAGTGGCTTATTAAATGTTTCATTTCTTTAAAAGGTATTCAAAATACTTATTAATATTTTCCCTAACTCCTATGTTGAAAATTTAACCTCTATGTTGAGCTTGTTTGCAAAATTTTCATATGGAGACATTCCCACAGCTTGGTAACCAAACTGCATATATTAAGGCACTGCTAGAATCCGAAATAATGGAGGATCGTGGTTGATTCATGGCAAGTGCTAGCACATTACATTTTATGATGTTCGAATACCTTGAGGCAGATGTTCCCTATATCATAACATTTTTCAAATCCCATGATGATTCATCATCGAAGGAGTTGAAGATAGGAGAATCCATGAGTCCTAAGACTAGAAGCCACGTATTCTGAAATTTGTTAAAAATTTTGATTATGTTCATCTTCAAGAAACTAGTCGGTGATTAACTGCAAAAAACATGGGCATAGGTGGAAAGTTATGCCGATTTGAGCCCACAGATACCAGTTGGGTAGCAAATTTCCCAGAATTTGCAGAGTTATTCAAGGCAGTTGGCTGGTTTAATTTCTTTGAAAGAATTGCAGGATTCAATGTAGAGGTTACCCACGCATTTGCTCAGAATCTTTCCAATTTTACTATTAGATTTAATAATTTGAAGTTTGAATTGAAAGAGGGGTTGATTGCTGAAGCTATTGGTTTTCCCATTGAAGGAGAAAGTTGGTTTAAGAAAATTCATTTTGAGTTTAATCCAAGCACCTTTCTTCTACCAAGCTACGAATCCCTTGATTGGAGCAAGGGAGTTCATTTAGACAACTTCAAACCAGAATGGAAGGAGGTCATTGGGATCATGCAGATCTACCTTACTTGTGAGGGAAGGTTTGCATCAGTTTTTAAGTAACATATCATGTTTCTTCTTCATTTAAATCAGCAATCCAAGATGAATCTGTCGTTTTTTCTCCTCAGAATTCATCAAAAGATGTAAGCTAGGGTTAAGGATCATGCTAATCATATAAGTCAATCATTGTTTCATCATGGTTTAGTAAAATTGATTGTTTTGATAGAGTTACAAAAGAAGAATCGAAAATGGGATCATTTTTTGTTTTGGTCAGGGTTTAAAACTCAAGAGGATGACCATGGAAAGAAACCTCTTCCCAGCAAGCAATCCAGTTTTGTTAAAGAATTCAAAAGAGATGTAGTTGAAGACGCAACAGAAGCTAGTTTGCAGAAGGATAACCTACAGGAAGAATCTATGAATCCTGATGCTATAGAGCAAGAACACATGCTTGGAGAAAAGCATAAACATATTCCTAAGGATAATACAGTAGAATACATTGTTGTTACGAATAAAGAAGAAGCTGCTAGTTCAAAGGAAGAAATACACAGTTGCATTTTTTAAGAAGGAAGCTCAACATTAAATCTTCTTGCTGTCCATATCAAGGAGAAAATATTTCATCTTCCAAATTTTAAAGCTGATGTGAAGTCTTCGGTTGACCTTGAAAAACCTAAATGGAGACCTAAAACCAGAGCCACGAATAAACTTAGGTTGAGCATGAGAAGGATTTTAAACCCTAAGTTAGAGAAGGAGAAGGTGACCATTATTCAGGATTCTTCAAGGGAAGACGATGGAGATAATAAGAAAGAGATAAAGTTACAACAGGTTCAAACAGCTACAGGAGAAGATCATGTAATGATACCATAAATAATCAAAGATTGTGATGATATTGTAGAGGAAGAAATCATTCCTAGTTTTCAAAAGGGCATGTGTTCAAAAACTCCTTTTTCAGAAGCAACAACGAAGAATAAGTATGAAGAAGACCTATTTTTCAAGAAATTAGATATTCCATTGCTTTCAAATCAGGTTTCAACATTGCATGGAGGTGTTCAAATGGATTCTGAGATAGAAAATCTGAAGAAATCATTACAACAGCATAAGATAGAGGTTATATTTTTGAGTGAATCGAATGAAAGACTCATCACTACAAATAAAAGACTCAGAGAAGACCTTGAGGATGTTAATGCTAATTATCAGGAATTAATCTCAGTAGCAAAGGAATCCCTAAGAAGAAAAGGACACGCAGAAACACAAGTTGAAGAATTGACCAAGCAAATTCAAGATTTGAACAAGCAGAACAATTTGTTATCAAACAAGGTTCGAGGCATGGAGACAGAGCAGGTTTGTCATGTTAAGAGATCTCATGCATTGGAGGGGATAACTATGCTAGTAGAAGATGCTAAGCAGTTATAATTGTCACCTAGTTGCACAATTGTCCAAGTATTTCAATACTTCATTTTGTTCATAATTACTTTTTGGTTAACTAGTTTTAAGCCATTCGAAAGTTAGTTTGTATAACTACTTAGTGTAACTGTTGAATAGTTTCGAAAGATGACCTGAAGAAGTGGTTATGGAGACTTCATTTTTGTAATTATAAAAGAGGTAAAAGAGACACTAGCAGGGTTGGTTTTTGTTTGGGAGAAAGGCATTAGGGATAAGGATACTATGTTACACTCAGACTTATGCTATACACTCTCATGTAAGTTCTTTTGAAGACTGAACATTGATCTAAATACATTATATAAGCCACTTATTGACTCTTTTTGTTGGTTATGTTTATGGCCTGTTTGACCACCTTATTTGTGATTTCATTTCTTGATTAAGGTATTATTCATGTGAATGCTTATGAATTTGTGGACAGAACTAGTTTCTTGTTTAATGGATGCTTATGGTTTATCTATGTGTTTTATATCTTTATATCTCATCTCTTTAGGATTTCTTTATGATTTAGTGTTGTATATGCTTGGTTACCAATTACTCATTTCTTGTGAATGAAACCTTCAAAATAAAACTATAAAAACAAATTAATTTTCCTTTAGTTTTCTTGAGATTGTTCTAGCTTGTACCTTCGTAGTCTAGGTACAATTTCTAGCACAAACATCTTTGGCACCATTTCCGGGGACGAAAGTGAAGCAAATATTCCCTGGGATAGTTTATGAATTTGATTTTGGAAGGTGAACATGATCAAACATTATTACAGACTACATTTTCACCAGTATTGGTTCATAGTGGCTTCTAGGAAAGCAAACACATGCGGAAAACATACATCACCATTACATCCAGGAGTCTCGGATCCAGAACAAATATTGAAAGAGGCTAGGAAGAAACCAGCTTCTTCTTATTTTAGAAGGTCTCAATATTCTCGTTATTTATTTACTCATGATCAATCATAGCCAACATCCCTTTTTGCATATTCAAAATTTAAATCAAAGGAGAAAAATCGGGATTTGTCATGGCTTATTCCTACAACTCAAGTTGAAATATTTCATATTTTTACTAATCCATTGTCTACTTAAAAGGTTAAGACTGAGTTTCCTAGTAAAATCCCCTTGGTTCAGTTTAAAGCTTGTAAACTTAATTTTCAATCAAGCCCAAGTAAAGTCAGTAAGATTATTTCTTCACCAAGCTAAAGTAGCTCTAAGATGGTAGGACAACCTCTTGATATGATGGACCGTATGGTAGCTGCTAGATATGCTCCTTAAGTTCTCCCTCAGCCCCTAAATGCTCTTTTTGTAGGAGACTATCAAAAGTATCTTCCTAGGTTTAATGGTCAGGGTGAAACTACTGCAGAGGAACATTGGAATGCATTTCTAAGTTATGCAGACAATCAGAATATTGAAGCTAAGGATGTGTGGATAAGGATGTTTGTACAGAGCTTGGATGGGGAGGTAAGGAAATGGTTCAGAGAGTTACTTGTTAATTCAATAACCCTAATATAGGAGCTACAACAAGTGTTTATGAGACAATGGGGGGATACAAAAGACCATACTTATTACATTATAGAATTTGCAGCTTTGAAAAGAAAAAAGGATGAAGATGTAGCAGATTTATCTAAACGCTTCAATAAGATGTATGGAAGGATCCCAATTGAAATTAAACCTTCTGAAACCTCAGCTAACTCTGTTGAATATGCAGGAAGCTACATTGGAAGTTGAGTCTAACAGTTTGGCTTCGAACAGGCTCAAAGAGCATTCAGATTATCAAGTGCATGATCGGAAGGGTAAACATGAGTTGATACCATAAAATTCCACATCAAAGACAGCAGAGAGTAAAATAGATGAAATGACTAAGTTGATTAAAATTTTATCTGCAGAAGAGAGTAAGATGAAGTTGGAAAAGTATCTGAATAGACCTACACAGGAAGGAGAAAGAAATCCTAATCAGTTTAGGCACCCATTTGCTCCTAGATTTCTGCCTAGAGAGAGAAGAAACAATGACATTCAGAGGGAAAGAAGGGAGAATGAAGACTAGAGAGTTTCTCCCCCATTTCAAAACAATTTGATAGATGAAGTAGAAGAAGTTGAAGACTTACAGTATGAAGATTTGGATCAGAATTTAAGTCACTTCGGAGAGATGTCATCTGAAGGTTTCCTCACTGAGTATCATTATCAGAATTCTGAGATTTTCGGACCAACTGTTTATCAAGAAGAAAGTGATCTTGGCCCTGAAGTTTCAGCTGATATTTATCAATCAGAGCAAAAAAAGTCGTATAACCTAATATCTGGTCCAAAACAAATTGCTCAAATTCCCAAAAAGAAGATGGTTGTTCCTGCCAAACAGTTACCTAATCAAGAACTAGAAAAGAGACAAAACCATGGTGATCAAGCCAAAGCTGTAGAAATTGAAGAAAGTAATAAAAATGTTCAGACCTTCAATTTTGAGAATGAACTTGGTAAGGTGAAGATTCCTGTTCCATTAACTGAATTAATGAAGACACCTTGTTATAGGAATCCTGCTTTAAAAATATTGAGTTCACATGCTAATCACTTTCCTTCAGACACTGTAAATCTATAAGAAGATCACCCTACTATTATTCTTGGCTCTGCCTCACCTGATAAGCCTAAAAATAATTCAAACTTCCCTCCTCCTTTTTACATCACCTTGACTGTTCATGATCAAATGATTCACAACTGCCTACTAGATTCTGGAGCCTCTCATAACTTGATTCCTAAAGCAGTCATGGAAGCCCTTGGTCTGAGTGTTACAAAGCCATATCATGACTTATTTGCATTCGATTCAGTAAAGTGATTAGGAGTAATTAAGGATCTTGGGGTAAGTCTTTCTCAATTACCCATGAAGAGTGTGATTATGGATGTGGTGGTTGTTGACATTTCACCTAAGTTTGGTATGCTACTCTCAAGGTCTTGGGCAAAGAAAATAGGAGGCACTTTGTAGATGGATTTGGCATATGCAACTATTCCAGTATTTGGGGGAGAGCATAGAAGATTATACAGGGAAGTGCAGCTTGCTTATATAGTGAGTGATAATAAGAATCCAATGAATCATCCTATTTATGTTGTAGATGAATATTTGAGATCTTGTATGTTACATTTCAGCAATGAAGATACAACTGGCATATTGCGTGTAGAGAAAGAACACCAGTCGAACTTGTTATTGAAGAACGAGATGAATTATGGAAAATGTACTTTGATGGATCATCATCCAAGGGAGGAGCAGGAGCAGGTATTGTTCTGATTTCCCCAGTAGGGGAGGTGATTTGTTTGATGTATAAATTGGAATTTCTAACTACTAATAACACAACTGAATACGAAGAATTAATACTTGGGTTAAGAGCTGCAAAGGGTTTGGGAATTCAACAACTTACTGTTTTTGGCGACTCCGAACTAGCGGTCCATCCGGTGAAGGACATTTATCAGGTAAAACAGGTCTTGTCGAAAGTATATAGGAATGAGGTATGGGATATGATTGACAATTTCTTTGTAGCATTCAACATTTCTTTCATTCCCAGGGATTAGAACCAAACAACAGATTCATTGGCTTTGGAAGCCACACATTTTAGAATTCCAAAACAGACCTAGCTAAAATATCCCATTGAGTTCAAGTATAGGCCTTTAGTGCCAGATAATATCAGACAATGGAGAGTCTTTGAGGATGATTTGGAAATCAATAAGTTTTTGGAATTGACTGGAGAGTTTTCTAATTCACTGATTGACCAGGACCAAGATTATGAACTTGATGATACTGTTGCATATTCAGAAAATACAATTATTGAGCATAATATTATTGAGTTGAAGGGAAACTTTATTCCCAAGGGTTTAGTTCCCCTTGAGAGGATTTTCTCTAAAGATGATACTCTGTTAAATCCCACAATGCAATCTTCAGAAGAGAACATTATAAGCTGTGATATTGGTACTAAAGACCAACCTCAGATGGTGAATGTTTCCAAAGGTCTCTCTGATGAAGAAAGGAATAGGTATGTTAAATTGTTGAAGGAGTTTGTTGATATTTTTTCTTGGTCTTATGAGGATTTGAAAACCTATGATACCAACATAATCCAACATAAATTTCCCTTGAAACCAAATGTGAAACCTTTTAGACAGAAACTGAGAAGAATTAACCCAACTTTGCTTCCAATTATAGAGAAAGAAGTAAAAAAGTTATTAGATGCAAAGATTATAGTTCCACTGAGATATTCATCATGGGTAGAAAATTTGGTTCTGGTGTGTAAAAAGAATGGAGAAATTAGGTTGTGTGTGGATTTTTGTAATTTGAATAGAGCTTCATTGAAGGATAATTATCCATTGCCCAAGATTGAGCAAATTTTGCAGAAAGTGGTAGGTTCCTAGAGAATTTCAATGGTTGATGGATTCTCGGCTTACAATCAAATTGTTGTGCATCCGGATGACAGGGAGAAAACAGCCTTCACTTCCCCTTGGGGTACATTTATGTATGACAAGATGCCATTTGGTTTGGTGAATGCTAGTGCAACCTTTCAAAGAGCTATGGATATAGCTTTCGTTGGAGAAAATGAAAAATTTGTAGTAATTTATCTGTATGACATCACTGTGTTTTCTAAATCTGATGAAGAGCATTTGAAACATCTCACACAAACGTTTTTGAAATGTAGGAAGTTTGGACTGTCCTTAAATCCTAAGAAGTCCCCTTTTTTTGTCCAGGAAGATAAGATTTTGGGACATCTAATTTCAGCAGATGGGATTAGAATAGATCCTGAAAGAGTCAAGGCTATTTTAAAGATCAGTATTCCACGAAGTAAGAAAGATGTTCAGTCATTCATTGGAAAATAATTTTTTTAAGATGGTTCATTCCAATTTTTTTTGAAACAATCAAACAGATAACATCTATGTTGAGGAAAGATCAGGAGGTGAAGTGTACATCAGAAGCTAAAGCTTCATTCGAAAAGATCAAACAGGCTCTTACAAAAGCTCCAGTGCTGGTAAGTCCATATTTTTCAGAAGACTTCTTTACTTTTTCTTTTGCATCTAAGGATACCATAGCTGTTGTTCTATTACAAAAAAATGTAGATGGATTAGAATATCCTATTGCTTTCTTTAGCAAGACTCTAAGAGATTCAGAATTAAAGTACAGTATATTAGAGAAACAAGCTTATGCACTGGTTAAGGCCTTGAAGTTTTTTAGAATTTATATTCAGCATTCAAAGATTATTGCTTATGTACCTAATGCTGCCATTAAGGAAATTTTGACACAACCCGACAGTGAAGGAAAGAGGGGGAGATGGATTGCTAAGATTATGGAGTATGATGTGAAGATAAAACCTACTAATCTAGTCAAAGGACAGGGTTTAGAAAGACTGTTGGCTGATTCAAATTGTGAAGCTCTTGGCCTTCATTTAGTGGCAAGTCAACCAACACAGGAGGAGTTGCAAACGAGGCAAAATGAAGAACAAATCATGGATAAGTATGCAGAATCAATCTAGTATGTTGATATAGTTCATTTTCTATTGCATTTCCAATGTCTCGCTCATTTAGATAAAAAAGCATCTAGATCATTAAAGTTGAAGGCCACCAAATATTGCTTAATGAATCAATAATTACATTAGAAAGATCTGGGAGGATTGTTGCTCAGGTGTTTGGAAAAATCAGAAACAGAAGAAGTCATTTCAGAATTGCATGAAGGTGCTTGTGGAGGTCATAAATATTGGAAATCTACAACTTATAAGATTATAAGAGCTGGGTATTACTGGCATTCTTTATTTTCAGATGTAAATCAGCAAGTTAGAGCTTGTGTTCAATGTCAAAAATTTGCTGGTAAACATAAACTCTTATCCTTACCATTGAAACCTATTGTGGTGAATGCTCCTTTCCAGCAATGCGGATTGAATTTCTTAGGTGAGATCAATCCTGCTTCTAGTGGACATCACAGATGGATATTGACAACTACTAATTTTTTCACTAAATGGGTGGAAGCAATTCCTACACAGAATGTAACTGATAAGGTCATCATCAAATTTATCCAAGAGAATATTTTGAGTAGGTTTTGTTGTCCTATGAAGTTGTTGACTGATAATGCTCAGGCATTTAATTCCAAATCCATGGTTAATTTTTGTGAGCAGAATGGAATCATCTTAAAACATTCCACATCCTATTATCCCCTAGGGAATGGATTGGCGGAGTCAACCAACAAGAATATCATCCATAGTATCAAAAAGTTGTTAAGTTTGAAGAAGATATCTTGGGATTCAATGTTGAAGTATGCTCTTTGGGAAGATCAGATAAACACCAAAAAAGTAATAGGTTTGTCTCCCTTTCAGTTGGTATATGGCACTGATACTGTTTTTCCCATTCAATTAGGTATTCCAGTGATGAATTTTTTTCAAGACAGTCAGGAGGAACCAAATGATATTCAAAGAAGGATATTTTCATTGATTGAACCATAGCAGGAGCGAGAGGCTTTAGCAAAAAGAGCTCAAGCTTACAGAAATAAGATTAAAGAAAAATTTGACAGGAAATTAAAAGAAGATACTTTTTCTCTTGGAGACATGGTGCTCAGGTGGGATGCTAGAAAATATTAGAGAGGTCATCATGGCAAGTTTGATAATTTATGGCTGGGTTTTTTCATAATTTCTAAAATTTTGGAGAATAATACCTTTGTACTGCTGAGTTTGGAAGTTGAAGAATTGTCCAATCCAGTTAATGGACGATTCCTTAAGCATTTTTACAGTCACTAAAGGTAGGAAGTTGTCACTCATTATACATACCGATGTGAGATAAACTAAATAAGACTCCAATTGCCCAATGGAAATTTGAAGAATAACAGGGAAGTTTCAGTTTAGATTGCAGAAGGCACTGGTCTATAGGATCTTGAAACCTCACAAGGAGGTTTTCATCCACCAGCTGAAGCCAGATGTTAGGACTGGAATTGTACCAAGTCCCTATTTGACTTTTTCTTAATTTTTCATTCCTTATTACTTTTATTTTTCTTTATTTTAAGTTGAATGGTTTTGATTTTCTTTCTATTTTCTATGTTATGAGTATTACTTTATTTTACCTTTATGTTAGGTTATAAATAGTGGTTTATTAAGTGTTTCATTTATTTAAAAGGTCTTCAAAATACTTATTAATATTTGCCCTAACTCTTATGTTGAAAATTTAACCTCTATGTTGAGATTGTTTGCAAAATTTTCATATGGAGACATTCTCGCAGCATTGTAACTAAACTGCATACATTAAGGAGCTACTGGAATCCGAAATAATGGAGGATCGTGGTTGATTCATGGAAAGTGTTAGCACATTACATTTTATGATGTTCGAAGACCTCAAGGCCATTGTTCCCTATATCATAACATTTTTCAAAGCCCATGATGATTCATCACTGAAGGAGTTGAAGATAGGAGAAGCCACGAGTTCTAAGACTAGAAGCCACATATTCTGAGATTTGTTAAAAATTTTGATTATGTTCGTCTTCAAGAAACTAGTCGGTGATTAACTGCAAAAAAATGGACAAAGGTGGAAAGTTATGCCGATTTGAGCCCACAGATACCAGTTGAGCAGCCGATTTCCCAGAATCTGTAGACTTATTCAAGGCAGTTGGCTGGTTTAATTTCTTTGAAAGAATTGCAGGCTTCAATGTAGAGGTTACCCACGCATTTGCTTAGAATCTTTCCAATTTTACTGTTAGCTTTAATACTTTGAATTTTGAATTGACAGAGGGGTTGATTGCTGAAGCTACTGGTTTTCCCATTGAAGGAGAAAGTTGGTTTAAGAAAATTCCTTTTGAGTTTAATCCAATCACCTTTCTTCTACCAAGCCGGGAATCCCTTGATTGGAGCAAGGGGGTTCATTTAGACAACTTCAAACCAGAATGGAAGGAGGTCATTGGGATCATACGGAGCTACCTTACTTGTGAGGGAAGGTTTGCATCAGTTTTTAAGTACCATATCAGGTTTCTTCTTCATTTAAATCAGCAATCCAAGATGAATTTGCCATTTTTTCTGCTCAGAATTGTTCAAAATATGTAAGCTAGGGTTAAGGGTCACCTTAATCATACAAGTCAATCACTGTTTCATCATGGTTTAGTAAAATTGATTGTTTTGATAGAGTTACAAAAGAAGAATTGAAAATGGGATCATTTTCTATTTTGGTCAGGGTTTAAAACTCAGGAGGACGACCATGGAAAGAAACCTCTGCCTAGCAAGCAATCCAGTTTTGTTAAAAAATTCAAAAGAGATGTAGTTGAAGACGCTGCAAAAGCTAGTTTGTAGAAGGATAACCTACAGGAAGAATCTATGAAGCCTGATGTTGTAGAGCAGGAACGCATGCTTGGAGAAAAGCATAAACATATTCCTAAGGATAATAGAGTGGAAGACATTGTTGTTACGAATAAAGAAGACACTGCTAGTTCAAAGGAAGAAATACATAGTTGTGTTTTTGAAGAAGGAAGCTCAGCATTAAATATTCGTGTTGTCGATATCAAGGAGAAAATCTCTCATCTTCTAGATTTTAAAGTTGATGTGAAGTCTTTGGCTGACCTTGAAAAACCTAAATGGAGACCTAAAACCAGAGCCATGAATAAACTTAGGTTGAGCATGAGAAGGATTTTAAACACTAAGTTAGAGAAGGAGAAGGTGACCATTATTCAGGATTCTTTAGGGGAAGAAGATGGAGATGATAGGAAAGAGATAAAGTTACAGCAGGTTCAAACAACTATAGGGGAAGATCATGTAATGATACCAGAAATAATCAAAGATTGTGATGAAGTTGTAGAGGAAGAAATCATTCCTAGTTTTGAACAGGGCATGTGTTCAAAAAATCATTTTTCAGAAGTAGCAGCAAAAGAATAAGTATGAAGAAGACCTAATTTTCAAGAAATTAGATATTCCATTGCTCTCATATCAGGTTTCAACATTGCATGGAGGTGTTCAAATGGATTTTGAGATAAAAAATGTGAAGAAATCATTACAGTAGCATAAGACACAGGTTAGATTTTTGAATGAATTGAATGAAAGAGTCATCACTACAAATAAAAGACTCAGAGAAGACATTGAGGATGTTAATGCTCATTATCAGGAATTAATCTCAGTAGCAAAGGAAGCCCTAAGAAGAAAAGGACAGGAAAAAACACAAGTTGAAGAATTGACTAAGTAGAATGGAGATTTGAACAAGCAGAACAAGGTGTTATCAAACAAGGTTTGAGGCAAGGAGATAGAGCAGGTTCGTCATGTTAAGAGATCTCATGCATTAGAGGGGATAACTATGCTAGCAGAAGCTGCTAAGCAGTTAATTTAATTGTCACCTAGTTGCACAGTTGTCCAAGTATTTCAATACTTCATTTTGTTCAGAATTACTTTTTGGTTAACTAGTTTTAAGCCATTCGAAACTTAGTTTGTATAGCTACTTAGTGTAACTATTGAATAGTTTCGAAACCTAACCTAAAGAAGTGGTTATGGAGACTTCATTTTGGTAATAAAATAGGGAAAAAGATACACTAGCAGGATTGGTTTTTGTTCGGGAGAAAGGCATTAGGGCCAAGGATACTATGTTACACTCAGACTTATGCTATACACTCTCATGTAAGTTCTTTTGAAGATTGAACATTGATCTAAATACATTATATAAGCCACTTATTGACTCTTTTTGCTGGTTATGTTTATGGCCTGTTTGACCACCATATTTGTCATTTCATCTCTTGATTAAGGTATTATTCATGTGAATGCTTATGAATTTGTGGACAGAACCAGTTTCTTGTTTAATGGATGTTGATGGTTTATCTATGTGTTTTATATCTTTATATCTCAGCTCTTCGGGATTTCTTTATGATTTAGTGTTGTATAGGCTTGGTTATCAATTACTCCTTTCTTATGAATGAAACCTTCAAAATAAAACTATAAAAACAATTTCATTTTCCTTTAGTTTTCTTGAGATTGTTCTAGTTTGTACCTTCATAGTCTAGGTACAATTTTCTAAGTACAATTTCTAGCACAAACAGTTGGATTTCTCATTGATGAACGACCGAGTACTATGTTCAACTATCTCTTATCTGCACTACTCTATACGACCCCACTACTACAATAATCTTATTTCCAATTTGAAAAGGAAGGACCGATTTCTATGATCACGATATCTCTTATTTGAGAAGCTCTGTATATTTTAACTTGAATGAAATTCGAATTTCAGACCCTTGGAATCAACCGTCTAATCAAATATCATCCCTGCACCTACTCTTACTCAAAATTGAAAATGAATTTTAAGTTCCCTTACTTGCCGGATACATTAATGAATGATTTTGTATTTCTATTTCCCTTCTGATCATATTTGTAGATTGATATTATTCTGTGTTACCAAAAATATAGACCTATCAGTCGAGGTCCAAATCCTCGTGATCATCGAACACCAGGTGCCCATAATCTATGGGTGAAATCCGGATCTGAAGGGGTAGAACCCTTGAGTGAGAAACTTATTTACCGGAACATTAGTTTACCGTATGGTCTAATGCATTCGTCAAACCTAAGTTTCAACCTTCATCTTTAATAATCTGAGAGCAGTTAATGGAAATCGTTAAACATAGGACAAATAAACCCAACTGTTTTTTATAACACGAGAACAGAGCTTAGTTCTTATGTATGTACTTATGACATGGCAAGTATTATTGGTAATTGATATCCCCAAAAATAAATTCATATCTTTGATAAAAATAGAATGATTAGACTGGCGTCAATCCTAAATTCGGTTGATATCGAATAATAATTAGTTAAAGAAATTGTTATGTCGTGCGTAGCAGGATATAAATGGATCGCCCGGACCCTATTATCACCTACCTAGTCTACCTAGTCTAGCTCGTACTCGAGTTCAATTTTTTTCTAGCTATATGGTTTTACATAGTTGCAATGTTTTAATTATTAAACTAAATTTTATAAAAATTATTTATTTCAAAGTTGATTCGTTCTGAAATGGTGACGTAAGTCTTGGAATCGGCATCCCAAGAGCCGGCGGCGTGATGCCGTTAGCGTCTGCTCATTTGTTTAATGCATGACAGGATGTTGAAGCCTCGTTTGTTTAATGCATGACAGGATGTTGAAGCCTCGTTTGTTTAATGCATGACAGGATGTTGAAGCCACGTTGTAGAGGGCGTTGAAGCCATGTTGACTAGTGACATAAGTCTTGAAATGGGGGCGGTGCAGGTCTAGTCGTTTGTTTAATGCATGGCAGGTTGACATGACAGGGAGCAGCAGGTTGAAGCCACGTTGAAGCCAACATTCGAGGCATAAAGTCTTGAGTGGGTATGAAAGACACCTGCTAGCTCATAGCGTATTCTAGTTTGTGAGTATTGAAACGAATTGATAAGGTTTGGCTTGTGCCAGGGTGACGGTCCTCCCACGGTTTCATCTTAGTTGGGCGGAGGAGGTATTCGTCTACGTTTGTTGCCTTGGTTCAGGTAGATTCAAGGTTTGTTAGCTGTTTGTGCATGGAGAGAGGAGCAGCAGCAGCGGAAGGAGAATTCCAACGTCGGGGATCGTCTATTCGTCTGCGTTTGTTGCCTTAGTTCAGGTAGATTCAGGGTTTATTTATCTACGAACCTGTGCATATATGCTCATTGTCTGTTTGTATACGTGTATGCTTTGTTTACATGTTTTTAGTTTGGTGTTCTGTCTGAAAAGGATTTGTCCCTGTGCATACATAGTGTTTTTTTCGTATGGCTATTTATGTAATAACTTTGTTGTGGATAAATTCTGTGCTAAGGTCTCGGGGCCGAAGAAAAGGCTTACGTCTATGCTCATTGTTTACGAACCTTTGTATATATGCTTATTCTCTGTGTGTATATGTCTATGGTTTGTTTATATGTTTTTAGTTTCGTGTTCTCGTATGGCTATTTATGTAATAACTTTGTTGTGGATACATTCTCTGCTAAGGTCTCCGGGCCGAAGAGAATAGCATAAATGGAGTTGCAAACCTTCGAGTTCAGTGCGCGGTTTACGTAAGAGCGAGAAGGATGTCAGCATAAAAGAATGCCGCCGGTTTTGTAGCTTCCATGAACCATTTTTAGGAGAAATTTATGAAGAACGATTTCTCGGTTTTGATTTTGAGTGCTTTCGTTCGGATTTGGGTTTGGAGTTTTGATTTCAGCTTGCTGTGGCATGTTTTCGTGCGGGTCAGGGGTTGATTTGTGTGTTGGCAATTTCTTTGGAGGGTTATGTAGTTCAAGTGTACTTGTGGATCCTGGAATATAATGGAGAGTTATACACTGTGCCTTTGAGCTTGTTTATGATGGCAGGTTGGGTAGCTTCCTTAGCATTAATCTAAAGCATATTAAATTTTTTGCAAGCACTCAATGATTACATGAGTTATGGATTCGAACCTGGATATCTTAGAATGATCTCGCTTAACCATAAGTTATGCTTCCACGTCACATTGTAACTACGTGTATCGTTGATGTTGTCCATCGTGGAGCTTATGTTTACGATGATCATTAATATAGCGAACTACCTAGTTGATAACTGATATTTAAACTTTCTTTATTTAAAATAATTTTCACTAGAATATTCAAACAAAAATACCGATTTTCTTCCTTAGTTAAACCAAAAAAATCAAAGGCATATATCATTTAAAATAACTGCAAAATATATTTAAATAAAAACGTGTAATAATTGTTATTCTGTAATATTTTCCCAGATATTTTTTTACATAATTCGAGAAACGGAAAAGAGCTTTAAAAAATTATTAATTTGCAAGTCACTTATACTTTATATTTTAAAATTTTAAAGTGTAAAAAATTCCTTAATTATAACCTTATTGAAAGATGGGGTTGTGGAGCATTTTTTGGAAATGGTTATTAGATTGGACTTCGCCATAATCAAAAGTCTAATAGATTCATTAGTTCAATAGCTTTATCGGAACATGGGATTATGTTATAGACTTTAGCTGCAACTTAATCGAAGTATGGGATTGTTAGGATGAGATAAAGTATGTTGCATTGAATATTTAATTTAGTTTAATGTAATGTTTAAATTTCATAACAATGCGTAGCAGAATATAAATGGATCGCTCAGACCCTATTATCACCTATCTAGTCTACCTAGTCTAGCTCGTACTTGAGTTCAATTTTTTTTTACCTATATGGTTTTACATAGTTGCAATGTTTTTTTTATTAAACTAAATTTTATAAAAATTATTTATTTCAAAGCTCATTCGCTCTAAAATGGTAACGTAAGTCTTGGAATCGGCACTCCAAGAGCCGGGGGTGCGATGCCGTCAGCGTCTACTCATTTGTTTAATGCATGACAGGATGTTGAAGCCACGTTGACTGGTGACGTAGGTCTTGAAATGGGGACGTTGTGCGTCTGGTCATTTGTTTAATGCATGGCAGGTTGACATGATAGGGAGCAGCAGGTTGAAGCCACGTTGAAGGCATCATTCGAGCCATAAAGTCTTGAGTGGTTATGAAAGACACCTGCTAGTTCATAGCGTATTTTAGTTTGTGAGTGTTGAAACTAATTGATAAAATTTGGCTTGTGCTAGGGTGACGGTGCTCTCATGGTTTCATCTTGGTTGGGCGAAGGAGAAGTCCAAGGTCGCGGATGGCGTATTCGTCTGCGTTTGTTTCCTGTGCTAAGGTGTCGGGGCCGAAGAAAAGGCTTACATCTATGCTCATTGTTTAGGAACCTGTGTATATATGCTTATTCTCTGTGTGTATACGTCTATGGTTTGTTTGCATGTTTTTAGTTTCGTGTTCTGTCTGAAAAGGCTTTGTCCCTGTGCACACATAGGTTTTCTTCGTATGGCTATTTATGTAATAACTTTGTTATGGATAAATTGTTTGCTAAGGTCTCGGCGCCGGAGAAAACGTTTACGTCTATGCTCATTCTCTACGAACCTGTGTATATATGCTCATTTTCTCTGTGTATGCGTCTATGCTTTGTTTACAGGTTTTTAGTTTCATATTCTGTCTGAAAAGGCTTTGTCCCTGTGCATACATAGTTTGTTTTTTTGTATGGCTATTTATGCAATAACTTTGTTGTGCATAAATTCTCTGCTAAGGTCTCGGGGCCGAAGAGAATAGCAGAAATGGAGTTGCAAACTTTTGAGTTCAGTGCGCAGTTTACTTAAGAGCGAGAAGGATGTCAGCATAAAGGAATGCCGCCGGTTTTGTAGCTTCCATGGACCGTTTCTAGGGGAAATTTACGAAGAACGATTTCTCGGTTTTGATTTTGAGCGCTTTCGTTCGGATTTGGGTTTGGGGTTTTGATTTCAGCTTGCTGTGGCATGTTTTCGTGCGGGTCAGGGGTTGAATCCTGTGTGGGCAATTTCTTTGGAGGGTTATGTAGTTCGAGTGTACTTGTGGAGCCTGAAATATAATGGAGAGTTATACACTGTGCCTTTGAGCTTGTTTATGATGCCACGTTGGGTGGCTTGCTTAGCATTAAGATGAAGCATATTAAATTTTTTTGCAGGTACTCAATGATTACATGATTTATGGATTCAAACCTGGATATCTTAGCATGATCTCACTTAACCATAAGTTATGCTTCCACGTCACATTGTAACTACGTGTATCATTGATATTGTCCATCGTGGAGCTTATAGTTACGATGATCATTAATATAGTGAACTACCTGGTTGATAACTCAATGCGTATGAAAAAGTTGGTAGTTCATGGGTCTTAATATCCATTTAAATACATTGTACTTCAACCTCGCTAGATGCAAGGAGGGTTTTGTCGTTGGAGAAGGCTCTCAAGACTCATCATTTTCGTTTTGTTCCCTGAAGGTTTCACTTTGCAACGCTTGGAGGTTGTGAGCAGGTCTGGAATTTCAAATTTATTTTGCATGTCAAACGGAAATTTGACGACGATCTTGTATTTTTCTGCGACTTTCAGTTTATGTTTTATACAAATTTAAAGAGTGTCAAATTAATAGACCATAAAATTAATAAAAAATAGCCTAAAACCCTAGCGGTCATTGGACTTTTATCCCATGTTCTCTGTGCAAGCTTTATGTATACATAGCCAAACCTAAAAAGCATGCAAATATTATGTAAACTTCCACTGATCTAAGTATAAAGTTTTGATGTTTTTAAAGTCGGAGCATGGTTGATTTCCACATATATATCATTTTAGGGATTTTTTGTGCGGGTCAGGGGTTGATTCGTGTGTCGACAATTTCTTTGGAGAGTTATGTAGTTCGAGTGTACTTGTGGAGCCTGGAATATGATGGAGAGTTATACACTGTGCCTTTGAGCTTGTCTATGATGACACGTTGGGTGGCTTGCTTAGCGTTAAGCTAAAGCATATTATTTTTTTTTGCAGGTACTCAATGATTACATAAGTTATGGATTCGAACCTGGATATCTTAGCATGATCTCGCTTAACCATCAGTTATGCTTCCACGTCGCATTCTAACTGCATGTATTGTTGATATTGTCCAACGTAGAGCTTGTGTTTACGATGATCATTAATATAGCCAGCTAGTTGGTTGATAACTCAATGCGTATGAAAAAGTTGGTAGTTCATGGGTCTTAATATCCATTTAAATACATTGTACTTCAACCTCGGTAGATGCAATGAGGGTTTTGTCCTTGGAGAAGCCTCTCAAGACTCATCATTTTCGTTTTGTTGCCTGAAGGTTTTGCTTTGCAACCCCCTGGAGGTTGTGAACAGGGATGAAAATTCAAATTTATTTTGCGTGTCAAACGGAAATTTGACGACAGTCTTGTATTTTCTGTCCGTTTCAGTTTACGTTTTATACAAATTTAAATAGTGTCAAATTAATATACCATAAAATTAATAAAAAATAGGCTAAAACCCTATCGACCATTGGACTTTTATTCCATGTTCTTTGTCGAAGCTTTATGTATACATAGCCAAACCTAAAAAGCATCCAAATCTTATGTAAACTTCCACTGATCTAAGTCTAAACTTTTCATATTTTTAAAGCCGGAGTATGGTTGATTTTCAGAGATATATCATTTTAGGGATTTTATCATACGTAATTCACTAATGATCGAATTGATGAACTTTCACCAATGAACTTAGAGAGGACAAACTAACAAAATGCAATAATTTTATAAAAATTAAATTAAATGAAAGTCTTGAGGAGATGAGAGGTACCTCGAAAACCGCTGTCGTGGATTTTCACCATTCTTTTAACAATTGTTTTGTTAGAGTCCATTATTGTCCTCCACTGTTCTATTACTTCAGCTCATCTATCTTGCAATGTATCCATAGTTTCAGTATATACATAATTCAATATTGTTTTTTGTTGTTCTATTTTAAGGTTTTGAAATTTGACTCTATCTCATAATTTTACCAAAATATTGTTAGCAAATAACAATGTTGTTTGATTTGGACTTCTCAAAGGAATTTCTAGTTTGGAGATGTCCTCTATAGATTTAACAGACAGGGAGAGCAAGATTGAAATGTTGACTCTCTTTGTTGAAGAAAGAGAAACATTGCTCTAAATTGCAAACACTAACTTGAAGGAAGAAGAGGCATCTTCGTTGCATCAGGCAGCCATTGATATGCAGCAAAATGCTTCTTTCACACATTGATATGCACCAAAATGCTTCTTTCACAAGTCTAGGATTTTTTCTTGATTCATGCATAAGATTACTATTAGTAGCATTTTTTACTTTTGTGTGCCTGCTGGTTTTATGCATTATGCATTTTGTCTATGTTATTATCATTATCTTGTGGCCGGAATAGAACTATGTTTGTGTGTTAATTTCATAGCAGTATCTAATTTAGTTTTCTTTTTTGCAAGGCCTCTCTAAGTGGAAGGAAAAACAGCCCGTCGTGCTGCTCTATGTTTGTCTATATGCTAGCATTTTTTGTGCTTACTGTTCTTCCCTGCTATGTTGTTGCTACACGTTTGGATGTCAATGCACCTGCCAAATTCAGGTGCATGTCAATTATCGTTGTGCATTCACCTTTGTAGCTGCTATCGTGTTGGTGCATGGAATGGGTCACTGCAAGTATGTTTGCTTGAATTATCTTGTCAAACGGTGATCGCCACTTATTAAAATTTATGGCGTGGGCCTTAACACTGTAAACGTTGAATCAACGGTTTGAAATTGTTAATGGACGCAGCTGTTGACCTACGAGCATTTTTTTTTACTGTCAAATAGGTTTAAGAACTGAAAAAAATTTTGGCCTAAAAACGTTCTTTAGCCCGTCAAATTCCAGACCTGGTTGCGAGCAATGCTAGAGCATTTTTCAGGTTGTCTCTAACAGTGAGCTTTTAATTAGTGTATCATTGCCAAGTTACAATCATACTCATGCTATTATTATTATTATTATATCCTGCATGGCAGGAAATATATGGATCGCTCGTACCCTATTAATTAATCTACTTAATTTTCCTCGCACTTGAGTTTAATTTTTTTTTTATCTATATGGTTTTACATAGTTATAACCTATTTTTTATTAAACTAAATTTTATAAAAAATGATTTATGTCAAACGTCGTTCGCTGTGAAATGATGGCGCAAGTCTTGAAATAGGCAACCCAAGCGCCGGTGGTGCGATGTTGTTAGGGTCTGCTCATTTGTTTAATGCATCATAGAACTTGCACCAATTGACATGATAGTGAACAGGGTGTTGAAGCCATTTTGAATAGACACGTTGAAGGAAACATTCAAGTCATAAAATCTTGATCGGCTATGAAAGACAGCTACTGCGCCACCTGGTGAGTCAATTTTATTGTTTCATTTATTTTGTGAATTTTCAAACGAATTCATAAGGTTTGGCTTGTGCCAAGGTATTGGTGCTCGCATGGTTTCATCTCAGTTGGGCGAAGAACACAAAACAAAACACACAGACACAGAGAGAGGAGCAGCAGCAGCAGTAGCAGAAGGAGAAGTCCAAGGTTAGTGATCGCCTATTCCTCTTCCTTTGTTGCCTTAGTTCACGTAGATTCAAGGTTTATTTATCTACAAACTTGTGTATATATGCTCATTGTCTGTATGTATACGTATATGCTTTGTTTACATGTTTTTAGTTTCATATTCTGTGTGAAAAGGCTTTGTCCCTGTGCATACATGGTTCTATTTATGTAATAAATTTGTTGTAGATAAATTATGTGCCAAGGTCTTGGGCCCTGTACATATATTTACATTGCAAGGATCAACTTATTTACATTTATTTATTTGTAAATGATTCTCATGTGTTTGACTTGTTATTAATGATTTGTCATCTTATGACCTTGTGCTCGAGTGGTCTGCTATATAAACGAAAAATACAATGTATTTCAACCATCACTTACATTCCCATATTATGGGACATTTGTTAGTACATTCATTTGTTCCTACTTATTCCAAATCAAGCGTCAAGTCAAAAACTCTTACAAGCATAGCTTCTTTATACATTATATAGTCTGTTATATCCACTTGAGATAAGATTATAACGCAAATATCACAATAGTAGTGCTAGTATCAATTTCTCGATTTATTTGACATCTTATGTGCAAGTTGTCGGACGTCCAATTTTGGTTTTAAGCGCCATGTTGCTGCATATTTTTATGCTGATGGTGATCCCGAGGAGTATTGTTGATTTGGCACATCATCTTGCTTGAGCTCCCTCTCTTGCCACACATGTGAAGGCATGGTTATATTAACTTGGCATAGTGACACATATGTTGGGTCACTTTGCTAATCCTTTACTTTGCGTCTGGTTCTATTGCACATATGTTCATGCATTTTGCCACTTGAAGGAGATGTTAAGCATTGCTTGTGCTATTCTAGGAGGGGTTGTTTTTATTGGTTGTATTTTAGTAATTGGTTGAAAGCATTGACTTCACTCGACTTTCCTAGTCTTGTTGGGTTCAGATTGGCCGATGACTAACGAACAAGATAATTTTACATAGTTGCTATGTATCTTCTTATCTACAACAGGTAACAAACCCTGAATCTACCTGAACCAAAGCAACAAACGCAGACGAATACGCGATCCGCGACCTTGGACTTCTCCTTCGCCCAACCAAGATGAAAGCATGCGAGCACTGTCACCCTGGCACAAGCCAAACCTTATCAATTCGTTTCAATACTCACAAACTAGAATACGTTATGAGCTAACAGGTGTCTTTCATACCCGCTCAAGACTTTATGCCTCGAATGTTGGCTTCAACGTGGCTTCAACCTGCTGCTCTCTGTCATGTCAACCTGCGATGCATTAAAAAAATGACCAGACCCGCAACGCCTCCATTTCAAGACCTACGTCACCACTCAAGGTGGCTTGAATGCCCTCTACAACGTGGCTTCAACATCCTGTCATGCATTAAACAAATGAACAGACGCTGACGGCATTGCACCACCGGCTCTTGGCCTGCCGATTCCAAGACTTACGTCACCATTTCAGAGCGAATGAGCTTTGATGTAGAATGATTCATCGATATTAAGTACGCAATGTAATGACCTGCCTTTGATTCTCTTTGTTATAGGTCACTAGTGAATTGATATTGTAAGTGTAGTGTGTCAAAGGCAACTTAGTCTATGTAACTATATTAATAGAGATAGGTGTGTTTGACTAGGATCTAGGGGATTCCCAGCAAGTTCGCCAAATTTGCATTAAGAAGAAGCTGAACTTATTGAGTTTCCTGCTGGTGAACATACATCTAGGTTGTTGGGAGTCCTCATCAAGGAATATAGTATGTATGTTGTGAATTGTCTCATAAATAACTGATACGTAACCAATGTAAGCTATAAGTGATTTATTTAACCTTATGTATTATGTGTAATTATTCATATAAGGGAGATTGTTTTACATGGCTTTCGCTATAATTATCTAGTGTTGGTGCAACCGGAAGATAGAGAAGAGTGTAATCTCCATAGCAATAACCATACCTAAGCTATCGTAATAAGCAATGCTTATCACGATCATATTAAACATATACGTTGTTCATACTAGTAGACATTAGTTGCTTGTATTGATTATTATGATTCCTAGCTTAAGAATAGTATAAGCATTATTAATAACGTGTGCAATTGATTATGGACAAACACATAGGGTTATGCTGATGGGTTAAGCTCAGCACCACATATAAGCTTATCACATTGTTATTATATGGAAGCTAAAAAGGAAGACCATACCTTATAATAGGTAACTAGCATATGTGATGTCACGTAAATCACGTGGATCTACATGTATGTAATTCCATAACCTTAGATATGTGTACAATGTTAATGAATGGTAGGACCAAATCTTTATGCCAATATATGAGATTGAGCTTATGTTTATCATCATATTTGCTTAAGATATATGTACAAGGTTATGTAGAATGATTCATCAACATTAAATAGGCAATGTAATGCATTCGTTTTGATTCCCTTTGTTATAGGTCACCAATGAATCTAATATTGCATTGAATCTAATGATTTCCCCCGAGTAGGATAGGAAATCAAGTGTGTAGTGATGTGTGATGAGAAACATTATATCCATATTTCTTGATAAAGTGACTTCGACCTTTTAAGTGCTGAAACCTTTCACTCTAACCAGAACCGTAGCTGGATAGTTTCCTACAAAAATCCATCTTAGTGGTTGTAAGATAACAAACTCAAATATAGTTTCAAAAAAAAAAAACTGAACACATAGACATAGAATTTTCTTGTTTTCTAATTGGCATTTTTTTGCATTGATACCAAATCTTGGATATTTAATAATTTCAACTTAGCAATTAACATCCTGTTTTTTTTCTATTCTACTAATAGGGCAAAATACACTTCATTTGAAAAAAGTTTGTCGTCAATATGTTCCTTCGTTTGCTTTGCTTATTTGCAATGACAAGAACAATTTACAATGTTTACAACATCATGGCTTGAAAAAATTCCATATCCTTTGTTTATTTTCTTTTCCTTAGGTTCTGTTTCTCTTCACTTTCCTGCAGGTTTTCCTATACAAACGACCAGAGACATAGAAAAAAGAACAACAAAAAAGGCAAGAATTATATGCTATTGCAAATGTTTTTGTAGGCAATATGCGAAAAGACAAAAGTAAAAGAGATTATGTTTTAAGGGGAGATGGTCTTGGGATCAAAGATTCTAACTGGCAACAAATTGATCACGCTTTGGCTACAAGCAATCTGTTTCAACTAGACAATTTTCACTATGAGCCAGGAAATTGCCTGTTTGACGCACTTGAAGTATTGTTGCATTTCCGATATACATCGATAGAGATAAGGGAAGGAATTGTGAATCATTTTCGTGTTTGTCTAGATCAGAAAGATCCCTCTGCATTGTTATCAATGCGCACAGAATTGACAGTTGACTATTTGCTAGAATCGCATAACATAGGAAATGTCAATGAATATCTCAATTGCATGTCGCAATCTGCTTCGCAGCCAGATGATCAAAGTGTATATGGACTATGGGGTGATATATTTTGCATCAAGTGGTTTTCAAAATGGTTGAACGTTCCAGTCGTTGTTTGGTCATTAACAAAAGAAATAAAATACCTTCATTTCAATTCTGGGAAATTTGAATATTGCTACAATATATTGTTCCATGACCACACACCAGCTTTTGGCCACTTCAAACCGTTGTTGTCATATAAAACAATGCAAGCCAATAGACAAGCCGTTGATATGCTTCCTCATAGAGCAAATGTAAATCAATGTCTATATAACCAAGTTGAAATGTCATATCGACTTCCTGGCAATTGTCATGACACCTTGTTTGAATCAATTTCCAAATTAACACTCTTCGTTGATGGACAAAGTGTTAGAAAAGCAGTTGCGCAAAGCTTTTATAATTCTATTGCTTCAAACGATATTAGAGCAATAAAATGCTTGGACATATATCTTGATAAAAACACATTAGAAGATACATCTCTTGTTTCTGGATGGGAAACCTATATTATGCATTTGGCAGAGCCATATATTATTGGTCATATAGAAGGAGATCGATTTGCTCTCCAATGGTTATGTGAGCTACTAGGCACTAACATACATCTATGGAGCAATAATTTGCAAGAAAATATTGCAATATTCTATGCAACAAATAGATCGTCAAAAGGTGTATGCCTAATGCAACATGTAATAGATAAAATGCATTCGCATTTCCAACCTTTGTTACAAGAACATTGTGGAAATAAAATGCCCTTTCTACTCAATTGCAAGAGAAATACTTCTACTGCAATTGCAATGGATAATTATGAAAAGAACAAACAGACAATAGGAAAAGAAAACATTGTAGACAAGAACATTGACAAGGGATCCTTGAACAAACCAATATACACAAATGCAATTAAAGTAAAGAGGAAAAAAGAAAAGATAGGAAACATAGAACAAAAAAACTCTTGCATAGCTGAGCAATTTTCAAAAAGCAAAACCAGCATGCAAACATGCATTGATGACAATACACAAAAAAACTTGCGCTTGTTGAAACACAATATGCGTAGACAAGGAATGGACATTTGTCAAAAGCAAAAGGAATGTACAAAGGCAAAGAAAGCAATTGTTAGATACTTAAAAGTTATTCAAGACACACCTATTCATGCATGTTCTGTGTGTAAACAACTGCATTTTAAAAAAGACATTTGTTGTGTGAACAGCTCAATTAAATTAGCTTTTCAAGCTCTAGCAAATACAGAAGATGTGTCATGTGCAATTCTACTTGTTCAAATTTGTAGACCTTGCAAGAAAGCAATCGCTAATGGGAAATTGCCTATGTTTACATCGCCTACACGAATCCGCCGCAATAACATATTGCCATCTGTAACTATACTGACTCCTTTGGAAGAATGATTGGTGTCACCAAGAATAGCCTTTGCACAGATAAGACAACTTGGTTATAAAAGATCACAAATTGGGCTAACTGGCTCAATTATCAATGTCCCTGCAGACTTGGATAGAGTTCAAACAGCATTGCCTAGAAGTCTAGATGACAATTTGACAGTTGCAGTTATGCTAAAGCGAAAATTGGAATACAAAAACGCATATCTATCTGGAAATATTCGGCCAAAGATCATTATGACTGCGCTGAGTGATTTATGCAAAACCGAACTTTATAAAATTGAAGGCATTGTAATCGATACTAGTTGGGAAAAAATATTTAGTGAAACAACCAAACAACAATCAAATACTCAAGAAACAACGGAACAAACAGATGATGATGAAAATGAAATAAACATAGAACCAATATCAGAAACATTGATACATGGATATGGAGAAACACATCTAATAGATGAGTTAGACAACAAAATCATAGAAATTGCACCTTCCGAGAACTTTCGACCATTGAGCATTTTCCAAGACAAATACTCTGAAGAGCTAAATTTTCCTACACTTTTCTACAAATTTAGTCGACCAAATGAAATTTTCGATCGCTTCTCTTATCAACAAGTATCACAATGGGAGCTACAACATGAAAGTACAGACTTTGAAACACATTGCACGAATATTTTCTTTAAAGCAATTAAAGTCATAATAAAACAAGTAAAAAACACTGCTTGCGTATCAATTCGCATGGGAGAGTTAAAGGACAAAAAAATATTGGCAAGAGATGTCAAGTCAAAAGACAATCTTGTAAAAATACTCCAATCTCCGATTGGGTATCGTACGTTGAAAGCAATTAGAACATCACCTGACTACTTTGAAAATATGAAAAAAGATCTATTTGCAATGATTCGACAGCTTGGTCCTCCTACGTTCTTTTTAACCTTTACAAGTGCTGAACACCTTTGGGAACCTTTATGCAATGCGTTGAAACAAATTGAGGAAAAACATTTGTCAAACTTACAAGACAATGCATTGGAAGAAAATATTGATACGTTAATAAGAAGACACCCAGTGATTTGTACTCGCTACTATAGACACAAAATAGCAGCACTAAAGTCTCTTATGTTAAAAAACAATACATTGTTTGGAAAAATACAAGATTTTTTTTTTACGACCGAATTTCAACAAAGAGGAAATGAGCATGAACATGGACTAATTTGGATTCAAAATGCACCTGTCTATGGAAAAAATTCAAACGAGGAGATTATTAGTTTTTTTGATCGCTATATATCCACAGACTCGTTTTTACTTGATCAAAATCTTATTCAAATTCAAACACATCGTCACACAAAAACATGTAGAAAACATCGACATTCCACGTGTAGATTCAATTTCCCATTGCCTCCTATGGATACGACCATCATTCTAGAGCCAGTAGAAAATGCTCCAGATGATCTCATTCAAAGAGCAAAAAAAGTATTTGTTCTTATTGAACATAAGGAATATTCTAAAAACATGTCATTTGCACAATTACTCCTAGAGATAGAACTAACCAGAGATGAATACATTTTGCTAGTACGGTCTTTGCTTTCTCGGTCTACCTTAATACTAAAAAGAGATCCTGCTGACATTTGGATCAATTCATTTGCAAAAGCAATACCAGAGTTATGGCAGGCAAATACAGATGCACAATATATCTTAGATGCTTATGCTACAGCAACATATGTAAGCTCTTACATCACCAAATTTGATAGATCGATGACAAATGCTTTCAAAAAGATCAAAGAACAATGTCTTCTTTAGAATGATGGAAAGATCAAAACGATACGTAAGCTTGGAAATGCGCTTCTGAACATGCAACAAATGTCTACTAGACAAGCAATACATGTCATATTGTCGTTATCTCTACATTCATCTTCCAGGAAGACTATTTTCATTAACACTTCCCCGGACGACAAAAAAATAGTTGTCTTGAAAAAACCATCACTTTTGGAAAAAGAACTAGATGACTCTGACGACATTATTTGCCCATCAATTTTGGACAAATACATTGCACGTCCTGTTGAGCTTGAAAACATCTCCTTGGAAGAATATGCATCTTTCTATTCTTGTATCCACTCAATTACAAGAAAAAGAAATAGACCATGTATCATACGATTTATTCGCTATAACAAACAAAAAGACCCTGAGAATTTCTTTAGAGAAAAGATCATCCTCTTTATGCCGCATAGAGACAACTGCAACCTACTAAAAAGCAATTTCAAAAGATGGTCTGATGCATATGTTGCATTCAAAGAACAAATAGACATTGTTGAACAAAAATTTATGGCACCAACAACGACAAAGTGGGGTGACCTTGATAATGTCGTTGAAACAATTGAATTGCAAGACACAACTATGGCTCCTTTGACAACGGACAAAACAACAACTACTTCTGCATTTGAACAATATGACATTCAACATGATCTAATCCAAAAAACTACGTCCAATAAATCAAAAGCTGAAAGTGGGTGCATCTTGAAAGAAAAGCCATTTCTATTGAACATGCATGAATACCATGCAATTCGAAGAAAGCTAAATACTGAACAACAATCAATTGTGAAAGAAGTTATTGCAAGGAAAAAAAACAATCCGCTGACTCCAATTCGCTTGTTCCTGACAGGAGGGGCAGGAACAGGTAAAACTTACACCGCAAAAGCAATCTATGATGGTATTTTGCATTACTATGACAAGGAAATTGGTAGTGATCCTTTAAATAAAAAGGGTCTTATAGTTGCATTTACTGGAAAAGCAACATATAATGCAGGTGGCATTACAGTCCACTCTGCTCTCAGACTGCCAGTAAGTTCAAACATGCTTCCTCTAAATTCAAACACCCTAGATCTTTTGACAAAAGATTGTGAACAACTTCAAGTATTGTTGATTGATGAAGTCTCTTTAATAGGGTCTCGAATGCTATACAACATTGACAAACGACTACGTGAAATCATGCACACACCAACAAAATCATTTGGAAACCTTGATGTCATATTCTGTGGTGATTTGTGTCAAGCACAACCTGTTCAGGATTGTTGGATTTTTGAACAACCAAGATTCCAACAACAAACATTTCCTTACACATTTTGGTCCAATGCCATAAAATGCTATGAACTTACAACACTTGTACGTCAAAGAAATAAAAAATTCATATCAATTTTGAATAGAATTAGAACATGCTCTCAAACACTGGATGACATAGATTACTTAAACCAACATTGCTACAAACAACCACCAGTAGATGCAACGTTTCCTTATCTTTTCTATAGTAATAAGGATGTTCAACAACATAACTCAAAAATGTTATCAGCTATGCAAACAGAAACATTCACACTAGTAGCACATGATAGCAAAATTGAGTCAATTGAAAAAAATGACCATAGACAAAAAGACATTGCGACTTCCCTCTATGATAGTAGTAAAAAAGGATATGCTTATTGAACTAGTTGGAGGCAACTACTCAATTGAGTATGGCTTGGTCAATGGTGCAGAAGGTGTGTTTAAACACTATACACAAACAAGCCATGATATTGTTTGGATTGAGTTTGCAGATCCAAAAGTTGGAGACAAGCAACGTGCTACTATGCAACATCTTTATACACCTGCCATAAATTCCAGTTGGACACCAATCAAAAGAATTGTGATACAAACAACACTTGAAAATAAAATGAATGTTATGCGAGCACAATTCCCAATTCAGTTAGCATGTGCAAGGACAATCCATAGAGCACAAGGATTGACAATGAACAAATTGGCATTTAACCCAAAAGGATCTAAGAGACATGGCCTTGTTTACACTGCGCTGTCACGTGTCAGAGATATTGATTGTCTTTATCTTTTAAACAAGTTAGAACAAAGAAATTTTATAACTTGTCCAAAATTCATGACTGAAATAAATAGATTAAAAACACATGTGAGTTTGCAATTTGAATACGGTCTGCATTCAATGCCAAATGTTAGGCAATTACTCATTTCATCATTGAACACACGCAGTTTGCTTTTGCACTATGACGATGTTCTGAATGATCATGAACTTATGCAAGCAGACATTTTATGTTTGCAAGAAACTCACATGCACACACTTGCCAAAGAAACAACAATGATAGAAAAATACAATTTCTTTTCAGCATTTTCAATGCATGGAATCCTTACATTGATTAAAAAACACATTTCCATCATCGATTTTAAAAACTATACAAGAAACTCCACCGAAGCAATTTGCATAGATCTTGAATTAGGGTACAATGTATTGAAAGTAGTGAACATTTACAATAGACCATGTGGTGTGCTTGATGATCTCTTTCATATACTGAGTTGCATTTTGTCAACTTGCACACCAACTACTCAAATCCTAGTAGCTGGTGACCTGAACATTGACATGTTGCAAGAAACAACATCGAAAAGGAAATTGCAAATGTTTATGCAAATGAAAGGATTGACACTGAAAACAACAAAAGCAACAACAAACACCGGTTCAATGCTTGATCACTTTTGGACAAATTTGAAAGACAGAGATATTGTTTTCAATATTTCAGATGCTTATTGGACTGATCACTATTCAACTTTCTTATCGATCCTTAGATAAAAAAAGCGTAGTCTATTCAATTTTGCATTATCTAATTTTATTGTCTTGCTATCTATGGACGGATCCATGATAGCATATTTGCACGAAATCAAAAGCAGGTACTTTTTTTTCTTCTCCAACTTTCATGCACTTTAAACTACAGCAATTTGATTTTTGCCTACTCACACTAAGCTAGGTTTAAATTAGCTTTGGGCATTTGCAACATTGATGTCATAGCTATGAGTTTAAATTCTGTCAAACTTTCTCATATCCTTGTAATCTATTTCGTGATGTCAACTTTTGCTTTTTTTTATTGTCGAAAGTTGTTTACATTTTATTTTGTTCACAGTTCAGATCTAAAAAATAGCAATTATGCCACAACATATGTAGACACTCTTTACAAAAAGTATTCACCTGCTGTCTCCATTTTATAAAAATGCAGACCATATATAAGCTACATAAAATGTTTTAATAACAAATTCTTATGTTCAAGATAATTGTACATGAAAATTTGTTCAATATTTGGCTGTAAATAACATAGTTTTCAGCACTTGTTTAATTGAAATTCTTAACATTACGTAGACTTTGCGCTATGCAAATGTAAAAATCCAGTCAAAGAATTATAGACATTTGTTTTCTTTTGCTTTTCTTCTTTTCATGCTATCTATTTGTTGTCATATTTTCTATCTGTTATAAATCTCTTCTATTTTTTACACTAATTAGCAATCTCAGCTACAGCTGATTTGCTTAATACTTTTCGCATGCACAGCTTTTGAAACTGAAATCGAAAATTGAAAAATAATGGAAAATGGTTCATTGCCCATGCACAACACAACAAAAACAACATCAGCACCAAACAACCCAACAATGGGAGCAGTGTCATCTCCTGAAAGTGCAAAAAGGTATGCAATTATTTTCGTCCTGATTGCTTTTTACATCATTTTTAACACTTGAAACTTCCTCGTTTTCTTTTACAATTTTCTAGCACAGAAAACAATAGAATATAACTATTGCATTGACAAATATTTTCTCAAGCTTGATTTAAGTTTCAACATTCCTATTATTGATTGCTGATAATTTCTTTCTTCGGCTTTTTCTCTAACTATAACAATAGCAGGTTCAGACAAACACCTCTAGAAGCAGCTACTATTATAGAGCTATGCACAACAACACCAAAAATTGTTTTCGAAGGAGACATCTTGGCCGTATATGGGCCCGCACAGAACAAAATACAAAGTTCTCCTGTAAAGGCACAAATAATGCATGCAGACTTTGTTGATAGAGATGGGCTAATGACAATCACTGCTGGAATAAGTGACAACTTGCTTAAACGTTTTGGAAGCTATTTCTCAACTAGCAAAAGTCTAAGAATCACTCGATTTGGGCTAAAAAAAAAAGGCCAGTACGACAGAGGCGATGCCAAGTACTCAATAGTCATATTCCCACATACAATAATTGAGACAATTGATCGAGTTTGCAAAATCAAAAAGATAGCTCCAGATATGACAATTGGTGATCTGTTATCATCCAATGACTCCTACTCTGTTGGCTCTGTTGCAGCAATTGTTGTTGCATGTGAATACAACAACAAGCAGTTTGACTTGTATATCAAAGACGGTGGAACGGAAAACGACCATGCAATAGTAAATATGCTTACTTGCATAGCTAGTGTTCTTTTGGAATTGCTGTTTTTTAAACGCAAATAAAATTTTCACTTTTTTATATAAACAAAAAAACAGGAAAAAAACAAACACAAATAGCTTTAACGATTTCTAATTACAATCTATGCTTATTAACTGTTGTCTTCTACTATTGCAGCTACAGCTCAATGAAGGCTACAAAGAACTGTTCTTGCAAATTCAAGAACAACTTGCATCTGATAATCCTCCATTCTATCTGTTTAAAAACATTGTTCGAAATGACACGAAAACAAGACACATGCTCCGGACCTGTGTAGCTACTTTTATTGACCCTCTTAATGATGATTATGCAATTCAAAATTTGCTGCCAATTATTGACTCAAAGACACAGGTCTGTTGAGAAATTGCTTCTTTCTCAAACACAATGTAGTTTGCTGCAAACTAGTTTCAGTGCTTAAGACCTTTCGTCATTTTTTTTTCTCTTGTTCATTGTCTAAGTCCATTGCCTTTGTTATGTATAATAGACTTTCTGATGACCAAGAATATTTAAACATCTCACATGCATGCCGCAAAAAACCAAATTGCTAAAAATAACTTGATAAAAGTTTCTCAAAATCTCATCAAACTGATTCTCAAACAAGCTTTAATCACTGGAAAAGTCTGAATGTGCTTGTATTGGCATCAACATTGGGTAGTTTAGCTAAATATTAGCTCTTGATTTGTGCAAAGAAATATGGGATTAATATTTCGTAGCTAGACCTTTCCCAATTGGTAAACCCTCTCATATCTCCTTGAGTTCTCATGGTTTCTCTCTTGTATCACTGTTTCTGATCTTGAGTACACATTTTTCCTGTAATAAAGAATCTTGTCTATTTGTAATTCTATCCTCAAGGCTAAAAAGCACATGCTTGCCTAGATCATTGCTTTTAGGTTGTTTTAGCCATTTGCAAAAGGGCCACTTTGAAAACTCTGTTTTAAAAACAAATCTGTAGATCTGGTTTCTGCAATCAGAAATCTCCTTTTCCGCTACTATATCTCCTAAGCACATATTGCTTAAAGCTATGGAATTTAAGCTCTTTTAGCCATTCAGACAGAAGTATTTGTTTTTCCAAAAAATCAATCCAGTTGTTAGATTTATTTGAGCACATCATAACTAATTTTAAGTCTTCTTTGAGTCTCATTTGGAATCATATGTTTAAGCCTCTATCCAATTGGTCTTCCCAATAAGACATCTCATTTTTGCCATAGACAAGCACCGCAAATACTTTTAAAGATAAAGGAAATCCATCACGAGCTTCTAAGAATTTATGGAAAGATTCAAATACTATGATTGGAAAAGACTGGTTGAAGGCATCAAAGCACAAGATCTCTCGGGAGTATTGTGTATTGAGGCCAGTTGCTTTATAAATTGATGACGTTTCCACTCCCCAGCTTCTGAGAACATCTTTATCTTGAGATGTAATCAATATCAAGCTCTCTTTGCAAAGAAGGCTTTTAGGTACCAAAAGTGCATCCAACTAATTCACATTATCTAGATCATCTAAAATTATTCATGCTAGATAAGATGACAATGGCATGATTAGATTTTTGTGATCGGAAGATAGATGCAGAACACTTAAAGTGCCACGAGACATATTTTATATTTGTTTAACTCATCAAAATTGCATTTGCAGCGATGTTGCAAATTGGATATTTTGCTTTTTGCAAAAGTGCATTATGTGTTTGTACTCTCAATGTGAGAAGCAAAATTATGACAATGCAACCTTTGCATATCCAATTAATGGCACTCCTCTTCGCACATACAATATTTATTGCATGCTGACAAAGTACAATTTATTCTCTTTCTATGGGTGCTTCAAAACATTGTTTGCATTGCAACAAATTTTATATTGAAGGCTATAACTCTGTTCACAACACTCTTATTCACCAGTTTCCAAATATTGCTTTTTGCAATGTCTCTTTTCTTTTACCCTTTGGCTAACAACAGTTAGCCAATGGCTACCTTGCCCATTACCATTGTAATTAGTCATAGTGGTTTGAATCTAAGTTCAATTATTATTCAAATAAAAAAACATAGTTCTATTTAAAAATATGCTGATATTATATCCATTTTCTATGGTCATTTGTTCTCTGACTTTGACAGATACATGGAATACTGAAACCAAGAAATTCATTTGCACCTCCGTATCGATGCATCTGTGCTGAATGTAAACAACCACTGATTCATAGCTGTGTGGTCTGTGCATTTTGCAAAAAAGAAATGGAAATTATATATGAGCATAGTCTGGAATGCAATTTAGACACAAATCATGGATTGATAGAATGCACACTGCGCAACCCACAGCTAAAAGAGTATTGTCCAGAAGTAGCAAATATTTCATTTGAAGAATACTCAAAAAACATATCATCAACAGTTTTCAATCTGCAAAGGTTTTCCCAGCAAGGGCTATTTATATTGGCTTTGGACAACAGAATCATCAACTTGAAAAGAAACTAAGTTTCAGGTACACAAATCTATTTTTTGTTCTAAAGAATTCAAGTTTTTTATTCAATATTACCGACCTCTGCAAACTGTGTTTTGAAAATTGTACTCAATTGAATTAGCTACAAACAGAAACACTTTGCCATTTCCTCAGTTTACATTAATGGTTTGCAGCTTCAAAACATTTGGTGTATATCTAGTTTAACATATAATCATTTTTCAATTTATAAACTTTCCCTGGTTAGTTTTCGCTTAAACAATTTTCACAAAATTTTGATTGACATTTGATTTTGAGTATGTGTTGCAAAGTTCGAAACTCTGATCATAGAATGGCATGATTTAAATAGCTATGATTTAAATACTAACATTTGGTGAAATGCTAATTTCAGTAGCCTAATACTCTAACTATTGATAAACGCTGTATTGGAAAATAATTTACTATAATTTATTACACAACCTGATACAATAATTTGTTATTCTTCGCAAGATTTTCTCTCTTGCTAAATTGTTCCTAAAGATTCATTGCTTTGAAATTATGCAAATTGACATAAACTGTGAGTACTTGCAATATTATACTTGAAATAGTATCTAGTCTTTACAAATACTTCCATTCTTGCTACTTTTTTCCAATTATTCTGACTACATTTTGAATGCTATTGGCAGGTGCAACAACAATCAAAAAACACCACAATGGCAGTGGGGCTACAACGAATACAAAAGTTGATATTGCATAACATTTTTGCAACAAAAAAAGTGCAAAGACCCATTTGCTCATGCAAAAGCACAATTGCAGTATGTTGGACTTATTGCCTTTTTTGGTCCTCTGGTTTATTAACAAAACTCAGTCTGTTGGACTTATTCCTTTTTTGTCTTCTGCTTTATTGACAGAAGTATCGAAGAACTATTTTTTTGCTTATGTAATGCCTTTAGACAATATAAAAAATACACTAAAACTCTTGTTGATTAACATTTCCATAGTTTTTGTCATCTGCTAAGCAGACAAATATACATACCATAGATTTACATATATAGTATAATATTTCCTACATGGCAATATGTTCCTACATTGTCAAACTCAGTATGATATTTCCTACATGGCAATATGTTCCTACATTGTCAAACTCAGTTTAAGAATTGTTCCGTGATGTTGATTAAGTAGAGTTTTATGCAACTGACACCCAATATAGACATCAGTGATTAAAATGAGTGCCTCCTTTGTGACATTTTACTGTTATTTTTATCTACTCCAAAGTTGTTGACTTTGGAGTATATTGATTTTTGTTTGTTTGCTCAGAAATACGTCTTATAGAATCTCTTTGCCTATGTTGCTGCACTATGGCCGGTATGTCTATGCTGTCAAAGTCATCCAGAGCTTGCACCCGGTCTCATCCGCACCGACTCAGGGGGTTTTGAAGCTGGTTCTCTGCATTAATACAAGCCACATAACCTCGATGTTCGCCTCTAGACCGCACTTCCAAAGTAAACACAGAAAAAATTATCCATGTTCCATGGTGATTATCTAAATACATGGTTGGATCACACCTAAGCTAGCTATCCAGCAATCGCTCTTGTGACGCAATTATAGGTTGCCCTTGAACTGTTACATTTAATACAATAGTCGTGGTCTCGCAGCATGCATTTGCAATAGCTATTACCAATAGAATGGCCTTTGTTAGCCTTAGGGCCCATAATTAGTAAACAGTTGACACTAGTCTATCTTTGAAACTATACTTTAGTTCCTCATTGAAAACATTTTTATTTAAAAAATTGAGGAAGAGAATTAAAAATAAATATGCAGGGACAGGAAAGAAAAAATCCTGTTATGTGAAAATAAAATAGGAATATGGAATAGTGCAATAAAGTAGTGATAGAGGTTCATCCAATGCATACATACAAAATATTAAAATGTTTAATGCCATTTAGAGAATTTGAGCTTGAGCACTACTTTTGGGGAAAATAGAGGAGCTTAAGCAGTTCTCCATACCTGCTAGGCCACGCTACAACATAGGCACCTAGAAAAGTACAAGGCATGTTTGAACCTGAATCTTACCAACTCAAAATTGGGAGCAATAGTGCCTGTGTGAGAAAACAGCTTCCAAAATATGCAATATACAGTAACAAGAAAACAGACACCATTTCTTAGAGTTTAAACTGTCACAACTACAAAAATTGAAGATATATCCATAGCATTCTGCTGAAGATACAAAACTTAAATTATCTCCAGCAGAATGATATGAAAAAAATGGTTAGGAACAAAGGGACCAATGAACCTTGATATGGACTTGCAAATTTTTTGTTTGAACAAATGGCAAAAAACTTCAACTGTAAGAACTTTTGAATTTTATTTTAAGATTTTTAGTTTTAGTGAAATGGAAAACAAAAAATATACTCAACAATGATATATCAATCAAGAATGGATCTGTGATTGTGAATATTTATTATTTTTCAAGGTATTAAAATTTATTGCTTTTTTGGAATTTTAAAATTTCTAACCATTTTCTATTTGAAATACTTTTACATTATCTGTACCTGAACTCACATATTTCTCCTCTTCTTCCTTATTTTGTGAAGCATAGTCTTATTCCATGCATTTAGAGAATTATAGTGCATCGTTCTTTGTATTTTCCTACTTATTGATTCTAGGAGTTGGAAGCTTTAAGACTATGTCACCACAGGGCATCAAGATATTTGATCCTGGATAATATTTTAGCGGTCCATAAGATGACATTTCATGGATATTAAACCCTTGCAATTTTTTATTCCATTTTTGAAATTTGAATGGATTCAAATATATATAGTGCGAGAAAAAAAATATTTGTTACAAAACTATATATATTGAAAGAATAATTGCACCAGAAAATTGAGATCTGATTTTTTATTGCAATATTTGGTTCTTTTATTAATATACTTTATGCATATCTGAAATGAGTTTATATATTAATTCTCGTTTCCTCTTCTTTTGAAAATAGCTATACACTGAGAAGGATGCCATATACTTTGTGCCGTTTTTGAGTTTGTGTCACCGCAATTTATTGTTTGGGTCCATTAAAAAAGGGGCCAATAATGCTTGAAAGCGCTGATAGACTTGCAGCCACTAATAGCTATTCCCGGTTTATGTTATACTATTTTTGATTCTTACATTCTGTTTAAAGTTTTTAAAAATTTAAAAATCAAGTTAGAGGGAGATAAGGACTGAATCAAAGGTTTCATGTATTTGTATAAGGAATAAAAATGATGTCATCTATTGACTGGTATGTAGAAACTGAATCAGAAAATATGAAATGGCAAATTGAAATTTGATTTTATGTCATATTACTGACATCAGATCTTTTGCTAATAGCACTTATATTGATTGGTTGATAAATATCTTAGTGGATTAAATATTTCTGTCTTATTGCTGACAGTTTGCCAAGGTTATTTATTATGAATATTGGATTAATATTTTTGGTGTGTTTATCTGCCACAACACATTTGCATTCTGTGCAAGATGCAAACTTTGTCGTTTATCTGTCCTCATCATGATTCACAAATAGCTTGGTTTGGTTATCTTCTGCTGTTGCGTTAAAGGCCTTTTATAATGGTATTTATTTCAGAGGTATGATAGTTTTACTTATAACAACTACAAATTGTTGGACATAACTTGGTATGAGCACACAGACTGCCGTATGTAAATACTGAATCATGCATTAAATCAAATTGCATGGATAGAACACCAGTGAATAATGATCAGAACTGAAAACCGTCACAAAATTAAGAGATCTATATTATCTAAACCCTTTAACAGGTCAATGTAGATTCATTTCAGTGGTGTCTAGAAAACATAAGTGCTCACATTGTATGAAACATTTTCAGCTTCTCCATGTAAGTTTTCCATCTTAGCATGTATGCCTAAGTTAAGGCTTTGTAAGCCCTGGATTATTAGTTAATGAGTGGTTTACCTATAATTCTATATGGAAAAAGCAAATGGACAGCTATAACTGTCCTAGCCTGCAACTATGTACATTTGGGAAGATGGTACTCGATAAATAGCTTTGATCAATGCAGCCTTAATCTTTTAATCTTGTTGACCTTTGAATTCTTCAATATGGTGCAGCAATTTGTGACCAATTCTTCATATAGTTTCCGATGGTAATTTTATGCCTCATTGGTGTAATTAAATCAACAATTTTGCCTTTCGCATCAAATGCTTTAGCAATATGGCGGTTTGATCCTTGTACTAGCAACATCGAGGTTAAATATTAATAGCTCAATTTCCCTTCATCTCAGCCTGCAATTTGATGGCATTTCATCAACTCGCTAATCTACTACAAACTAAAATCCGGTATTCGTAGAAACTATGAAACTGCAATTTGGTTTCTTTTATTCCCAAATGTGGAAATGCTTTAGTCATTTGGTGGAACCATAGCCCAGGCACTGCAATCTCTGCAAAAATGCAGGACATTGCCACCTCGTGGTTCTTGTTACATATATATACAGCCAAAAGATGAATTGACAGAATTATGAATTATTATGGAAAATTTATGTGAAAACTGTGACCTTTATTCAGTTGAGCAGTTTAATGATATTTGCTATGTGGATGATGTATTATGGTTAATTATATACCGTTGCATAGGAAAAGAAATGTAGATAATTCCAAGTTCATATGGTAAAATTGTAACGTGTTACTTAAGAATGCATAGATAAGTAACATAATGGTTTGTAGTTTGAATGACTATACACAGTGGATGAGTCGAATGCATGCATGTATAGATGGCTATTATGAAATTAATTATATAATTCTTTATGAATGATTTAGTATTTCTTTCGAAGGAGGCATCGACAAATATAGGCTTCTTACCAAATGTATTTTCTTGCGCAGGATTGTGTGTTGTTTTCATCATAATCTTTAGAAAGGAGTCTAAGAGGATGGCTTTCATTTCTCCTTCAAGTAGAGCTTGGATCTGTGCTAACATTTGAGCATCTTCGTCGACGTTGCTATGTGCCATACTAACTTTGAGCTTAAGCATGTTTTTGCTTAATCCCTCTTCTGCTTCCTCTGAGATTTCTTCTGACTCTGACGCTTCTGAACTTTCTGAGCTACAAGAACACTTATTTGGATTTAAACAATGGCAATTTTGAGAAATAAATAATGCTTCATGCTCTAGCTTAGATAGATCTTCAGTATCATATTCAAATTCAGATGTTTCAGGACTAGAACTGAAACTTCCTTGAGCAATATGAACTTCTTCTTGTTTCATAAACAGACTTCTGGGGCATGCATTAGTAATATGCATATCTGAGCCACATCGATTACAATGAATGGGAATTCTAGATCCCATTGCTCTTTCAGTGTTTCTTCTAGCTTTAGCTTGGGAGTCTTTTCCACTAGTTCTTTTTGACGCATCTCCTTGCGGACATCTATTGGCAAGATGACCTGCTTGGCCACACACTCAGCGTGTAAGCTTTTGTCTTTCTTGAGATTTGAAAGTTTTCAACTTAATGTCATCAGGAGTATAGTAGTCAGTGTTTGGTCTCCTTTTGTAATATCCTTTATTCTGAAATTTTTAGGAGCCTTGCCAAACCGAGAATACTTTTGAGGTATTGGGACTTTGTTTATTTTCTTCAAGATATTCTTGGCTTATTTCTTTTTCTCACTGGGTCTTCGATTGAAAGGCCATACTTTGCACAAATTGATTTACTATCAGGGAACCTAGACATTTTTTGGATAGATTTATTGACTTTTGTACTAGTGTAAAGGCCAACTAATGCAGAGGTGATTAGTGAATAAATCTCTCCCCATGTATAAGTTTCATAAGGCATTTGTAAGATACCTTGGGCTTTAAAATAATCAACATACTTACTGGGAAGAGAAGCAAGATACACTTGTTTCCAAAGTAGATTTTTGCTATCTGCAACTTCATATATGCGTTGCATCCATTCTCTGTGGACATCATCATAATGGGACATCCTTTTACACTTAGAGTTCACTAGAATAAGAGAATGCTTCTCAGAAATCTTGTGTTCAGTTCCACACAAATGCTCTAAGATCATAGTAGTAAGAGCCCCAATCATATTACTTTGTGGCTTTCCATCTTCATGAAATAAGACATCTCCACTGTCATCTTTTAGTGTTTCTCTTTCCATTTTTTCAACAAGTGCAGGAGATGATTCTATTTCCCACCATTTATCCAAAGTACCGGTAAAACATTGTATGATAGAGTTGCATGCTTCTATTTCTCCTTTGCCTTTCATACACATGATTCTGTAAGAAACATACATTCTCTCTAAAACTTGTTTGATTTTACCTATGGACATGTTATCAATATTCCATTCTAAATAGATTTCATCAGAAAATTGTGGGACTTCTCGTAACTTCCCTTTTCCATATAGATCTAGGCTGATGGTCTGGACATGTTCCAGGGTAGTCTCTCTTTAATAGGTAAATCCCATTCTGATGCAAGTTGGGTAACAAGGGAATGATCTATTTCAAGGCCTTCACTCAGAAAATGAAAAGGGAATTTATCTTTGACTTCAGACTTTTCTCGATGGTAAATGCTAAAGATTCCTCCAACAGATTGGGAGAATAGGTTAGATAAGGGAATTTCTTTATCACGCTGTCCTTTGGAAGGGAGGTCTTCCTGTATTTGTCTGACTCATCCATTTTGAGGAGACTATGCAAAGAAAGGGAATTATTTGAGGAGACTAATTCATTCATTGTAACTTGCAACTGGTCAAAATGTCTCCTACGAGCATAGTCATTTGTAACAAATGTATGTGAGGCCATTCCTCGTAAGGAAATATTTGTCCAATTAATTTGTTCAGAAACAATCTGTATTTTTTTATCGATACTGCTCATTTGAGGATCTTCTGTAGATAGAACTAGAGGGATAGCTTTAGATTGTTTCTCTTCTTCTTCTAGCACATGATGCTTTTGAAGGGAGGAAAAGTAGAAGTAGACTCAATTTTTTGTCCATCAATACTTTTCCATTTGTGCTTAGGGCTTTCCTCTCCTTTTCCTTTCTCAAAGTTCATCATTTGGACCAACTGTTTTTCAGAAATTTTTCTCTTCCATTCATAGAAAGAGATCCAACAGTCTTGGGCAATCATATAACTTTGCCAATCTTGTGCTAAAATTTGTTTTTGTTCTATAGAGACTGATGCACTAAATTCTATAGTCTTTGGATGAGTAAACAGATCCCAATTTATCATTCGTTTCATCCAATCTTTGTCTACTTTCCATTTTTGGCAGCCTTTCATGAGAGTAATGAATTTATGCATCTAAGGGATTGAAGGATTTTGAATATTAGATGGTAGAGGATTGTTAAAGCGATATTCAGGGATGACTGTATTGGCCTATTCAATATATCCCAAACCATATTTAGGCATGCCAGGAGGGCGGAAATAGATAAAGATTTCTTTAAGACGGGGATCATCAGTTTCGAGTGCATGAATGGAATGCATCATTAGAACATGATCATCATGAGGGAAACTAATATCAGCACATTTTGGATGAGGACAGGGTTCTTTTGAAAGGGTAGACCTGGCGAAAGGTTTGTTCGTGGATTGTGGTGTATATGTCTAAGGTGTTCTGGGTCAGAGAGGGAAGAAGAACCAAAACCATAACCAGAACTCAGATTGTCACCATGCTGGGCTGTTAAACTCTGAATAGAGACAATCTAGGAACAATCAAGACATTTGATAGAAAAAGGGACGGGGCCAAGTGAAGTGGCCAGTGTCTGTAAAGATGGGTGTAGACATAAAATAGGAGCTGGAGAAGGTGCGGAAGTGCTAAGAGGCGGAAAAGAGATGATAGCGCAGGAAGAACCCTCTTGAATGTTTGCAGTAGTAATGGCATGCTGTTTTGGAACAGGAGGAGTATCAAAAACCCAATGGGTGGGAAAAGATAAATGGTCCCACTTAATAGTTTGATGTTCAATTTTTTGATTAAGGGGGTTAGTAAGTACGAGGGTACTAGTGTGAGAATCTTGGCTAGGAGTATGCAAAACAACAGGATACATGGTATTGGTGTGACGGAAACAACCACAAGTCTGAATAGAAATATTTGTTCAGTGGCTACGCATATCAAAACCATATGTTTTGATTTGTAATTTGAGTATATCATCCAGATGTTCATCAAAGGAATAGACAGAAAAAATTTGATAACAATCAAACCATACAGGGTCGTTTGATAATGGAGCAGCAATACCACCAATTAAAGAATTGGTGAACTTATTATGTGTAATATCACGAACTGTACAGATGACATAAGTATTAAGGCCCTTATGAGTTCAGGCATTAATTCCAAGTCAGATACACCCTAGATGAAGATATTTAGTTCCATGGCATTTGGCTTTGGCTTGGATTTCTTTACGATCTAATAAAGCAATAGTCTGAGTAGTATCACAATTTTCTTGAACTTCAGAAACAACTTCTTTAACTTTTCCTTGACTAACAGCTTCAAGATGAAACATGTTTAAATCACCATAAAATTGACTAGGGGCAATAGTGGGAAGTTTCCAGGCTGCTTGGAGATTCTGTTCTACTAGTTCGATATCAACAGTATTTAAAGTAGTAGTAGAACAAGATTCAAACATATCAGATAAAGCAGAAGAACTTCGAGAGGCTATATCCTCAGCATTTTTAATATCTCTAAAAGAAACAGATCGATCCATAGTAATCGTACCAGGTAAATTGCTAAACCACGATCTGATACCAATTTGAAGATGCAGCGTTGCACCTTCCTCAGTGGCTTCCTTCGACGAAGATGAAGCTTGAACTCTTACATGAACTCCTACATGAACCTTCAAATAGATCTCACACTCGTCTATTTCCCTTTTACGGACTCGTGCCTTACGGGATCACACACCTCGCGTGCTCCAGATCCTAAGAGAACTTCGGATGAACTTCAGATGAACAAAGTATCACGAGAGAAAGCAAACTTTTATATTACTGAAAAGGCCTGATGGCAAATTACAAAGTATGGCATTAATCTTGGGTATGTGACATTATCTGCAATTATTTTAAATGTAGTATTTATAAAGAGATTGATTTTTTTTGTTTCAAAGTTTATTTGATATCTTATTGTTTAACTAATAAGTGAGTAATAACTTAAAATGATGTATGCATTAAATCAATTGTCTTGCATTATAAATTCATTTGATATAATGTGTTAAAATATATCTAAAAGTTTGGACAAATCAAATCTTAAATATAAGTTTTAATATCTTACCATATTTACATTTCACAATTTTTTTAAATTCAAATATAGCAATGATAAACTCAATACAAACCAAATTAATAAATGTATATTTAAATCAATACATATTAAATTTAATATTAAATAATAACAAGAATAATCAAGCATAAATCAATAAAAAAAATAAAGTATAAATACACTATTTTAAAAATCAATTAAATATGATGAATTTGTTTATTTTATAATAAAAGTTTATTAAATGTGGTGAATTTGTTTTAGGACTATTTCAAAATCTAAGTCCAACCTTCATAATTGAAGACATGAGCACATCATTTCCCAAATCTAGCCCATGCATTGATGTATTGAAAATTTCTACATTTTAATATTTCTTATTTTCATACTTTAATATCTCTTCCAATAATGATTATTATATTATATAATTTTAAACATAACAAAAAATACATTTTAATTATAGAATTTCTTTTTAATATTATTATTTCATAACTTACTTACTTATAAGGAATAAACATTTTTCTTAAAACTATAATAAATATTTAACTTTAAATTTAATATTATTATTTCATAAAAGAATAAACATTTTTTAAATTTCTATATCACATTAATTGAAAGTGTGTATTGAAAATGAATTCAATAACTTACAAATACATTCTAAAACATTATCCATTTAATAGAATTTTTGATATGTTTAAGTTTAAACTTCATCAATCCAAAAAAGTTCCTAATTAATTTAATAGATTTTCTCATCAATCTAAAAAACTTTCTAATTAGTTTAATAAATTTCAAAATATATGACATTGAAAATTTTATTAATATAATTGATATATTAATATAATTTTTAATTAATTAATATTAAAAAATATTAATAGTAATAATATTAAAATTGCATATTCTTATTAACTATTATTATTATTATATTAATGCTAATATTATGATTTATTAATTAATGTTGATACTATATTTTATTGTTAATATTAATATTTAGTAATGTTAATGTTATGAATATTAATGTTAAAATATTAGTTTTAATATTTATATTAAAATTATAAGTATTATTAATATTAATATTATAAATATTATTATTTGTTTATATTAAAATTATAATTTTAACATATTATTACTATTTTTTATTTATTAAAATTTACATTTATATTAATATTAATATTATTTAATTTTTACTATAAAAATTATAAATTGCAAAATATTATATAAAACATTATGATAAGTTTTATCTCTCCTTACAAATGGAGTTTTAAAATTATAAGCATAATAATCTCCAACACCATAATCTCATAAAACAAAATATTATTAATCATTAATGTTCTTAATCATAAAACGAAATATTTCTTAATCATTATCATAAATATTTATTTAAATAAACAATGTTTTTGAAGTAGATGATAGTTATATATAAAAAAAAATTATTTAAAATATATTTTATATTTATTATTATAAATAAAATTTGATTAAATTAATATATAGAAAATATTTATGACTAAATCATAATTTATATATAATTAAATTAAAAAATGTTTCATAAAAAACTAAATTAAAAACGTAAATGGAAAAATCATTTTATGTTGGTTGAAAGATTTTTATATATAAATCAACTAGTTTGAACAAAACCTAAACAACTAACCAAAACTGAACGCAAGAAATAAGAACGGCAAGTGACCTAAACCTAAGTTGCCACCCTGATCTACCATCCAATGTTTCAGTAAGAAAGCACCTCCGGGCTTCATGTCATGTCAAAGGGTGTGCCCAAATTTTCTAATATGCGGACTTCTTTATTTCAATTTTTCAATAAAGTGGTTTACATTTATCACATTGCACTCAAATTAAGCAAATAATATTGACGAGAGGCGGAGGAGTCTTGTGATTCGTGTTGAACGTGTTCTGTTTCAAAATAATGCGGCTGCTTCATTCTTGTGAATTTTTCTATGACTCCAATGGCGATGGCAGTTTGTAGACAAATTAAGTAATAAATAAGGGTAACTTTGTAAGCTATAGGTAATTGTAAGATATCTTCTGTAATTTTTATAGTAGTATAATTTGAGTATTAATATGGATATGAAAAAATAAGTAATTAAAAAATTCAATATGAATAAAATATGGAAGTAGATTTCTTATATATAATATTTTTAATCAAATATATAAGCTAAATTAGCATAAATGTCCATTAAAATCATTAGTTTTTATAAGAAAGTAATAAAGTGAATGTTATTTATATTTTATAGTTATTAAATAATTAAAATTTAGTTTTAAAAATTTAATTTTTAATTAATAAGAATCTATATTCATATCATATTTATACTAAACAGACACCACTCCAGACTAAACAAATATCACTCCAGAAATCCATCGAATTAGGGGAAGCAAAATTCTTTATTAAGTCTTGAAAACAGAAGCATAGCCTTGCCAACAGTTCTGTGTCCTATTTACTTCAGAGTCTCTACAAAATGCATTTAAGGATTTCGACAATTCGCCTCGGAAATCTTGAAAAGTGAAGACTTAAACGACACAAAGAATTGTGACAGAATTCTTGTGAATCCATGCCGATGGAATCATATGATTCCAATGGCGCGTGCTTGATTCAGCATCTGGAGATCGCTTACCTCAGGAGTAGCCAAATCCTGCAACAAAAATAAACACACTTTGAGGATTTTTATCTATCTTAAATTAGGAAAACATGAAAAACACCTGCAATTAGACACTTAGTGAGTAAGATAATTTTGTAGTAAACAAACATTTTTTCATTTTTTATATCACAGATTTGATAAGAATTTGACAGAAGTTTTAGGCATGAGTTCAATTTTATTATGATCCATTACAAGATATTTTTCTCATTTCTAAATCAATTCATATTCTTAAAAATTCAATCCAAATTTTGGATAGATAAAAACTCAACTTTGTCATTGCCCGATTCTAACACTTAAATTTAAAGCTTTAACCTATTAAAGCTCTCTTTGTCAAAGTGATTTGCAAATCCAGCTTTTAAACCCTTTAAACCCTTGATAGCCGCTTTAATCAAAGAATTATCCTATATAGTCAAAGAATTAATATATATTGGACCAAACCTTCTGTAGATATATATTCACATATTCTAAAACTTTCATACTTTGTCACGGAGGTTTGCAAAAGCGACCGTCTTTGTCTTTTAAACCATGCAACGGTTATTGAGTGGACCAAGTGGGAAGATAATTCTACGCTGACATCGGTGTAACGCGGGATTGGCTTGCATTCGAATAGTGAAAAGAAGATGAATCCAACTCAGTGGAGGCGGTTCAGTTTGAAGTCATCTTAGTGGAAGGAAGAATTACATTGTGCAATGGATCCATCATTGGGAATAATTCATTGTTAGCTTTCCACAATTGATTATCACGATGGATGGCTACCCAGTTCGGTTCCACAAAAGAGAGTAACTAGATGGAAATAAAGAAGTAAACATGGCTACCCAATCCTGTTCCACAATTAATGCATCTTAATGTATGTCTCAGAGAGGATTTGTCTGTGGACGAAACTGTGTTATGACTTCCTGCTGCAAGTGCATGGCAAAAATATTCATCTTCCTTCACATGACGAGGGTGCTATTTTGATTGTTAACAGATGCCCCCTAATGTGTAAGGTCCGAAGCGAAGCTAAGGGCCGAAATACATTACTGAAATTCATAAGCTGTAACATAGCACTGATACTATCAATTTCCATCATTAATATGAGAGCAGAGTTCTTTATTTCTGTCTCTTTATTTGTTGTGATTCTCGACGTCTATGTTAGAAGGCCAGGGCCTGCCTTCTCACAGAGATAGCCGGTTTAAGTAGATAGAGTAGTTTAGCTTTACTTTTGTTGTGTGGTGTGGAATTATTGCAGATGTTATTGGTAGCTACAACATAGAATTAGCTTTCCTTTTGGTAGTTCATAATTGCATCTTGAATAGCTGTAGCAGATTGGTGTGACAGTTGACTGTGTAGGATAATTCATTTAAGGCATGTGTGTTTGAATCAACAGTAAGAGCCTAGCTCAATTCCAATATCTTTCAGTTGTTTATGCTTTCTAGGATTTCCAGTAATTACCAGTTAGAGTCCAAGCTTAGATTCTAGTTCCTGTTGTATCTTCAATTGATTTAAAGTAGGCAGATTAGGATTGAGTAATAGTAGCTGGCGGATGGATCATTTTGGTAAAGATCAATTATTGGTAGTTTGATAATTGTAGGATTTAACTTCTTGCAAAAGCAATCTGGTTTATTTCTATTCTTAAATTTATAACTACTGGGTGATTTCTGTAGGAAGGTAGTTTCAATCAAATCCTTAGATGTGTGAATTAGCTTAGTTTGCTTTCTGGAGTGATTTTGGCTGGATAGATTGGTAGGATCATTATCTACATTTAGTAAATCAACTGCTTGACATGTTTATGCAAAGATTATGCTTATTACCATTGAAACAAAAGACCTCCCTGGGTTTGACAATTTATATTGACCATCCTGTGTGTTAGCTTTAATTAACTGGCATATAGGGTTACCAACATTTTGGCGCCATTGCCAGGGATTGTAATAGATAGACAGAGTTGATAGTTGGTTTCATTTGATTTTATTTTAGTTCAATTATTTACAGCATGCAGGAATACAAGAAAAAAAAATCGGGAACCCCCTTTGAATACTAACATTGCACGTGGAAGAGGTCGAGGTTGTAATGCAGGTCAGGGAAGACACACATACATTGATGAGATAATTGCTAGAGCTGATTCTTCCACTAGACCACCGCAGAACTCTACAGGCAGGGGAAATTTTGTTCCTCCCAATCTTGAACATCCAGCATCCATAGTGGAGAATACAACGGGACCTTCAACTCCTGTTACAGAAAGTAAACCTCCTAAAGATAAGGGAAGCGTTGTAGGTGCACTAGATAGAGAGGAGATCTATCATATTGAAGAAACCATAGTTACCAAAGAGGTGTGGTTGGAGACTCGCCGAATAGCAGAGGAAGAGAGAAGACGAGAAGAAGAGAAGAGAAGAGAGGAAGAAGCTAAAGCAGAGGAAGAACACATAAAGGAAGCTGTTGAATTTTGGACTAGAACCATGGCTGGTAGAGAACGAACAGGAGGGTGAGAACGAACATGGGAATAACTCGGAGGAAGAAGGAGAAAATAATCATCCTAGTAATACTATGGCTACATTAGAATTCCCTATCCTCCAAATACCTGGAGTAGCTCCTATGAAGAATATCTCACCATCAGTTCTCCCGAATTTTCATGGTAAGTCCTCTGAGGATCCTAATGAGTTTCTTTTTGAGTTTGATATCCTCTGTCGTAGCTATGATTACACCTCTAGTGCTCAGAAGATGAAGTTATTTCCAACCACCTTGAAGGGAAATGCTCTACGTTGGTTCATGAGTCTGGGTCGTGAGACCATCACTACTTGGGACCAATTGAAAAACACGTTCCTTTCTAAGTACCAAGAATATTGCAGAACTAGGGATAGAAAAGAGGAGCTGTTTAAAATGGTTCAGAAGGATGAAGAAAGTTTGGAAGACTTTGTGGAAAGATTGCTGTACAATTTACAAAGATCTGGTCATGTTGAGATTGGCAAGGATGTGCTCAAGATTATCTTACTAAGAGGAATTAGAGAAGATTACCTTGATATGTTAAATCTGTTGGGAAAAGGGGATATCTCGAAAGAACCTTTTGAAAAGATTGTTGAATTATGTCGAAGGTACTCTAGGGGATCCTCTAGAACGAGCAAACGAGACAAAGACCGAGACCAGGATGTCTTCACTAGGACTTAGAAGTCAGCTAGTGGAGGAGCCACTCGAGTAGAAATAGGAAACTTACTGGAGAATTTTAAAACATACATGATGAGATCCATTTCCTTACAGTTAGATGTCATGAGAGCAAAGAAGAAGCAAGTGGTAGAAGATCTTACACTTGGTGTATTCTACCCTAGATGTAGGAAAAAGAACCCACTGAAGGAATTCCCATTGGACAAAGCAGAGGTATGTAGGATATGTGAACTCGAGCATGACACTAAGGAATGTCCTTCCTTACCTAAGGTCAAAGCAGTCCTGCAGGCATCTATTCCAGATGTGGAGCCATCATACTTCATGGCACAAAAGAAACCATGGAAGCCTCAAAATCAAGGTATGAATCCAGACCCAACATTTTTTCTGAATAATATGAATGGAATGAACAATATGCATAATGAATACACAATTCCCTTCACGTTATTCTAACAACCAGTGGCATCCATCTCACAACCCAATGCAAAATCCTAACTCATGGACACCATGGTCACAGTAGTCAAACCATGCTCCTTGGAATTCCAACTGGAGAAATTCTTACCAAGGAAATAACTTTCCCCATCACCAGACTCAGTATCAATTGTAGCCTCCTTAATAGTATCAGCATTACCAGTATCAGCACCAACAGTATCAGCAACCACAACTCCATTTCCAAAACAATGTCGCACCTATGAATGCACCACTTCAACCACAGCTACCTGCACAACCTAACCTGAACCCAAACAATAAAGCAGTCCATCAATTTGAGACTGCCAACATGCCTGCATATTTCATCACTCAGATTCCCTGCAATGATATACAATTACGATCAGGGAGGGTGGTGGAACCTAGTGGTGGAACCTATTATCACTGAGGATGTTTCATCCCCAGTGATTGAAACTGGAGTAAATCGGCACTATGAGAACATGGTTAATTCAACAAGCCCGATCATTGAGGATGTTGATACTCCTACTGAAACAGTAGCTGAAACTCAGAAAGTAACACACGATGTGTCACAGCCTACATAGTTGAATAAAGAACCACCATACCCTGAACGATTGGCTCTGCAGAAAACAGTGGAACAACCCCGATTTGATCTCATGGGAGAACTGAAAAATTTGTATGTTAAAATTCCATTGTTACAGGCCCTTCATGATGTGCCCATTTATGCCAAGACTGTTAAATATTTATGTGTCAAGAAACTAGGAAGAAAGCCCAGGGATCCCCCCACTGTCCACGTGTTGGGAAAGCTTTCAGAATTAATAATGGGGAAGGCCCCTGTGGCAAAATACGATGACCCTGGGAACCCGACTCTTACAGTTCACATAGGGAACACAGAAATTCCAAATGTCTTGGTGGATTTAGGCGCATCTATTAACGTTATGACCATAGAAACTATGAAGAAATTGGGACTCACTAATCTTCGGCCAACCCCTACCATTTTGGAACTTACTGATAGATCAACGATCAAGCCTGAAGGGACCCTAGATGACCTCGTGATCTCAGTTGAATTGTGGGAATACCCTGCGGATTTCTTGGTGTTATAGCCGAAATCCCAGTTGGGGGGACACCCATTGATCCTGGGAATACCGTGGTTGGCCACAGTAGATGCCTATATCAGCTGTCGGTCAGGATCTATGACCATTTTAGACGGAACTGAGATCAAGATCCTAACCCTGTACCCTCCAGTTCGACCAAGCACAGAAGCTGAGACTCCATTATGGGAAGATTTGGAGGAGGAAGAGGGTGTGCATCCATTACTAACCATAGGGAGAGCCTTAACGTTAAAATATGAAACAGAGGATGATGCCATTAATAGTTTCATCAGTGAGCCCACGTCAGTCAATAAAAATGTCTATCAGATCTTGGACAGTACTCTAGCTGCAACAAAACAAGAAAAGCTTACAGAAGAAACTCTAATCGGTGATGACAGTATAATTCCAGCACTTAAGAATTCGAAGAGTGTTCTAGTAGAAATTGGGCTAGGAAAAACATTGAATATCAATCCTAATCTGACACCTAGCGAGCTGGAACAGCTAGTCACTCTGTTGAAATAGCGTAGGGGAGCTTTCGCTTGGGAGTACACAGATATGAAAGGAATTCCTTCTCATCTGTCCACCCATCACATTTATATTAAGAGCGACTCCAGGCCTATATATCAACCACAACGAAGGATGAACCCGAACCTAAGAGACATAGTGAAAGAAGAAATCCAAAAACTTTTGGAAGCAAGATTCATATACCCAATTTCGGACAATGAGTGGGTTTCTCCACTTGTGATTGTGCCAAAGAAGAATGGGAAATGGAGGGTCTGCGTGGATTACAGAGAATTGAACAAAGAAACGCAGAAGGACCATTTCCCCTTACCTTTCATCGATTAGCTCCTTGATACCTTGTCTAGGAAAAAGTATTTCTCCTTTCTGGATGGCTTTAGTGGCTATAACCAGATCCAGATTGCTCCAGAAGATCAGGACAAAACCACTTTCACCTACCCCTGGGGAACTTTTGCCTACCGAGTATTTCCTTTTGGGTTGTACAACGCACTAGCTACATTTCAGAGAGCAGTGATTGGAATCTTTTAGGAAATGGTGAATGATTGCATGGAAATTTTTATGGATGACTTTACTCCATATGGTGATAGTTATGAAGAAGCACTGGAAAATTTAGAAAAGGTCTTGAAACACTGTGAACAAAGCCAGCTCTCTTTAAGCACTGAAAAGTGCCACATGATGATGAGTGAAGGCATAGTGTTGGGGCACTTCATCTCTTCTGATGGTATCTAGGTAGATCCATCCAAAATCAAGGTAATTGAAAATATACCAACTCCTGGAACACAGAAGGATGTATGTAGCTTCTTGGGGCATGCTGGCTATTACAGAAGGTTCATAGAAAAATTTTCCAAACTAGCTTCTCCTTTGTTCACCCTGTTGATGAAGGATGCACAGTTTGTCTGGAATGATGCATGCCAAACAACGTTTACTGAGCTAAAGAGAAGGCTGTCTACAACACCCATATTACGAGGGCCCAATTGGGCTCTGCCTTTTCACATTTCTTCAGATGCTTCAGATACTGCCATTGGAGCAGTTTTGGGACAACAGGAAGGTAATACTCCTTATGCAATTTACTACATTAGTAAAAATTTGTCTCCTGCTGAACTAAATTATACTCTGACAGAAAAAGAATTGCTTGCCATTGTTTATGCCATCAACAAATTTAGACATTCTATTACTGGATATTCTACTTTTGTGCACACTGATCATTCTACTATCAAGTATTTAATGAATAAACTGATCATGAATGCTAGGGATACTAGATGGTTGTTACTGTTATAGGAATTTGATATCACAATTATTGAGACCAGGAAAGGAAAATGTTGTTGCAGATTTTTTATCTCGACTTACTAACAGTGATGACAATTTACCAGTCGAAGATTCCTTCCCTAACGAACATTTGTTTGCAGTATCAGCTCATTCCCCATGGTATGCAGATATTGCTAACGTTTTGGCCATAGGTAAGCTTCCAGCACATCTGTCAAAGAGAGAAAAACGGAAGATCATACAACAGAGTGCTAGGTACTGCTGGATTGATGGCCATCTTTTCTACACAGGGCTTGATTTAGAGATCAGAAGATGTGTTAGAGAAGATGAAATCTTTAGCATTCTTAAATCTTTCCATGATGAGCCCTGTGGGGGACATTTTGCTGACAAAAGGACAGGTCATAAAGTTTTGAGAACGGGCTATTTCTGGCCTACATTGTTCAGGGATGCAAAGAAGTATGTTCAGGCATGTGATAGCTGCCAAAGGATGGGCCAACCCAACAGATTAGATGAGATGCCTTTGCAGCCACAGCTTGTGGTTGAACCGTTTGATAGGTGGGCTCTAGATTTTGTAGGGCCTATCAACCCTCCCTCAAAGCAGAAAGTTCACATCTTGGTTTGCACAGATTACATGACCAAATGGGTAGAAGCTGTAGCCTTGGTTAAGGCCAATGATCAAGTTGTGATTGATTTCCTGTATGAAGAGATTTTTACTCGGTTCGGAGTACCTAAGGAAATCATTACAGACGGTGGACCACAGTTTGTGTCTCACAAGATAGAATCACTGTTACAGAAATTTCATATTCAGCACAAAATAACCTCGTCATATCATCCACGGGACAATGGCCAAGTGGAGAGCACAAACAAGGTTATCGAGGCTATTCTGAAAAAAACAGTGAAGAGCCATCGTAAATATTGGGCTGAAAGGCTTCCAGAGGCACTATGGGCCTATCATGCTACGTGGCGTAACACCACTGGTTTTTCCCCATATGAGTTAGTGTATGGTAAGAACGTTGTTTTTCCAATTGAATTTGAAATCATAAGCTTGAAAACAGTTGTGGAAGCAAACCTGGATTTATCAGAGGCACAGAGGAACCGACTGAATCAGCTCAATGAATTGGATGAGAAGCGCATAGCTGCAGTACATCATACAGCTTTAATCCAACAACAATGCTCTAAGTGGCATGATCGATTTATAAAGAAGAAAGTATTCCAAGAGGGGGATTGGTCCCTATTGTATGATTCACGGTTTAAGAGGGACTTTAAAGGCAAATTGCGCACCCGTTGGTTGGGACCCTATGAGATAGATCAGGTATTTGATAATGGAACAGTCTAGTTGATCACCATTGATGAAAACAAAGTACCATTATTCACAAATGGTCATCGACTGCGACTATATCAAAAGCCGATCTCAAGGGCAGCTTTCGTTTCTCAGGTTGCAGGTGATCCAGAGTATCAATTAATGCCAGGGCATGGATCTTTCTCAAACCCCGTGAATTCCTAAAAGCTGCAATTTCCATACATATTTTGTACATAAATAATTGGTTTTTCTTTCATTCTGTATTTTATCTATTTTTATTTTTTGCACTTGATCGGTTTGTTTTGAAGAACTGTGTGCAGGAACTAATTGGAAGAACATCAGTTGTGACTGGGCCAGACGATTGCAGATACCCCAGATTGTTTCTTGATTTAATAAAGCTCTTTGAAAAAGATGGATGATTCGTAGTCTTCCATAGCTAGCTAAAATTTGCTTGTTACCTCATTCTGACACAGCTGCGACTCCTTTCCTTTCTCATTATTCCTATTTTTGCAGCTGTGACTCTCCCATTTTCCCTTTACTTCACTTTTCCGCGGCTATGACTCCACCACTTTTGCCCGTTCTTCCAAATTTCGTAGCTACGACTCCGCTATTTCCATTTCATTTTTACCCCTTTCCAGCAGCTACGACTCTGCTACCTTTGTCCATTCCGCTAAACCTAGCAGCTGCGACTTTGCTAAATTTTCCCAATCTGCTAAACCTAGTAGCTGCGACCCCGCTATCCTTGATTATTTTGCTAAATCTAGCTGCCATGATGACTAACTCATGGACGGATGCATAGCATGAAGGTACGGGTTCTAGCTATAATCATGATTAGGCATCTATTGACGTCGCAAATAATAATGGTTATGTTTGTCATTCCTCCCTGCCATTTATCTCGACGAAAATTGTGTTTAAATCCACTACCCGTACTCCTGATCATCACTATCATTCTATCTGATTCGTGCGACAAACCAGCCATAAATCTTACTTCGAAACTAGTGCTTCCACCTTTCCAACATGGCTCAATTCAACTCTTGACTATCCGTCAACCGTGCCCGCATGCAGATAGTTCGATAGTTGGAGCTGTGATTGGCATTTGTTACAACTTCTTACAGAAGTCTAGTGATATGGGTATTCCTGTGAGGTGCGAACTTCTAACAGTAGAATCCCTGTACAGAAACAGAGATGTCTTTGTCATTTTTCAAGAAGTAGGATGGACGACTTATTTTCAACGCCTGAGTGGTTTTCATGAGGAAACGACCCTTGAATTTGCTCAAAATTTGATGAACACTCATTCAGAGGTTCGAGGAATAAAGGTAGATGTTTCAGAGGTAATTCTGGCGGAAGTAACAGGACTTCCCAGAGTTGGGCGACGTTGGTTTAGTCGAAAACACTATCATCCAACCACAGTTGAATATTTTCTTGCAGCTGGAGAAAGTGTCCGACCATTGCATAGGGGAATAGCCTTGGAAACTCTTCCACATCCGTGGAACCAAGTTGCAATCTTTTTGAAGAAATATATTACCTGCGAGGGGAGGTATAGTGTTGTTTATATCAATGAATTTTTACTCCTATCACATTTACGACACAGCCGATTGCTAAACATGTCGTACTTTCTTTTTCAATCTTTGCAACGCATGGCTTACTATGTTAAAGGTGCTCAACACCCCTTAGTGTTACACCAAAATGTCGTCACCATTGTGCAAGTGTCGCAAGTGTCACAAGCATTGCAAGTGTCGTCATCCTGACCTAGTGTTGTCACCACGACCATTGCAAGTATCATCATTATCACAAAGTGTCATCATCATGAGCATTGTGATAATGTCGTCATCTTGACCATTGTGTAAACTCTTTTTTATTTTACCTAAACCCATTTTAGAGTAAAAACACATCCCTGAAGTTTCCCATGACTGGAGGGCTCAACTGAACTACTTTTCAAAGTCGTCGCAATCTTCCCTTTTGCAACATGCGACGTCGTAGGTTGTCCTAATGCAACCTGCGACGATGTCAGTTATTTGGATAAAAGAGTATCTTCGAGCCCATTCTCGAAGATGAGTGATGTGGAGGCCTATCCCTAGGCTCTAGGTGAGGTGGCATTTTGGTTCCTAACCTAATGGGAAGATCCCTTAACCATCTCCCCCTAATCCTCAACCTACTCTATCTCTTTAGCCCTATATAAACACCCACTCTCTCCATGGGAAGGAGGAAGGCTATGATATCTACATGCTGGTGAATCTCTCTTAGAACACCTCCATTCACCTATTAGAGAGCTCATACTTCCTTGGAAGGACATGGTAATTGGCTTGGTCGGAGAAGGGCTACTGTGTTAAGTCTTTGGTTGTAGTTCTATATCTCTATCATGTACTCCTCTATTTACAGTAATACAAATGCTTTCCACCAATATTGTTCTCATGTGTAATGATATTGTGTAGTTTACCTGCTTAACTGTTTACTTAGATCGCTTATTGTATAGATGCTCTTTACTCGTTTCTCTTGTTTTTGTGTCTTGACAGGTCTTGCAGCTTGGATCTGACAACCGTGGGACGTGGATCAACATTCGGGAGAAAGGATTGCATAGTAAAAAGGTAAGACATCTAATACTTGGTCCTTAAGTAGATCTAGGAAATGTGTTTCTAGTCTGTTCTATTTGTTCTAGACTCACATTGAGTTAGGGAGATCTGGCTCGCGTCCGCTCGAGTGGATTGTCCGATAACAAATTTGGCGACTCCGCTGGGGAAGAACATTGTTGTTTTCAATCTGAATGTCAGTTTCAGTTGATTGCTTTTCCAAGCCATCTCTTTGGCCATTTGCTTCTTAAGCCCTTTCACCATCAAATCTTCGCTTTGAAGAGTTTGATTGCCTTCCTTTGAGTTTGTACTTCTCATTGGCAGACCTTTTTATGCTCATTATCTGGAGAATTGGTTAATTTTTGGACTCATATCTCGCCTGTCGCACCTGGTCAGTGTACCCAGAGCGACACTGTGTTATTTTTTATCTCTGTTCTTTGCATGTTAGTTTGTCGTCGCAGCACTTCCATTGGTATACTGCGACATCGTCACATTTCCTGCACTAGTGAACTACGACGTCACACTATGCATAAGCACAGAGTGCGTCGATCTGCCATTTTTTGCCATACAGGCACCTTTTCTCCATTTCTGATTTGAGTTTTGGTTTGTGTACAGACTCCTCTGCACTGTACCTTCTAGGCAGAGCCCCTTTTGTCCAGCAGTGTTTTGTTTGGCTTGTTTGTATTGGTTTTTGGGTCTTTTGAGTTTTGGATTCATGTTTGGCCCCTTGAGTAAAAACTAGTGTTTTGCTTGCATTTTTAAGCAAAATGGGTTCTATTTTTGAATCGTGCATTCATCAGTCGTTTTGACCCATCTCAAGGTTTTGAGATCATTTTTTGGTTTGGCGTGATTGGCTTGTTTTAAAGACTTGAAGAGTGTGGGATGTCCATGTCTTTTTTAGCCTCTCTTTCTTGGGTTATGCATCTTGTTTCCCTTACATGATGAGCTATTCAATAATTTTTGGGGAAGATTGATTCTTTGTCTCCACTTTAGTTCAAAGAAAAGCTTGATTTTGTCACTCTTTTGCTATATTCATGAATTTGGAAAATGTAAATATTCTTCTTACTTTATTTTGATCATTTGATATTCTTGGTCTTATCATCATAAGAAGAAGAAAGGCTTGTTTCAGATTTGTGTGCATTTGAGTTAGATAAGATTGTTAAGTGCTTATCTTTGTCTTGCATTTGATTGGAAACGTTTATGGAATCCTTCTTTCCGTAGCTTAGATGCATCTTTTTCAAGTGTAAAAAGATAGGAAATGAGTTATTATTATTGCATTTGGTAGATCTTGAGCCTTTCTTGAGTGTCTTTGAGTTGTTTGGGTGCTTGCCCCTTTTCTTTGGGAATTTCCAAATGATTAGAAGTGTTGTAGATATTCTCTCACTTTCTGTATATAAATATATATATAACACTTTTTATAAACTATTAGTAACAATTTTTTTTCTTTTAACCTAACACTATTATACACAAGTTTTTATATTATATGGACAATGTATAAACATATGTTTGTCGTTTTATTATCATATATATTTTTAATTAATAAGAGTATATGAATATAAGTTTCTTTAATATACTTTTTTTCTCTTTTGACTTAGCACTTATATACATAAATTTTTGTGGTTACACAAGCAATATATATGTATAGGTTGTCTTTTTATTTTTATTGACATATGTATTTTTAGTTAATACAATATATTTGACTTACTTTTTATCAACATGTAAGATATAATTGCACATTATTATTTATACTTTTTATTTTTTAGAAAATATATTTTTTAAATATTATATACCTTGAAATTTATAATAACATGCATTTAGTTTAATGGTTTTACAAAATATATATTTGTTGATGTAATATATATTTTTAAATGGTAAATATAGACACATGCATTTATCATACTTTAGTTTAGTTATATATATATTATATTTAAAATATTTATAATTTTAACATTACTTTATAAGTGGTTAACTCTATAAAAGTAGTTAACTATAGATAAATTAGCTTTTATTAATAATAATAAGTAACCAAAATAATATTATATATATTAAAAAAATTATAAACATGTAAATAATATTTTAACTATAAATCCTAAAGCATGGACCATCTATTTTGGATCTATTTTTTGTTTTGTCACATTTTTACAAAGAAATATATATAATGATAATGTTTTTATTAAACAATTTTATGTTCTTAAATTTAAAAGGGGGTTTTATATTGATTAAAAATTGGTTTTATAAGTTGTTGTCGATAGCAATAATGAATGTACTCATTATTAATTTTTTATATAAAAAGAAAAAACGGTGGATTCTACAATGAAAAGAAAAAGCTAACTCTGACGGTCAGTTTGACAATGAAAAGAAAAAGGTAACTCTGAATACCTATCCTAACTGTCAATTTGACCATTAATATGTGAGCCCACTAAACCTAACCTTACATTTTAGCAAGCTGTGGTGCAAGTATAGCCAAGCGAAGGCCTTCGAACCTAAATGGCAGCTAGCTCTCTTTGAAACGTACATAATTAAGTTGCCAGCTTTATTTAAACGCGTCGACGGAAAAGGTCGTTTAGTCAAACCCCATGTGCATGAAGCCAGGGCTTCAGCTACGATGACATAACGATAACGGCGTCGGTTGGCGGTTGGCCCCAGAGACCTCGGATCCATTTTCAAGCAGGCCGATTCATTCTCGACCTATTCTCAGGCAGGTATATGCTGCACCCTTCACCCTTGCTTGATTCCAGGGGATTGGAATATTCAGGTGAAATTTCCAGTTGAAAAAAAAATGATAATGAAATTTACGGTAATTACTAAGATGCAAACCCCATCAAGGCCAGCTGTGACAGTAATCACCGGGGTAGTTATTACGAGTATCACACGGATACCTGTGGGTGCAGTCGTCCCAAACAGTCTCTTCCAGAGGATGGGTTTCTCTCAGCACTTCTCACACATCGCTGTTGCACTTGAATCCCGAACCCAGCCCTATCTGCCAAATGCGAAACCAGCCATACGTAGCCATACGTGTTCGATGATCGGTTCCTTAAAGGGGTTTCTGTACCTTATCAAGAAAAATAAGGGCAATTGATTCTGTGTGGTCGAATTTTGATATGGGTCGTCGGAAATGGGAACCGTTTGAGGGCCCTTATGATGCATGTTTCTTGATCGGTATAAACCCTAGCTTGATCGGTAGAACTGTAGAACTGAACGGCACAACCAAGAAATCAAAAGATTGGGACTTTTACATGCCAGTCCCGGAATATCAATAGGCTAGGCGAAGGCTAAGGTTGCTTTGATTGCTGAGCAGCTTAATAATAAATATATGACATACAAGCATCTTAATAATAAATATATCCATCGAGTGTTCTGCTTCATAATCATTGACTTAGTCGGTTCGATACCAAACATTTATTAATTATTTTTGTTGTTTTGTTTATTAGATGCATTAACCTTATGGATGCTCTCCCACACTCCAGGTATACAGCATTCTGGGTTCAACTCAAACACGAACCAGATTTTGTAGGTAAATTTATTCCTTTGACTATTTCTCCAAATATTTTATCGACCGGTCTTTTCTTTAGGTTTTGTTGTTCCTTGTTATGATTGATGTCTTCGGCTTATGAGCTGGACTATTTGTTTAGGTTTTTTATGTTCCCTCTGTAACTATATCACAGCTTGATTCATGAAATATATGTATAGATTCTGGATCAATGTTTTCATGTCAATTGAAAGCCATAAATAACTAAGACATTACTATCCTTGGTTTCTTGATACAATGAACATTTTCTTTTCTTTTACTCAAACATGACTTGCAGGTTTTCTTGGATTTTTTATAAAATGAATTGGCCGATTTTCTTTCACTCAAACATGGCTTGCAGGTTTTCTTGGATTCTTCCTTGCGATTGCTATTTGTCTGAAGCGGTGAGCGATTCTTCTCCGACGAGCTGCTCCAGGGGCTCATTTCTGATCACAATGCAATATCGCATGATTCTCCAAGCGGGAGTCATCGTCGACCACGGAATTGAGATTGGGATCGAACGTTGAAGGATTGGCGGAGGCGATAAATTGATTGTTCTCCACCAATCTGCCGCTGCCGCTATGGCTTGCAACAAGCAGGAAAGAGATTATTGCCAGGATAAGGCTCTTCATCTTAAACCTCACTATTCGCAGATAAACAATATGAAATCTGATCGGTGTAAGCAGGTGAAGGATATAATATCATAATGAAGCTCACTGCTTGCATAAAAGATAATCGATATGATATCTGGCTAAAAGATTTGCGGGAGAAGGGAATGTGAGTCACTATGAGAAAGCGAGAACTCAAAAATCAAATCAAAAAGGTTTTGATTTGATTGCGATTAGATGTCGAGTTGCACAACCACTGCTAAGCATGCCTCTTCGTATACGAAATGTCCGTTGCAGCAATAAATAGAGTTTTGTTTGGGAAAAATACTTTATGATGTGAATTAGATATTTATATTTAGTTTTAAACAAAATCATAATGGTTCATTTTCTACAATTTTATGGTTTTGAGGAGATTGCATTGCATATATTTGTAATTTATGTAAAATTTGTACGAGTATCAGACTCGAATGATAAACATTCGTGTCAAATTTGTATCAGACTCGAATGATAGACATCTTTCCGTAAGCAATGCACCATTTATTGCATCTCGATGAACCTGGAACTGATCTCGATGAACCTGGAACTGATCTTAGCATTCCACCATTCATTGTCATAAAGAATTTGCATTTCAAATTAAGATCTACGGGTTAAGTCAGCTTCCTCTAACACACTACACAAAAATCGCCACACTAATAAGTAATAACCCACAATAAAAATGCCTCTCCATCATTTATAACCTTATAAAATGCCATTATGATTGTGCCGCTGAGTCATCTAGGGAAATAACTTACAGTAACCCTGAGAAAATGCCATTGGATGGTGAAGCCAAAGTGCTGATAAAATAATTAATAACATTGTTATTCTTGTTATTATTATTAACTTACAGTAACCCTGAGAAAAAACTAGGAGAGAGAAAAATAAAAACTATGTCGAATTCTCGTTTCATAGAATAAGTGGTTCAAAACCCCAAATGACTAATGGCATCTAAATTAAAGAATGTCTATCCTTATAGGATTAAAGAAGATTATCCTACCCTTATTTAGAGTATATTCAGAACCTCTATTTTAGGAATCCGAGCTTAATATCACGGATGACTATACGGTAGTCACTATTATAAAATGTGAGAGAATGATAATTATTCCTTATAAAATATATATATTATATCATGGACATGTCATCCACAATAGCGCATAGGCAAACTCCTGAGCTCCCTTTTGGCTTAATTGTAGAATTGCCTTCCAAATGGGAAAATATTCGAGGATCGGATTCGGGCGAACTCTTCGATGTGGAGGCACACTCTACTATACTTTCAAAGACGGTAAATGCATATTCTATATGCATAATAATAATAAGAATTACAAATAAATATTACTAGATGTATGCATGGGTGCACTCCCAATAGCAAAGCGAACCGTTTACAAATTTAAAATACATATTATTGAGGTTAGTCGTTGGAGAAATTTAGGGGATTTGTCTCCTTAACGAGAAGTTCCGTTTCTTGTTAAAACACCACTTGTTTCCATGCCAGCGCGGATAGCTACCACCTGTTTCCTTGAGAGCAGATCTAACGTCTTAAGAAGAGGAGAGCTTGAGAGAAGGACGGACGATCTCGGGGTGGGAGGATCTCTTTGATTAGAACCTCTGTAATTACAATCGCTGGGTTGAGATCTCTACAACTGTAAGCTCTGTGATTACGAACTATGCATTTGAGATTCCTGCGATTGGAACTTGGGTGACTACGATCTCTGCGTTTGTGACCTCTGCGATCAGATTTCAATAAGAATCTCTGAAACCAGGATCTTTACAATGGGGATTTCTGGAGTATGTCTTTATTTCAGATGTTATAGTATTTGACTGTTTGATACTTGGCATGGGGTCTTCACTCAATAAACCACTATCATAGCACGTTTGTTTGTTGCATATGAAACAATACCCCTAATTTCACTAAATATTGGAAAATACCTTTCAAAATCATTTTTTTTAACCCCCTCCCAATATGCCTTCCCAATTTAAAAAAACCCTATTTTCACTAGATATTGTATGTATCAATTTTTTCATTAACATTTTTTATACCCCTTTATATTTCTACCTAGTATATTGATATGATACCCCTCTTATGACCCCACATGCATTCTACAATGCACCTTACTTCTTTCAATGTATATTGTGGATGCACATTACTCCACCCACAATGCAATTAATCAACCACATATCATTATGATTTGCAACATCTAATGGTCTAATGACGAGATAGGAGATCACTTCTTGTATGTCACTAGAGTCAATGCACATAGTACAACATTTAGATTGCATGTTGCAATTCCCCAATCACTGTAACAAGCTCTAGGAGGCTGACTAAACCTCCCAAGGCCTGTAATAGGAACGAGTGGTTGGGTATTTAAGCCCCCAAGGCCTATCGAGGGCTTATAACAGGCCTTGGAGGCTTAGAGCCTCCTATGGCTATTGGTAACAACTGGCTGAGTGCTATTGGTAACAATTGGCTGTCAATGACCAATGTCTCTCGATTGTGATCGACTGGAAAACCACTGCACCATGAAACCCCCTGGCCTCAAGCATGCCTCAAGACGCGAATTCCCTGCGTATTGGTAAGCCCAAGCCTTGCCTCAACTCGATTTATCATCCGGCCGTGATGCCACCATCGCCATTTGGCGGATATTTGTCATCCCGCCCATATAAAAAAGACCCCAAAATATTTTTGTATTGTTACATTAAATAAAAAATCCCTTTGCCCCTTAATATATAAGCAATATAATTTTTAGGTTTTCATGAATATTTAATACCGCAATATGAATGAAGGTGGCATTATATTGCCTTCTAGTGAAGGCCTCGTGATACTTGGGAGATGGACACGCAGTCCTGGATGTGTGCTAGATACAACCATGACCTTGTAGAATCCGATCTCCACAATAGAGATGAAGTATGGATCCATCATCCTTCTGACGGAGATGGAAGATGATGGCGTTTTCATAGTATTTCCTTGACAGAGTTATGAAGTATCGAATCCAGCATCCTTCTTAGAGAGATAGAAGATGAGGGCGTCTACTACAGGGTTGCTTTGAGTACTGAATGTAGAGTGTCAATCCAGAGTTCTCACGCCTCACAAAGATAGAGGTACAGTGCATCTCCTAGATCTACTTGACAGGTTGTATAGATTTAGCAGCCTTCACGCCTGGCAGGGATAGAGGATTGGGGCGTCTCGTCGATCTTTCTTGACAGTAATAACCGGTAATATCTCAGCTATAAGTTGACCCCTGCGATGGAGGTAAGATAGTTTTCTTTGTGCCCTGAGCAAGTTTTATTATGCCTTATAATTTCGATTATTCCCAGTTTTGTTTTATAGTGGTGTTGTTAAAAATATCTACTATTGCCTGAAAGAAAATCGGGGATATAGCTGTAAGCTATTCAGATCTTTGCCTATATACATATATTGTATACCCTTAGAAGACCGCTTGCTGGAAATAGTTAAACTTTGTCTGACAGATGTGATATTAAATATTTATAATAGCGTGAATACAGCTACAAGCTATCCGGATTTCTGCTTAGATATATATAGTATGAACATCGTTTTGTTGGAAACAGTTATTTTCTTTTATATATACCCAGGATTGAACTCCCCTTGGATCTCTGTGGAAATGGTATTTCTACACGAATCCGCACGAGGCTTTGTCCCTATAGATCTCTACTTATCATTTTGTGGCATTAAATTCATCAAATCTCTGTTCGTTGCTACATTACATTAACCTCTACAAGTTTTATTTCCTTGTTGTGACATAGATTGGTAACCCTCCATTGGAATTGGGATAAAATGGCTCTCTGAGCTTGATCCCTCTCTTGTTATTTCTTCTTGCTGAAATGCATGTCTAAATATCTAGATTTATAAGTTGATTACTGGTTGAAAAGCGTTTTGTTTGGGTATTATGTCCTTCCCAAGTTTTCAATTTAGAGCGATATCTTTGTATATATATATTTTTTTCTGGTGTTATAACCTGCTCAAGAATAATGAAGTGAGAAACCGGCTGCCTCTACGAAGGCCACAACCCTTCTTTTATTGTTTGTTTGATAGTTTATACATGCACACATATTACATGACTTGATAAAGAAGATTTAAAGGAGGTGGCACAACCCCTCCAATCCATTGATGGGATGGTAAAGATGTACTTTATAAATATTGTTCTTTGAATAGTTAGAAAGGATAGGAAAGGCATGATCCAATATTCTTGTGTTAAGATTTCTTTAAGAAGATGGACATTATATATATATATATTGTTTATGATATAGTTCGAAAGGATAAGAAAGGGCCAAATCCAATATCCTCGTGTTAAGTTTAATTTAAATATGTACATTATACTTTTGCTTATTGTATAGTTCGAAGGTTAAATCTTGAATGGGGGCATTATAAGGGATGAGAAGGGCCATCTTGGATTCTTTGGAATTTTCATGTATTATTTATAAACTATAGGTTATATCCTTCTTAAGGTGCAAGAATGAGATATAACAAGTGGAATTCCTTGTTGGTAGGTTAAACTCTTAGTGTTTGTTTTGAATGAATTATATTAATGAGTACCCTTTTGGAGGAAAGGTCCCATCACCCTATCAGGATGGGTGTATATGGGAGTGTGTCCTAACGATTGGTCTCAACTTAATGATTTAAGAAAATAAGTGAAGTTCTAATAAAGGTATCCTTATCTCGAAGAAGATCCAGGTCGTTAAATCGACACTTGTATAATTATTCTAGTATGAGGTATTGTAGTCAAGTTTACATATTTATGTATGTTTTGAAAATACGCTTGATGGGAGAGGCCTGAGAAGTAAACATTACAACAAATGTTGCAGGATTGTAAGCTCTCCTTATTGAGGAACTATATATATATATATATATATATATATATATATATATATATATATAACACCAAATTGTGGACGTAACCCAAGATGCGGGTGAACCATCAAAAAACAGTGTACTTGGTATGATCTTTTATGTGTTCGATGTTATTTTTGATGGCTCCGTGGATTCAAAATATTATGCAAGTGTATCTGATTGATGAGGATATTCCACGTAAAATTAGCATTATTCAATGGCAAGTAATACACATATCTTTAATAAGACATTAGGTTTACTCATTTACTTGAAGTAATTTTATGTATAAAATAGAAGAAATTGTTATTTAAACATTGTGTGCCAATCCAAGGATGTGGTTAAAGCCCTTATAGAAAATGATAATTTAGTTTGAAAAAAGATAAGAAAATGAACAAGTGAATTTAGCTAGGGTTTCAAGTTTGTTTAATAATTTCACCCAAATTTACTAACTAATATTTTGGGGTATGTTACATATGGTATCAGAGTCGGAGTTACAACACTCGGGCTTAATTGGACTCAACATGATGAAATAAGTTGAATGAACCAATGGAAGACTCTACTTGTAAGACACAGCGGGATGAATTGATTTTTCAAAGATTCAGCAAGAGGTAACAAACAAGTAGTCTGCAAGTTGCAAGTAAGTAAAGTTCCATTATGTTATTGCTGAAGTACTATGTTTAAACTAATGAATGGAATTAAGTTTTCTGGGAGTGCAAAGTAATAGGGTTATGATATATTAAGGTGTCAAAATTTTATAAGATAAGATGTGTATGATGAATGAAAGGTTGAGATACTGTAAGATCGTAAGAAAATATAAAATATTGTGTGGTTTTCTTCTTAAGTTTAAAGAAAATTTGTAATGTTGAAATCCTTGTAAAGGCATAGATGTTAACACGTAAAATGTTTTAGTAGTTGTTCTTTGTTGAACATTTTGTAGAAATGAATAATGGTCTCAATTTGTTGTTAGCTTTGTATACTAGTGGATTTATTTTAAAGGAAATATTTTATTAATTAATATTATATGTTCAAAGTTGAAATCCTTCTTAGTTTCGAATGTACATCTCAGTCTTTCTCATAGAAAACTAGAGGATCTTGTCTCCTAAGATAAAGGTTAGATCTTGACTTGGTAACACGCATTTCGTGGAACTAACATGTATTATATGGATGTAAGTATTAAAGATTACATTGAGCTTATTCTTGGTAGGAGGACTCTTACCTTAAATGAATTACTTTCCTATATGATCATATAGTATAATGGATGAAGGATTACTCTTTATACCTATAATAGGTTTTAAGGATTGTTTGGGTGATAGAATATACAAGGTACATTACTTGAATAGTTAGAGTGAAATTGGAATTTGATATACAATAAAGGTTAAAAAGCATTATTACTTCAAGTTAAGAGAGTTTACTGGAGTTTAGATTTTGTTCAAGTAAAATTATAAATAGGTATGTCATAAGTGAATCTTAATTGATTTTGATTGTTCGACTAATAAAGTGATCTCGTGTATGTTATTGATAGGAAAGAACTAAAAGAATCTTTTCAAAATAAAAATGATAGAAATTGCGTAAAAGTATTTTGGTTAATTGATGTGATAGTTGGTCATCATGTTACTCCATGTTTAAAATTAGTATGCCTAATGGTGGTTGACCCATACATGATGATAGTGCATTGATAAATGTTGATAGACTCATGGAGAATATGTTTTGAATTATTACATTTTATTACATTGCGAGAAGAATATAACAAATGTTACGAATCATCCTATAATAGTTCATAGGAATGGTATGTAGGAATGCTGTATGGATTACTATGATGTAAGTCTTGGATATTCTATTAAGCAAGGGTTTCGCTTATAAACGTGTTGTGTCTTTAGTTCTTAAGAAATTAAGATTCTAAATTATTACCTTCTTTGGATTATGTTATGTCAATAACAACAATGATTATTGATAATGTTTAGACAAACAATCTGCATTCGATACTGAGTTATTAAGAATTACTAACAAGTGAATTTGGAAGATGGTCACAGTCTGTGGAATTTGTGGAAAGACATGGACACGGTAAAGTAAGTATATGGTAAGAAGATGAGTAAAGATCAAGGACTCATGAAAAGATATTTTAAAAGCATGCGTTCAAACCAATAAGCAAATAGGTGAATATATTTGTAAACATTCTGTTGCTATTATGTTGCATGTGTCCTGCATGAAATAATAAATGATCGTTACTAAATAAAGTTCCTCGACTCAAACGAGAAGGTTTGAGGGGAAAAGAATACTTCCTGGACTTAAGCAGAATGGTTGCATCTTGCACTCACTCATTAACAGTTGTAGGAGGAAACTTCCCTAAAAATGTGGTCATGTTCCCCATGGAAGTGGAATAGAGTAGGTGGCTCGTGGAATATTATACTGAACCAAAGACCTAGGAAAATTTAATCCATCGAATTGGGCAGGAGGATCACTAGATTTTTCGATGAGGGGAATTCTAACAAATGAGCCGAAGAGCAAGACTGTCTGATTATTCTATTGAGTTAACAGAGAGTATTCTATTTGCAAAGTTCGATTTGCTGAGTTTTCAAAAGAACATAACTCGAGGAAGAGTTCTGTGTACAACAGAGGAACTGCTAAAATTCCAAATTCCTGGGAGAGTTTGATAATTAACCAAATGTTGTTAAAAGATTGTGTTATGATATGATCAATATTAATGATCTGTATTGTAGACTAATGGATTTCTTTGTGTATGAATGTTATGAATGCTAGAGTGAGCAATAATCCCCTCAAGGATGAGGAAGAATGATGAATGTTTACTGTTTGAAATTTTATATTTACGTTATGCTAAAGAAAGCTGGAAGATCTTGTATGATCTGTATAATGTGTGGGATAGCAGTAATAAAGAAGCCTACGAAAATTGAAAAAAATGTGAAGACGACCCAGGTATAAAAACAAAGCAAGCGAAAGATGGTGAAAGGATGCAAAAGACAAACTGATGAACACCGAGGACGGTGTTATCCTTAAGGGGAGGAGGATGTAACATCCCTCCAAATCGGACCCTATTATTATTATTTGGTAAATGTAAATTTATAATGGTTCCTGGTGAGGAGATCAAGGCCAAGGCCCCACCAGAGAACCTTGTGATACGATTATTTCTTCTTGTTGTACTGGACAAAGGTTATGACGCAACTAGATGAAGGGAAAAACAAATCCACTGGAGGGAAAGGGGAAACGATAGGGAAACCTTAAGTTAAAAACATGTTTCGTCTGGGTGCCTTGCGCATTGGTAGAAGAGTGACTACGCACTCGAATGCCTAAACTTAAAGCATTATCCTAATGAAGGTAAACATTCTTTAACCAAAGCCCTAAGTGACTAATGGCATCTAAATTGAAGAATGTCCATCCTTATAGGACTAAGGAAAATTATCCTACCCTTATTTAGGGTATATTTAGAACCTCTATTTTAGGAATCCGAGCTTAATATCACGGATGACTATACGGTAGTCACTATTATAAAATGTGAGAGAATGATAATTATTCCTTATAAAATATATATATTATATCATGGACATGTCATCCACAATAGTACATAGGAAAAATCTTGAGCTCCCTTTTGGCTTAATTGTAGCATTTCCTTTTAAATGGGAAAATATTCGAGGTCTCCGATCCAATTCGGGCGAACTCTTCGATGTGGAGGCACACTCTACTATACTTTCAAAGAGGGTAAATGCATATGCTATACGCATAATAATAATAAGAATTACAAATAAATATTAGTAGATGTATGCATGGGTGCACTCCCAATAGCAAAGCGAACCGTTTACAAATTTAAAATACATATTATTGAGGTTAGTCGTTGGAGAAATTTAGGGGATTTGTCTCCTTAATGAGAAGTTCTGTTTGTTGTTAAAACGCCAATTGTTTCCATGCCAGCGCAGATAGCTACCACCTGTTGCCTTGAGAGCAGATCTAACCTCTTAAGAAGAGGATATCTTGAGAGAAGGACAGACGATCTCGGGGTGGGAGGATCTCTTTGACTAGAACCTCTGTAATTATAATCTCTGGGTTGAGATCTCTACAATTGTAAGATTTGTGATTACGAACTATGCATTTGAGATTCCTACGATTGGAACCTGGGTGACTACGATCTCTGCGTTTGTGACCTCTACGATCATATTTCAATAAGAATCTCTTAGACCAGGATCTCTGCAATGGAGATTTCTGGAGTACGTCTTCATTTCAGATGTTATAGTATTTTACTGTTTGATACTTGGGAGATGGACACGTAGTCCTGAATGTGTGCTAGATATAGCCATGACCTTGTAGAATCCGATCTCCACGATAGAGATGAACTATGGATCCATCATCCTTCTGACGAAGATGGAAGATGATCGCGATTTCATAGTCTTGCATTGACAGAGTTACGAAGTGTCGAATCCAGCATCCTTCTCAGAGAGATAGAAGATGAGGGCGTCTACTAGAGGGTTTCTTTGAGTACTTAATGTAGAGTATCGATCCAGTGTTGTCATGCCTAACAAAGATAGAGGTACAGTGCGTCTCCTAGATCTTCTTGACAGGTTGTATAGATCTAGCAGTCTTCGCGCCTGGCAGGGATAGAGGATCGGGGCGTCTCGTTGATCTTTCTTGACAGTAATAACTGGTAAGATCTGAGCTATAAGTTAACCTCTGCGATGGAGGTAAGATAATTTTCTTTGTGCCCTGAGCAAGTTTTATTATGCCTTATAATTTTGATTTTTCCCCGTTTTGTTTTATAGTGGTGTTGGTAAAAATATATACTATTGCCTGAAAGAAAATCGGGAATATAGCTGTGAGCTATTCATATCTCTGCCTATATAGATATATTGTATACCCTTAGAATACCACTTGCTAGAAATGGTTAAACTTTGTTTGACAGATGTGATGTTAAATATTTATAATAGCGTGAATACAACTACAAGCTATCCGGATTTCTGCTTAGATATATATACTATATATATACAGTATGAACATCTTTTTGTTGGAAATGGCTATTTTCTTTTATATATACCCGGGATTGAAATCCCCTTGGATCTATTTGGAAATGGTATTTCTACATGAATCCACACGAGGCTTTGTCCCTATAGATCTCTGCTTATCATTTTGTGGCATTGAATTCATCAAATCTTTGTTCATTGCTACATTATGTTAACCTCTACAAGTTTGATTTCCTTGTTGTGACATAGATTGGTAACCCTCCATCTGAATTGGGATAAAACGGCTCTCTGAGCTTGATCCCTCTCTTGTTATTTCTTCTTGCGGAAATGCATGTCTAAATATGTAGATTTATAAGTTGATTACTGGTTGAAAAGCATTTTGTTTGGGTATTACGTCCTTCCCAAGTTTTCAGTTTAGAGCGATATCTTTGTATATATATATTTTTCTCTGGTGTTATAACCTGTTCAAGAATAATGAAGTGAGAAACCGGCTGCCTCTATGAAGGCCACAACCCTTCTTTTATTGTTTGTTTGATACTTTATATGTGCACACATATTACACGACTTGATAAAGAAGATTTAAACGAGGTGGCACAACCCTTCCGATCCATTGATGGGATGGTAAATATGAACTTTATAAATATTGTTATTTGAATAGTTAGAAAGGATAGGAAAGGCATGATCCAATATTCTTGTGTTCAGATTTATTTAAGAAGATGGACATTATATATATATGTTGTTTATGGTATAGTTCGAAAGGATAAGAAAGGGCCAAATCCAATATCCTCGTGTTAAGTTTAATTTAAATATGTACATTATACTTTTGCTTATTGTATACTTCGAATGTGAAATCTTGAATGGGGGCATTATAAGGGATGAGAAGGGCCATCTTGGAATCCTTGGAATTTTCATGTATTATTTATAAACTATAGGTTATATCCTTCTTAAGGTGCAAGAATGAGATATAACAAGTGGAATTCCTTGTTGGTAGGTTAAACTCTTAGTGTTTGTTTTTGAATGAATTATATTAATGAGTACCCTTTTGGAGGAAAGGCCCCATCACCCTATGTAACATAGCCTTTAAGCTGGAAAACATTTTGTGTTTAGAAACTTTATGATAACTTTTATTGTAAAGTTTATATTGGACAGGTTTCCAAGGATGACTTTAATTTGCACAATATATTATTATTTAATAAATAAAATAGGAGACAAACACCTAAGAGGACTGTTGAAAGAGTGGTTACTGATCCACTAGGTGGAATGGAATCTGGGGTAGAAGGCAATGGACAAGTGGCAGCATCATGATGCAACTAACTAGTTGTTCGTATGGGACAACTCCCTTGAAATGTGGTCATAGTGCCTTGAAAGTTGGGACTGGAGCTTGAGGCTCATTTATTCCAAACTGACCACTAAAAGACCTAGGAAGTCTATATAATAGCCATCAAATATTGAACTGAGGTTCATCACTTTTCCTAATGAGGAAATTTACCTTGGGGTTTTGCTGTGTTGCACCCCAGAGATTTGATGGGGGGATATGCTGTTGTTGATCATGTTGTGAGTCTTCCAAACTCTTATTGAGTTCAGGAGGTTGATGCTGAGTGGAGAAGGCATTTGTCAGGAGGTTGATACCGAGTGGAGAAGGTATTTTTGAGTGCCTTGCTTCTACACAGATTCCACCCACTTACTAGATCGGTAAGCAGGCTCGGGGCTTCATTAGAAGTCAGCAGTTGAGCTGCTTCTTCTGAAGTAGGTTGGGAGGAACAGGCCTCCTTGGGTGTTTGTCGGCCCTATCGTCTTTTACAAGTTCTATGGTCTTATCTGTTTTTATTTACAAGTTCTGCTATCTATTTCTGTGTATTTTAAAGTTATGTTTTCTACTAAGTTTTTACTATTTATTTCATCAAAGTCATTTCAGTTATTCTGAATATTTTAATGATTTTGTATAAATCGAAATGATTGAATAAATGATATCTGCATTTTTCCCCATGCAAAAAGGAACATCATCGTACTCTAGTACAGAGATAGATTAAAAATAGATAAGTCTGATAGGCAATTAGCCAAATGAATGAGAAGATTAAATTATATAATTTCTCAAGTTTCTACCCTCTATTAAATTCCTGTATTTATATTTTAGTACTCTAAATTATTAACTATTTTTAGTTAGTTGTATTTATAGTTTATATACAATATTTCTGTTTATAATTATCTCTGTTCTTAAAGTAATTATATTTATGTTCTAATAGTATAGGATTATTTTATCCATACTCAGCAGTTAAGATGTTCTTGTTTACACTAGGATAAATAAAGATTTACTTTCAAAATGTAGCAGAATGATATTCTTCTACAGACATCAAGTATTTCCATTTATTTCATGCTCACATTATTTTACAGTAGCATTATATTTTAAAGTTTAGCCTTGTTTCTCTTTACATATAAAAGCATTACAATACAAACAGAATCGAATTAAAACCTCAGCAGTTCACAGTAGAAGACCTGTTATTTATTATCAGTTTTATTAACATTCTGGTACTCATTTCTTTTAACATTAGACAAATCTATTTCAAACAGAAGTATCAAGACAGACAAGCTCGAATTTCATTTTATAACAAGATCAAGGACAAAAACCAAACACTTACACCTTAAACATGCCTGTAGATCGAGTAGTTACGATTTCACTTTCAAAATGACTGCAAAAGTTTCCAAATAACATAATGAACATAGGCTTATTTCCGAGACCTCAACTAAAGAATTGTTAAGCTTTATTTTCCAAAACAAAGACTAAACCCTAACACTAGAATTACTTCCTATTTTCTTTAAAATGCAGCAACAACATTATAAACAAAACGAAGCATATACATGCCGTAAGCCTTATCAACAATTCATTTATCCATTGTTCTTTTAAAGAAAACAATCGTATCTTTCACCCATCGATTTATAGCCAAATTAAACACAGAGGTTACCAAAAGGGTTCCATTACTTTTCTCATAGCTATAACTTCTTTTCCATTAAACCCTAAACGCAGGATCAAGTTACTTATTAAACAAAACTTCATACAGGCTGTAGCCATACATAGATATAAATCATCTATCCTGTAGCAATTAAACACATCGTTTTACAGACTTCAAATACTCATATTATAACTTTAGTCATATACAAAGGAAAAAATGATAATAGTAGTCCTGAACACCATGTTTTACATTATTCAAGTCTGAGGGTAAAATCCATATTGATTAAACTGTTGCATTCAAAACCAAACACGACATTTGCCTTATGGGTCAAGGCATATCCTCCCCATTCTTCTAAAAAGATCTCAAAATCCTATATATAGAACTCTCTGAGTTTTTAAAACACAACACACAGAACACTAAACAGCCGGCCATCTCATCTACACGGGGTCTCAAGACATTACCGAGGCTTACCGGTTGGGTATAGCTGTAGCCAACCTACGACACCAAACTGTAGCATAACCAATGAATTGTTACCCTGCAAAAACCACATCAAGGTTGTGGTTAAGAACCATTATCTTATCAAAGAATGAAGACTCATATTGAACAAACATTTAAAGATCGAATGTGAAAGCTACAGGAGGAGTTCGAACACATTACCATGTTATTGAAAGTTGTAGCAGCTTTAAATGCCAAGCCTAAGGTAGCTACAACCAAACCCTTGTATCGATGAATGCAGTGAAGTTTGAGCCAACACTTATTTGATACAGTGAAACAGCACCGAGAGAGGTAGCGAGGTCCTCTAGTCATTCATTACAAACCCAGTATCAAACTAAACAAACCCTCAAACAAGTCAGGTATCGAATCCACCTAAAAGACAAATTCTAATACTGATAACAACAATTTTCAAACACTGTATAAATTAGAAGAAGGTCGGCTCCATATTATACAGAGATCACGAGTTCGAAACTCAGGAAACTACGCCTCTTTGGGCAAAACAACAAGGCTAAAAACCAGCAACCTGTCGGCCGCGTAGAACCACCACTACCAAATGACTCGAACACAATAAAACTCATCGAATACAGCAAGGTAGGGTTTAACCGCAGCATTGAAATCCCTGCCAAGATCAACGGTGTAGATCATTGGTGGGATTTACGAAATCACCAACCTGCCATCACATTTAATGAGCCATTACTATCACAGCCACGATGGAGCCTGATCATCAATGTTCAAAGCATCAACGAGTTAGAACTCAGCACTCCGAGGTTACACTAAGACACATTCATGTGAACTAAGCACAATGAGCCACCCACGATGGATTTCCACTAACCATAGTAGCTGCAAGCATTCAATGCTTAATAATTAATCACATCCGCCAACCTGTAAACCTTTACAACATTCGCATTAAAACAACGTAGATATGGTATGGTTATGTTATATCACCCCTGCAACATAAGTTACGAGTTGAATAGAGTTTCACAAGGTTGTACAAGTGTCAATTAGGGAGTGAAATCGCGAACTTGGGAAACACTTTGGTGACAAACAGAGTGAAAAAAATGGAGCGCAGGCGGATGATCACGCGAAAAAAAGTCAAACTGAAACTCTAGGCCGAGAGTTCTGAGAGTTCAAACTCTAGGCCGAGAGTTTAAAAAATCTCTAGGCCAAGAGTTTGAACCAATCACCACACTGTATTTTAAAAAAAACTCTCGGATGAGAGTTTGAACTAAACTCTTGGTCGAGAGTTTGGAAGACATTTTCTCGCTCGAGAGTTTCTAGTCAACAATTCCAGCACCATTTCTACAGAATTTAGAAATGCGTCACTTTAACAAGGTCGAACAACTGCAAAACGTGAGAATTACATGTCGGAGTTTATACCAGTAGATTCATCATTCAATCTACTTTCTAGTAATATAAGTTTTTTTCAATTTCATTTAGGATTACTATTTTTTTCTATTTTTTTACTAAACTTTATCATTAAAAAATTAAGTGACTGAAAAATCAGTCACAAAAAATTGAATATCATCACAATGACGAAGCCAAAAAATTTTTAAAAAATACAAGGATGTTCCTTGAAGTGTCCTCTTCAATGGGTTGGTTTTAGTTTGTTTGATAAGAGTAACATTTGAAATAAAATGTGAAGACAAAAACATGTGTCGATAATGCACCATTTTCTGAACATACGTTGTTTCGATAAATAATAAAAAATAGTTCGCAAGTCTTAAAAAACTCGAAATATAGTCTAGGATCAATTTTAGTGTGTGTATATTATGAGCATACAATTTTTTTCCCTAAAATGAATAACCATCTATCAAAAAACCATCGTCAACACGAGTCACTCATTATCCATACCGAAACTTTTCAAGTATATGTCGTTGGTTGACAACAAATTTGTCCCACGATGTGTCCATAAAATTTTTTTTAAAAATATGAGTAGAAAGCTAATTCAATTCTGTAAAACCTTTGTGTTTACTTCAAGTTGAAATTCCTAAGGGAGATATGGGTTTGAAGAGGTTGAAGTTGAAAAACATAAAAATCAGCAGTTTTTTTTGTCAAAAACAAGCCAAAATTGTTTCCCAACTTCATGTTTTCACCCTAGGGTCACGATTAAGTGCACCCAACACATGATAAATTATTCCAAAGAATACATAGCAAGAGATGTTTACAAAACCATTGCTATAGTTTGTAAATGTCGCGTTGTTGCATTACTTCATAGGTTTGTAACGTTCACTAGGGTAGTATAATATCAATAGGGCAACACTATTGCACATACGCCCAACGTATAGTATGTTATATATATATAGTTTACAATTGTTTCATCATGTCTCAATACCTTATAAATGGGTTGTGTAATAATCAAGAAGATTGTTTACACTTACATATTAAGGTATAGTAAAATAAAGACAAAAGATGATAAATCAAATTAGCATAACCATAGTATGAGTTTAGACCCTAGGCCAGTTAACCAAACAGTTACATGAGAGATAAATAATTACATACAGTTCAACATGATTGGAAACAAAATATAAATATGAGTTTAGAGCTAAGATTCAATTCTCCTAGACCTTCTTATGATTTTAATTACAAGCTTACAGTTTACAAAGATTCTCACCGGAGGAATGTCCACAGTTTTATCTCTTCAGTTATTGACAAAAGACATTCACAGTAAAACTATTTATTACTTGCCGAAATCTCAAACCCTTACCTGTAAGCTGTCACAAGTACAAATCACATGCTTTAGCATGAATTCTAAGTAAGCCTCGGGGCATCCGAAGGACCACTTCATCAATTAAACAAAAGTACATTAGTCAAACAGTGGAATCAACATTTATAAACAATGACAATAGAGATGTGTAGCAACACAACTAATTATTGGATAACATGAAAACTTAAGCAAAAATCTGTTTGTCGCAATTCCTTACTTAATAAACTAGCAGGGCATTTAATACAATAAGATAACATTTTATGCATTGTTCTATTTCCGCATTCATTAAATAAGCAATAAATGTCACGTAGAAAAGTTTTAAATTTTTGTGATTTTTCTGGGATGTTACACCCTATTAGGATGGGTGTATATGGGAGTGTGTCTTAACGATTGGTCTCAACTTCACAATTTAAGAAAATAAGTGAAGTTCTAATAAACGTATCCTTATCTCGAAGGAGATCCAGGTTGTTAAATCGACACTTGTATAATTATTCTAGTATGAGGTATTGTAGTTAAGTTTACATATTTATGTATGTTTTGAAAATACGCTTGATGGGAGAGGTCTGAGAAGTAAACATTACAACAAATGTTGTAGGATTGTAAGCTCTCCTTATTGAGGAACTATATATATATATATATATAACACCAAATTGTGGACGTATCCCAAGATGCGGGTGAACCACCGAAAAACAGTGTACTTGATATGATCTTTTACGTGTTCAATGTTATTTTTGATGGCTCTATGGATTCAAAATATTATGCAAGTGTATCCGATCTACACGATAGAGATGAACTATGGATCCATCATCCTTCTGACGGAGATGGAAGATGATGGCGTTTTCATAGTCTTGCCTTGACAGAGTTACGAAGTATCGAATCCAGCATCCTTCTCACAGAGATAGAAGATGAGGGTGTCTACTAGAGGGTTTCTTTGAGTACTGAATGTAGAGTATCAATCCAACATTCTCACGCCTAACAAAGAAAGAGGTACAGTGTGTCTCCTAGATCTGCTTGACAGGTTGTATAGATCTAGCATCCTTCACGCCTGACAGGGATAGAGGATCGGGGTGTCTCGTCGATCTTTCTTGATAGTAATAACCAGTAAGATCTTAGCTATATGTTGACCTCTGCGATGGAGGTAAGATAATTTTCTTTATTCCCTGAGCAAGTTTTATTATGCCTTATAATTTCGATTTTTCCTAGTTTTGTTTTATAGTGGTGTTGTTAAAAATATATACTATTGCCTGAAAGAAAATCGGGGATATAGATGTGAGCTATTCAGATCTCTGCCTATATAGATATATCGTATACCCTTAGAATACCGCTTGCTGGAAACAGTTAAACTTTGTTTGACAGATGTCATGTTAAATATTTATAATAGCGTGAATACAGCTACAAGCTATCCGGATTTCTGCTTAGATATATATAGTATATATATACAGTATGAACATCGTTTTGTTGGAAACAATTATTTTCTTTTATATATACCCAGGATTGAAATCCCCTTGGATCTCTGTGGAAATGGTATTTCTACACGAATCCATACGAGGCTTTGTCCCTATAGATCTCTGCTTATCATTTTGTGGCATTGAATTCATCAAATCTCTGTTCGTTGCTACATTACGTGAACCTCTACAAGTTTGATTTCCTTGTTGTGACATAGATTGGTAACCCTCCATTGGAATTGGGATAAAACGACTCTCTGAGCTTGATCCCTCTCTTGTTATTTCTTCTTGCGGAAATGCATGTCTGAATATCTAGATTTATAAGTTGATTACTGGTTGAAAAGCGTTTTGTTTGGGTATTACGTCCTTCCCAAGTTTTCAGTTTAGAGCGATATCTTTGTATATATATATTTTTCTCTGGTGTTATAACCTGCTCAAGAATAATGAAGTGAGAAACCGGCTGCCTCTACGAAGGCCACAACCCTTCTTTTATTGTTTGTTTGATAGTTTATACATGCACACATATTACATGACTTGATAAAGAAGATTTAAATGAGGTGGCACAACCCCTCCGATCCATTGATGGGATGGTAAAGATGTAGTTTATAAATATTGTTATTTGAATAGTTAGAAAGGATAGGAAAGGCATGATCCAATATTCTTGTGTTAAGATTTCTTTAGAAGATGGACATTATCTATATATGTTGTTTATGGTATAGTTCGAAAGGATAAGAAAGCGCCAAATCCAATATCCTCGTGTTAAGTTTAAATAAAATATGTACATTATACTTTTGCTTATTGTATAGTTCGAAGGTGAAATCTTGAATGGGGGCATTATAAGGGATGAGAAGGGCCATCTTGGAATCCTTGGAATTTTCATGTATTATTTATAAACTATAGGTTATATCCTTCTTAAGGTGCAAGAATGAGATATAACAAGTGGAATTCCTTGTTGGTAGGTTAAACTCTTAGTGTTTGTTTTTGAATGAATTATATTAATGAGTAGCCTTTTGGAGGAAAGGCCCCATCACCCTATCAGGATGGGTGTATATGGGAGTGTGTCTTAACGATTGGTCTCAACTTCACGATTTAAGAAAATAAGTGTAGTTCTAATAAAGGTATCCTTATCTCGAAGGAGATCCAGGTCGTTAAATCGACACTTGTATATTTATTCTATTATGAGGTATTGTAGTCAAGTTTATATATCTATGTATGTTTTGAAAATACGCTTGATGGGAGAGGCTTGAGAAGTAAAGATTACAACAAATGTTGTAGGATTGTAAGCTCTCCTTATTGAGGAACTATATATATATATATATATATATATATATATATATATATATAACACCAAATTGTGGACATAGCCCAAAATGTGGGTGAACTACCGAAAAATAGTGTACTTGGTATGATCTTTTACATGTTCGATGTTATTTTTGATGGCTCTTTGGATTCAAAATATTATGCAAGTGTATCTGATTGATGAGGATATTCCAGGTAAAATTAGCATTATTCAATGGCAATTAATACACATATCTTTAATAAGACATTAGGTTTACTCATTTACTTGAAGTAATTTTATGTATAAAATAGAAGAAATTGTTTTTTAAACATTGTGTGCCAATCCAAGGATGTGGTTAAAGCCCTTATAGAAAATGATAATTTAGTTTGAAAAAAGATAAGAAAATGAACAAGTGAATTTAGCTAGGGTTTCAAGTTTGTTTAATAATTTCACCCAAATTTACTAACTAATATTTTGGGGTATGTTACACAATTGTCCCATTGCATTTTAAACAACAAGACCCAGTTATTGCATAAGCACTACATTTAGATGTTGTACATGCCACACCGGACAAAGTATTTTAACTTCAAAAGCTTGTAGAATAGAGAATGATTGATATTCATCATCAGGAAGTGTAGAAATAACATAAGAAAGCTTGGAATGATGGGAATATCAAGAAAGAGGACATCTCAGTGGAAGACCTTGTAATATTGTATGGTAGAAAAATAAAATGGAAACCAAAAAGCTCGAGACTGCTTGGTTAGGACTAAATTGCTTCAAGGACATGTCTTTACTAAACTATAATGGGTCTATACGACTAAATTGCTTCAAGGACAAGTCTTTACTAAAGTCGAAAATGGAGCTCGACTAAAAAGATATCGACTATGGGATGAGCGGGAGAGAGATGAAGGTGGAAGGCTTCACGGTGCTTCAAGAATAGTCTGACAAGAACCAGTAGCTTTAACAAGCTATAATCGGTCCCAAAATCCCTACAGGGGCAGGTGGAATAATATGGAAACGCAAGGGGAAGGGGTGCCTTGGCCCTCAGACCCCGGAGTGATAGATAGTAGAGGGAAAGGGATGATGGAAGCTCCTAAAACCCTAGAAGGTCAGGACAAGGCTAGTCATAGCAGAGTAACTGAAGAAAGTAAACAAGCGTCTGAACCAAGAAGACCAGGGCAATGCATGCCAAAAGCAAGAAAGATACCAAAACTTCAGATAAAGTCTGATCGTATCAGAGAAGATATCCAACATATGAAAGAGCATGCTCTTGTGGGAAAATTTGTTGGAATCTGGCCATCTGAGAAAGCCTTGCTATGGTGGATAAACACAACGTGGAAACCTCAAGGTCACTATGATCTTCAGCTTGGAGCTAAGGGATTCTTCACGGTGGTTTTCTTCAATGAAGCTAATCGAACCATAATTTTTTACAATGGTCCATACTTCTTTCATTCAGGAGGCCTATATCTAAGACCCTGGAAGGAACGTTTTAACCTGGATAAGGAGAATCTCACCATTGCGCCGATATGGATACGCCTGTATTCCCTCCCAACGGAATATTGGAAAGAGGAGATCCTTATGGAAATTGGAAACATGCTGGGTGTTTTTGTAAAAGTGTCTGAACAAACCAAACAGATGAGATATACCTCATATGCCATAATATGTCTGTACATGGATATTTCACAGGACCTTCTAGAAGGTATTGATATCTCATGGGACGATGAGGAGTGGTTTCCATCCATTGATTACGAGCAAATACATTTTAGATGCAGAAGATGTCATGAACATGGCCATCTCTTTAGGGATTGCCCCTTAAATAAGAACCCAAGTAAGACCAGTAACCAAGAGAAGAAACAAGAAGATGGGTTTACCAAAGTCACGACCAAGAAAAGATCATCCAAGAGGGCAGGTGGACCCGAGATGAACAAAAAAGCTCAAACCCATAATGGATTTGAGGTACTGTAGATTGAGAAGGAAAACGCAACTCCTCAGGGTGATCAGACTATGGAAAAGCCGAAAACCGTAGCATATCCGTTACCAGAAATAGTACCGGAGGAAGCAATGGAGGAAGTAGAAAACCGTGAGGAAGAAGGAGAGGAAATGACCTTCGAAGGGCTAGATCTGGAATCTCTGGAGGCGGTGGTCTCGGCGAAGATCCCAAACCCCCTTTCGCAAAGTCAAATCTCCCTGTTAGAGAAAGCTATACTCAAATCGAAGCAACACAAAGGATTGGGAGTCATGTCAAATCGCATGAAAGAATCTGAAGGGGGGAAAAAGAAAGGCAAGAAGGATAAATGAGGAAGACATAGCAATGCGCAGAGGATCCAACTTCTTGGTTCGCAGCTGGTTAGCTCAGGTCAGTATCCTACTATCGTCGCAGCCCTTGTGACTAACCCCAAACTAGTTTAATTATGCGGATCACAACCTGGAATATAAGAGGTTGCAAAAGTCCTCTTAAAATCCGGTTTCTGAAAAGGAAAATAGAAGTAGGAAAACCCATGGTAATACTTCTTCAAGAAACTAAGTGTACTATAGATGAACTAAAGGAAATAGGTAGGAAGGCGTGGCATAACTGTGAAGTTATGGCGATAGGAGATAAAGGCACAGCTAGGGGCATGGGGATTCAGTGGAACCCGAGGAAAGTGGCCCTGTCCGGGTTCTTTGCCTCAAAGTTCTACCTCACGGCTGCATTTCAGGTTTTGGGAACAAGAACTTGTGGCTTCCTCTCTAATGTGTATGGTCCCACAACCCTCAATTTGAAACAAGCTTTCTTGAACTCCCTGCAGTCCCTGAAAGATCAGGTGGGACCTTCTCCCTGGATCTTGGGAGGTGACTTTAACCTGATCCATCATCTTGATGAGAAAAAAGGTGGTATACGTCAGCTGAGTCCCATTAATGAAAACTTCAACAACACTATTGAAGCCCTGGGACTGGTGGATATCAGAACCACAAATGGTACTTTTACTTGGAACAACAGAAGAGCAGGGTACAGAAGCATAGCTTGTCAGTTAGACGAGTTCCTGGTCACATAATTGTTAATGCTGGAAGGGGGGACTTAACTGTGGCTATTCTCCCTTCTGCAGGTTCCGACCACTGGCCTGTCAGTCTGGAATGGTCGCGTATAGGGGAAAATATTCGTAGACCCTTCAGATTTGGGTAGTTCTAGTTGCTCAATAAGGAATTCCCGGAAAAGCTCAAGCAATGGTGGTTGGATAGTCCGGATTTTGAGGGTACATTTATGTACAAATTCCAACAAAAACTGAAGGCCTTGAAAAGTAATATAAAACATTGGAACCTGGAATCTTTTGGGAACATCTTCCAAGAAAAAATGCGTAATGATATAAAAATGAAAGAAGTTCTGATGAGAGGTATTTCCTTGGGCTTCTCGGAGGAAGTTAAGTAGGAAGAGCAAGCGCTTCTCTAGGAGTTTAATGAGCGTGAAAGATAGGAGGAACTCTTGTGGAAGCAGAAATCCAAGAATTGATGGTTAAAAGAAGGGGAATGAAATACCAAATTCTTTCACAGAGTGGCCATTCAACACCATCATTTGAATAGGGTGGTGCGTCTCAAAAGAAGGAATGGTACCTTTGTTGAAACACAGGAAGATCTAGAAGATACTCTTAACGATTTTTTCGGAGACCTTTTGGATGAGCCGGAGGTTGAGCGGGGGGAGGCTCAAGCCCAAATCTTGCAGGTTATCCCTAGGGTGATAAATGAAGACCACAACGTGCTGCTGTTGAAACCTATTCAGATGGAAGAGCTAAAGGAGACCGTGAAACAAATGGCAGAGGATAAAGCGCTGGGCCCAGATGGGTTCACCACTAATTTCTTTCATGTTTGCTGGTCTTGGATTAAGGAAGAAGTGTTAGCGTTGGTGGTGAATTCCAGAAAATTGGGGACTATTCTTAAAGCCCTAAATGCTACCCGCTTGTCACTCATTCCAAAGGAGTCTGGAATGGAAGACCTTGGGAAATTCAGACCGATAGCCCTCTGCAATGTGATCTACAAGATAATAACTAAAGTAATTGTGATTAGGTTACGTCCTCTACTCCAACTGGTCATTTCTCCCAGGAAAGCTGGCTTTGTTGAAGGTCGCCAAATAACTGATGGGATTATCCTGATACACGATATTATCCATTCCCTAAAAATTGAGAAAATCCCTGGTATGTTACTTAAGCTTGATCTTTCTAAAGCTTATGATAGAGTTAATTGGTTATTTCTTGAAAACATTCTAAGGAAATTTGGGTTCAGTAGAGAATGGACTAATTGGGTTATGAGCTTGGTTTCTTCAGCCTTTTTTTCCATCCTGGTAAATGGGACCCCCTCCAAGCCTTTCAAGGCCTCAAGAGGAATTAGGTAGGGGGATCCCCTCTCCCCCTTCTTGTTTATCATTGTGGCCGAAGGATTGGGGCGGTGGGTGAATCATCTGAAGGAGAGAAACAGAATCAGGGGATTATCCCTGTGTGAGGGTTTGGATCCTCCAACTCACCAGCAATTTGTGGATGATACTATGTTAATGGGACCTCCCAGTGTGCAGGAAGCTCGTGGGATAAAAGAGGGTATGGATCTGTTTCTTTTAGCTAGTGGATTGGAAGTCAATAAGGATAAGTCGCAAGTTTACTTTTTTAACACCTCGAGAATAACCAGAAGAAACATTATTCACATCCTAGAATTTTCGGAAAGGTCCTTACCTTCCAAGTACCTGGGAGCACCATTAGCTGAATCCACCATCAGGAAGATCTCATGGAAAGACCTATTGGATAAAATGAAAGCTAAGTTGGAATAATGGACCTTCCGATCGCTGAATCTCTTGAGTCGTATTACTTTGGTGAAGTCAGTTCTCCAGGCCATGCTGGTGTATCTATTCTCTGTGTTGGCAGCTCCTAAGTCGATTCTTAAGCAAATTCGTAACATTCAAAGGAATTTTCTATGGGGAGGTTCCGAGGGTCAGAGGAAATGGGCCTTGATTGACTGGGATATCCTGTGTAGACCGAAATTAAATGGAGGATTAGGCCTCCGAGATACGGTTAGATCTAACAAGATCATGGGAAGCAAAATATGGTGGAAATGGATAAACCATTCGACAGAACCATGGGGAAGACTATGGCATATGAAATATGCCCCTCAATGGGAGAAGATTCAGCTTATCCGTTTCAATACGGAGGGCTCGGGGTCAAGCATTTGGAAGGCAGCGCTGGAAAACAGAAACATTATCCAGAAAGATAGCTTTTGGGAGATAAAAGATGGGACTACGACCCATTTTATAGAATATGCATGGCAGCAGATGCCTAGTCTTGAAAGATCGTTAATGGACCTGAATCTTTGTTTCCATTTTGAGGATAACCGACCTATGATGGTGCAGGAATTTTGGGAAGTGCAGAATGAGGATGTTCATTCCCATGTGTGGAAGAGTAAAGAATGGTGGCAAGTCTTAGCACTGGATATGAATATTGAGGAATTCTACAAGGAACTCACTAAACGAAAAATCCCTATCCAGGAGGGGGAAGACAAGATCAGATGGGGGTACACTTCTTCAGGGAATTTCAATATAAGAGAAGCCATGGAGATCTCGATGGGCACCCATCTGATGAATGAAGAGGATCGATGGAAGAAAATATGGAAAGGACAATGGTGGTTGAAAGTGGAAACTTTCTGCTGGCTCCTGCTGCATCGAATAATTCTAACATGGGATAACTTGAATAGAAGGGGATTTGTAGGCCCTTCCATATGCCCATTATGCAAGCAGAATCCAGAGACTATCAATCACCTGCTAGACTCTTGTCGGTTTGCTTCATTTTTATGGGATAAAGGAAGGGATCGGTTCGGGAAGACGACCAGAGTCAAAGATAGGTCGGATTTATCAGTAGCTAATTGGCCGGCCAAAGCCTTTCAAAATGACATTTTGAACCGGTTATGGGAGTTATCCCTGAGCTTTGTGGTTTGGACTACCTGGAAGGAGCGCAATAGAAGAATTTTTGAAAGTAAACAAAACACTCCTATGGGGGTGTGGAATATTTTGGAAAGTTATCTTCAGGAATCCCTCACCCTGAGACAGTGGAACCAGGAAGTGATAAGTAACGATATCCAGGAAAGAATAATCTTAAATGCGTGGGGAATAGTAAGTATACCTGTTTGCATAAGCAATCCATGGAATTTGGCTCCTCGTCCCGTAAGCTCTGAGTGTTGGAGCCATCCACCAGGCGGGGTGTTCAAGCTCAATTTTGATGGAGCGGCGAAAGGAAACCTTGGAGATGCTGGCTTTGAAGGGGTGGTTCGTGATAGTGCTGGTAGAATTCTTGGTGTCTTCTGGGGGGACTTGGGAGAAAACACGAACAATGTGGCTGAGTTAGAAGGTTTGGTCAGTGGTTGCAGGTGGGCTACCCAAAAAGGGTACATTCCGCTGGAAGTTGAGGGAGATTCACAAATCATAATAGCCATGGCGAAAAGGGTGCAATGCGGATCAGCAATTGATAAAATAGGGCAGAACTGGAAATGGGATAGCCGTCTCAAAAGACTGCGTACGTTAGTGCAAAGGAACGTGGCTCTTTAGTTTCAGCACATTCGGAGGAATGGCAACAAGGTGGCGGAAGCCTTAGCCAACAAAGGTGTGAATGCCGGTAGATCTTTTTTCGGGGGCACGTTACCGGAGCTTGAGGACGGTGATTTGAGGTGGAAGTGCAACAGGATGGTGGCAGAAGATAGAAGACACATGGAGGGCAACATGGACGAAAGACGGGGGAGTAGTACAGGCTAGTTGGAGTGCTAGACTTTACAGGATCCGATTGACTCCTCGATCAACGAACAAGTTATGATGGGTGATGGCACTCCCGATGGCTTATGTTTCAGACTATCCGAATCATGTCAGGGTGGGAGCAATCCCGAGAGTAGTAGAATCACGGTGGAAAGCTCAGTGAGTGACACGCTTCATCCTCCTAGCCGGAGGCAGCCGGATGTCATTTTTGCGGGGAATGAATAGTTTTCAAGGTAGGATTTGCCGGCGGTTTGGGGCAGGCCGACTGGCCACGAAAGATGTCAGTAGAATGATTGATAGGAGTTGGGATGAGTGCACAACAGGTGTATTTTCTTACTGTACCTTGGATAGATGGTTAAGCAGTTCCTCGAATAAATAGCAGAAGGATAGGCCAAGATTGAGGTTATGGGGAAGTACTTTCACTGGAGTTTTCACCCCAAGAAGGAGGTACAAGAGTCTGTCAAGTTCCGTTATGGCTGTAGCAAGAGTAATGGTTGTGAATCATTTCTCTGGGTGGGTGGTAATTGCGCATCCAGGGAGGATGTGTATAAGATTGGTTCGTTGGACGAGTTTGAGCGGAATTCCCTACTCCTATTAGTGGCTTTGGGGTAATAGTAGTGTTTTTCCTGTGCTGCCTATCCTATTAGTTTTGAGAAAAGATTAGGTCTATTTGAGTTTCGTGAGTGATTCCATGGCTATGCGGAAGAGAGCGTGTAGCCACAGGAGGGGAGTCGGGGTGGAAGGTCCGGGCACCAGGGTGGCGATGATATGGAGGCTAGAACGTCGTCGGCCCAGAGGAACTCCAATAATTGGGACCCGTCGGATCCCCATCCGTTTAATTGGAGTGCATGTATTTGGAGGAATTCTAGTCCAGTATTGGTTCTAAGATAGCGTATAAGGAAATAGGTCTCGTGAATGAAGTGGAAGCTAGGTTGGGACGGAAGGTGGTGGAGAGTCCCTACTGGATGGCGAGAATCTTACTGGTGTGGGTAATTCAAACCCGTACCTAGTTGGTTCAGAGTATTCGTGAAGCCCTGAATATTATGAAAAGAGGTCAACAGGCCAATTCCTCAGGGCTCAGGTTGATGAAGAAAGCTCTGAAGGAGGCATCGGAAATTCCTTGTGAAAACAGTTGAGAAGACTTGGATTCTCCTATTGTGGGAACTCCGGGTTCCTAGTGATCCACTCTCATGGCAGGGGGAGTTGCCGTTTTTCGGTGGGAGGTATTGTTTGGTGGAAGCAGTTGCTGTCGTGCCTGGATCTCGGAAAGTCCCAGTTTTCTCCTGCAGTTCAGCAGCTTTTTGTTGGTCAGCTCAGTCGCTTCAGCAGGGGCTCTCGAAGGTATTGGTACCCGGGCATTGGATGGTGTTTTCAGTTGGAGCTGGATCCGGTTTTCAATCACTCAGCTGTGATATCTTCTGGTTTTTGCTGTCCGTTTAACTTCTGCTTGGTCTGGTCTCTTGTTATAAAAGCCTTTAGTGTAATTTCGGGTTCCCTGCTGTCTTTTTGGCTCGGATTCTGAATGTACGAAGTTTATTTTTGTTGAGTCGGACTAGCCTTATCTTCGAGGGTGATGGCCTTCCTGAGTTCTTCTGGTTCTATTGTGGTTGGGGAGCTCCAGCTGTTTATTTCGGCTCAGACTCTATATGCATGTAATATGTTCAAGGTTATATGGCCATGCCAAGTTTCTCAGGGTGGCACGAACCTCAGTAGCTCGTTTGTAATTTTTTGTATCATACTTTGTTTACCCCATTTATAGAAGGTTTCAAGCTTATACACCAAAAAAAAAAAAGATATCGACTATAAAGAGGCACTTCGCCTACTAGTGGCCTATCACCACTAGTTGACTATCGTGTCCCAAGTTTACGTAGAATTAGGAAAACTAGCTATTTGTTAAAAAAAAAAATTATATAACTAAAATAACATCAATTGCATTTAAAAAGAGTACTATTACTTGGATTTTGGAAAGGGGGGCGCGATTCAACACACATGGTGGTTGACTAGGCAGAGCGAGAAAGTGAAAAGTTGCAGCAGTTCAGGAGTTAGAAACCCTCGCCTAGTCCCAACTCGAAGAACAAATAAGCGAAAAAGAGGACAATAGATTCTTTTGATAAGATACCAACCAATATTACCCCTCGACGAATGACAAGCGACAAAAATAGGAGAGAATCAAGGAATAGACGAGACTATCGACGAGAGCATCGACCATCAAGCGAACTGACTGCATTACGAACAAACATTCTCCCACAAGTTTCACCATGCGTGAGAACAAGCTGTCCACCACATAAATAGCATTTAATGATTTCATCAACGTGCAATAAAATCTTACTGAAGACCACACCTATAAATACCCTTGTACTCGGAGAGTGCTAGGAAAGCTTCTGTACTGAATTAGAGCATGCACATTCCATCAAAAAAATCACAGAACTCCTCTTCGACTGATCCACTGTAATCTACCAGAAACCAACCATGGCACCAAAGAAAGTTGTTGCAGCATCCAAGGTCAGAGCAAATGAAGAAAAATCCAAGATACAATAGGAAGAAGCTACCATGACTCTTTTGCAATTATGACTTCACAAAATTAAGAAGGCTAAAACGGAAGAATACAATCGGGCCAAGCATTACGTGCAGCTCAATGACGGAGCAGATTATTGGGACCATGCCAGAACCTCGGCTAAAACAACAATCAGCAAATTACAAAATCTAGTTGATTTTACTAGATAACTATGAAAGAGTCCAGAGCTAGTCGATCTAGAAACAACAAGATTAAATATGATACTATGGCTGACCAATTTAAAGCATTTGAAGAGCTCACTATATAATGATAATGCTTTTTTTAAACCATTTTATTAAATTTAATAGGGGGTTTTATGTTGATTAAGAATTTGTTTTATAAACAGCTGTCCATGGCAGTTGCTATGATTGTGCTCTTTATTGATTATTAATAATTTTTTATTTGAAAAGAAAAAACGGTGGATTTTACAATGAAAAGAAAAAGCTAACTTCTGAATACCTATCCTAACTGTCAATTTGACCATTAATATGTGAGCCCACTAAACCTAACCTTCCATTTTAGCAAGCTGTAGTGCAAGTATAGCCAAGCGAAGGCCGTCAAGCCTAAATGGCAGATAGCTCTCTTTGAAACATACATAATTAAGTTGCCAGCTTTATTTAAACGCGTCGACGGAAAAGTACGTAGGTAAAGGGAGTTTAGTCAAACTCCATGTGCATGAAAGAAAAATGATAATAAAATCTTCGGTTGAAAAAAAATGATAATAGAGAGGCTCTATTCATAACACTGCCTATGAGTTATTGTAGGATAAGCAACACTGCCATACAATATTCATTACGGTAATTATTAAGATGCAAACCCGATCAAAGCCAGCTGTGACAGTAACAATCGGGGTAGTTATTACGAGTATCACACGGATACCTGTGGATGCAGTCGTCCCAAACAGTCTCTTCCAGGGGATGGGTTTCTCTCAGCACTTCCCACACAGCGCTGTTGCACTTGAATCCCGAACCCAGCCCTATCTGCCAAATGCGATCTCCCACCTTGAAGCGTCGTTTGGCTTCCATGTAAGCCGCTTCATACCAGATCCCGCTCACAGAAGTGTTCCCGAAGCGATGCAGGGCCATGCGAGAGGGCTCCAAGTCGTAATCACTAAGCTGCAGGCTCTTCCCAATTCCGTTGATCACACTTCTACCCCCGGGATGAACACAGAAATGCTGGAAGGCTACCCTGAAATTAGGAATGTAGGGCTTCAAATTCATCTTTAACGCCTTGATGCATATCATATTGAAGGCGTAGTAGAGCTGCTCCGTTATGGGGAGCACTTTGGAGCCCAAAGTGACCATGTTCCTCTTCATGGCGTCCGCGGCCACGTCTATGAGTGAAGGGCTAAGGCCAACGCCAAAAAGCCCCTCGTTGTCTTCCTTCACCGTAACGCAGCCGTAGGCCTCATCGACGGCGGCCACGTTCGTCCTGACCGCGTGCAAGAGCCTCATCTTTGCCCGCGCTGCATCTTTGTCTTTGTTCGACAAAAGCACCGCGTACCCACCGACTCTAAAGAGGCAATTGGTGACCATCATGGACTTATCGTTGCCCTGATAGTGGGCGTTGCCCGTTATGCTCTCGGTGCCGACTACGACAGCATAGGAGTCGCGGTAGACCTTGAAAAGGTCCTTCGCCATGTCCATTGCTATGAGGCTGGCGCTGCAACCCATGCCGGAGAGATTGAAGGTCTTGACGCTCTCTTTCATGTTGTAGCGCTGCACGATCCACGCCGAGAGCGACGGGGCGGAGCCGAAAGTGGAGACGTTGACGACGAGAATGTCGATCTGCCGAGGTTCCACGCAGGTCTTGGCGAACAGCTCGTCCAGAACAGCCACGAAGCTCTCCTCCATTTCCAGTCTTTCATCCTTCAAAGTCGCAACCATACCATCGTTGAAATAGCGGCGGGGAAGACACGTTTCTTCCCCGAGCCCGGATCGCTGATATATTCTCCACTGAAAATTTATATTATCCGCGTTTATGGGCTCGTGACTCAGTGAAAAATATATGCTTAGCTCCGTGTTAACCTGTCGCTCGGCCGGCGGCTTGTAACAAGCGAAGTCGAGGAGATAACAGTGGTGGTGGCGGGAATATCGTTGGCGAATGAGAAGAAACAGCCCTCCGCCGAGCATAGAGCACATCACAAGGATTTCGATCGCCCTTATAACTACGATTTCCTTCACGTAGAGCCATTGAGGCTCAGCAGCAGCAGCCACGGCATTAAAGAACGCCGAGCAGAAGATTCCTAGCAGCAGGAGATAACACTGGTGGCGGGATCGCTGGCGAAGGATAAGAAACAGCCCTCCGCCGAAAAGAATCTCGGCTGTTCTTGTAACTACGGCCTCCTTAAGGCAGCCAAAATCCGCAGCTGCCTCCACAGCAATGGGGAACGCCAACCATAAGAAACCCAAAACGAAATAAATTGCGATAGCAAATTGCCATGAGAACAGTAGTGGAGCCATGGCAATTATGCGGCTATGGACGATCCGACTAGAATGCAGTCTAAGAAGTACAAGTATATATTTATATATATTTTATGTTTGGGACATTGTCAGTTATCGGAATTTAGTCAGAATATAATTTTGATCAAATTTTAATTTTCTGGACAAAATAGAAAAAAAAATCTATAAAAAATAAATAAACGGTCAAAACGATAAAGATGGAACAACAACCCACCTTTTGTATTTTTTGTTTTTAAATCTGTGGACAAAGTAGAAAAAATATCTATAAGAAATAAATAAATGGTCAAAACGATAAAGATGGAACAAGAACCCACTTTTTGTTTTTGCTTTTTTAACGTAGAAATGTATTAATGCATTGTTAAAAACCCAGATTTCGTTTTAATGTTTTTAAAGTAGAAATATATTAATGCATTGTTAAAATGCTTTTTAATTAGGTAATTTTTTTAAAATTACAATGTCTATAAAATAATTGAAGTTTCTAGGTGTGGTTCGATGAAAATGTGCAACTATTTTCATAACGAGATGGTAGAGTGAAGATGAAATTGGTATTAAATGAAAAAATATAATCAACTTTGTTTTTTAGCTAAAAAAAGTATACTATTGTTATTTATAGATATAAAACAAATAATACAAAGATGAGCTATATCAGCACTGGTTTATACACAGTATCAAACTCCAACAATATCAACTAGATCAAAAAAAGATAAGTCCAAAATTTTAATAGATAGCCAAAATATACTAAGCTGAGACAAAAAAACATCTACCTTTAGTCCTCAAAAAGTGGAAAAGTGTCGTTCAATTCCATCCTAGAATCAATGAACAATGAATTCCTCCCAGTAAAGGATTCCTTCCTCAGTCTCCATAGCCTCCTTTGACAATTTGTCCGCGAGTGTATTGTTTTCTCTGAAGATATGTTGAAGTGAAACAACGTGAAAACGCGAAAGTTCCTGCCTAATGCGATCACACCATGGGGACAATACAACCACCTGTAACTTGTATTCACCCCTGGCCCATTTAATGGTGACCCGAGAATCATCGAAAATATTTACTTCTGCTAGGCCAAAAAGGTTCGCCACCTTAACAATCATCCATAAAGCCATAATTTCAGCTTTCATATTTGATCCTCTGCCACGTTTCAATCTAAAAGAATAATAGTGATTCTGGTTAAGAAAAATTACACCCCCTGTTGCACACTGGTCCAGAGCAGCAACCCCATCAAAATAGAGAACAAGTTTATCAACTTGGACATTCAAGACTGCAACTTTTCTCTGTTTTCTGCCATCTTCCTTGCTATGATAGAGAGCAAAATGCTTTAAACATATATCCGCTGCCATATTAAAATTTGGAGAATAATTTTCAAAAATTGCTAAATTCCTCATATACGAGATGCTCCAGCATACCATCACCGGAAGAATCTCATAGGTCTTATGAGATATAATCCACTGTGCACAATTGGAGATTATATCCAAATTTCCCCAATCGTTTAAGATTCTGAGTGTTTGACATACTCTTTCCCAAACCATTCTGGAAAATTCACAAAAACTAAATATGTGAGAAATATTTTCCTCATTTGCCTTACATAAGCTACAAATACTTGGTCCAATCCAGCCCCTCCTGATAAGATTATCCCAGGTCTTAAGTCTGTTCATAAACACGAACCACATAAAACACTTCATCTTAATGGGAATCTGCCACGTCCACACAGTTTTATACCACTAGTGATTAGGAAAAATACAATTTTGTCTAATAATCCTCAAATAGGAAGCCCTAGCCTTCACATTTCCTATACTTTCATTTCCCATCTAGAACAGTTTATCCCTTCCACCATTAGCTCTGCATCCAGCCACGCTTAAGGACCTTGTGTAACGATCCCATTCAATTGCATCAATTCCCGTCAGCCCAAAATCTTGAGAATTAAACCAGTAGCCTGTTGCATTGTTCTTAATAATCTTATTAAGGGTATAATAGCCAAACCTTCTGATATGAATCAATATGTTATTGGATAAACTATAAGAGTCTTGTAACTCCACAATCAGATCCACTTCGACAGAAATGTCTTTTCCATCACCCATTTTCTAGCAAATGTCCATAGCTAACCACTTATAAACTTTTAAGAACCTGTTCCAAATGAGCGAAACACCTTTAGTCTTTTTAGCAGAGCATCTTAACCAATGGCTGATATCCATTTTAATATATTTCGAATATAATACTTCTGACCACAGTGTCATGCTGAATAGACCACGCCAAAATGATTTGAGGTGCAATGCTTCATTGAATGAGAAAAAATCCTTAATACCCCATCCTCCAGAACTCTCTGGAATACAGATTTTGTCCCAACGAATCATAACAATGGCATTCTTATTCACTCCTACAGACCAAAGAAAAGTGCTTAAAGGGTTATGTAAGTTTTTTATGACAGCAATAGGATTTGGTAAAAGAGAAAGCCAATAAATTGGTATTCGAGTCAGGACAGATTTCAAGAGAACAAGTTCCCCCCCAATAGATAAGAATCTGAAGGACCAATGTGCTATGCGCGCTTCAACTTCCTAAGCAACCACTTGCAGTCTTGGATCAAATATCTGTTAGGTTTTAAGAAATACCCAAGGTATTTAAACCCATCAATCATCAAGCAAGCTTTATAGGGCATCAACCTCTGTAAATTTCTTATCTCCAGATCATCCAATAAATTATAAAGAAAATAAGACTTTTTTAAACTCACCTTCATGCCCGAGGCACTGCAAAATAATTTGATAATATTACAATAGACCTTCCATTCCTCAACAAAGTATGAACCAGCCAGAAGAACATCGTCCATGAACAATATGTGAGACAGGGACATATTCCTAGTCACTTTTATGCCCTTGATAAGGCCCCCAGTCTTTGCTTGTGAGATTAAAAGGCTCAAACCGTCTATAACCAGCAAAAACAAAAGTGGTGACAGAGAGCATCCTTGACGAATACCTCTAGAACATCTGAAAAATTCAGTCGGATCCCCATTCACCAGCACTACATTATTCATAGAGTTCACACATGCCATGAGCCAATTGATGACCAGTGGTGGAATACTGATTTGTATAAGAACAATCCTTAAATAATCCCAATTCACACGGTCATAAGCCTTTTCCAGGTCCATCTTCAATATGCCAGCCTTCCTTTTCTGAATCCCAACATCATCCATTATCTGTCTTCCATCTAAAAAACCAAATTGTTCCTTGGTAATAAATTTAGACAATATAGGATTCAATCTAGTGGCAATAATTTTTGAAACAATTTTGTAGGCCATATTGAACAAAGTGATGGGCCTATAATCCCCCAACTATTTTGGATCATTACTTTTTGGGATTAATGTAAAAAATGTTGCATTAAGAGCACCTGAGATGAAACCCTGATTCTTTGAGTATTCCACCATATTCAGAATGTCCATTCCCATAATATCATCATGATCATCATCTTCATCTTCATCATTATCATCATCACCATCTTCATTATCATCATCATCTTCATCATGATATTCATCATCATCATACCCCCTTTCCCTCTCCCTAACCTCTCCCCCATCTCTAACCATCATACTCTTTCTATCTCTCTGCTACTCCCCCCTAGCCCAAAACACCCTCCTCTCTATATCTCTCCCCTCCTCTCCCCAACCCTTACTAACCCGGGCTCTCTCAATCCCTCTCTCTTCCCTACACCTCCACCTACCTCTAACCACACTTGCCATCTCTCTTTCCCACTCCCTACAACTAACACCCTCTCCTCTCTCTCTCTCTCCCTCCTCCCCCCCCAACCATTACAAACCCCCTCTCTCAGTCTCTCTCTCTCTCTCCCCCTCCTAGTCCCTTACCCCTAACTAGCCCCCCCTCTCTCACTCTTTCTTCCTGGATTCTACACCTCTCTCTCTCTCTCTCTCTCTCTCTCTCTCTCTCCAACCCCCCTCCTAACCCCTTACCCCTAACTAACCACCACCCATCTCTAATCCCTAAGCCCCTAACACCAAATCCCTATTTAACCCCCTAACCCATATAAACTATTAAATAACATTTTGATGATTACAATAATGCTAGCGCCTTTTTGCACGAAGAAACGCTCTCTCGTTTTGTGCAAGTAGGTGTTATTTAGTCGTGCACCAAACATATTAAATTCCTACGATTGTTTTTAATATTCCCAAAATGCGAGCGCGTTTTGTCTGTATAGAACACGCACACATTTTGTCTATGCAAAAATTCTCCAAAAAATGTTTATACCCGAAATCCCGCGTTTTTTCTTCCTCTTCTCGTCTCCCATACAGCAGGATACTTCACAATCATGGTTCAAGGCAATTGAGGAAGCTCAAGAAACTCTATGTTCACAATCAACAAGCTTGAAGAGGATTCTATAGGTAGCATTTGGAATTGAGGATTCCACATTCGCAGTTAGCAAGCTTCAAGAGGATTCTACATTCACAATTTCAAGCTCCAAGAGTAGAACTACATTCACAATTTCAAGCTTCAAGGGGATTCTACATTCAGAATGTCAAGCAAGCTTGATGAATCTATATGAACACAATTGAAGAAGAATCTATATTCACTATCGAGCAAGCTTGAAGAATCTATATTCACAAATGAAGAATTTTCTATATTCACAAGTGAGGTAGAAACTTTACTTTCACATTTGAGCTAGATTGATGAATCTATATTCACAATTGAGGTAGTATCTATATTGACAATTGAGCAATCTTGAAGAACCTATATTCACAATTGAGAAAGAATTTGGATATTTGAATAGTTGAGCACAGGTCTAGAATCTATTTTCTTAGTATTGCTCATTGTGGTCATGGGGAATTCACGCAATCGAAAAAGGAAAGAGAAGCCTCAAGAAACCATGGAAGAATTTAGAGAAAAGAAAAGATTGGACATGTGGAATCGAAGGCATTCCATGGAAACTCATCCAATTCCAATCGTAGATGATGCCACGGTCGTTCCTACCCATCCACCTCAAGAAACACGAAGAAATTCACTAAAGGGGCCCTCAATTTCAACAACATTTGATAAACAAGCACCCAACATTTCAATTCCGACATCAATTCAACCTCATAATATGGTAGTGAATGACTTATTGGGTAGTGGTTATAAAAGCGATGAAATTAGAGAGGCATTGAGTGGAGGATTTACAAGGGAAGAAGTAAATGTTATGGAGATCGTCCAAGAGAATGAAAGACAAGAGGATCCTATTGAAATGCCAGAGTGTCCTGGTGATGTTGTACATGCTCCAGTTCCACCACCCTTACCTCCATTAGAAACTGCACACTGAAGAACTCCGAAACGTATACAAGTTGATGAAACTTTCATTAGTTCACTTGAAGGTACGTTGTCTAAACGTGCTATTGCTTATCAAACTCGACAAATACTTGAAATTTGTTTTGATTCTAAATGTGATGGTGACAACTGCAAATTATTTTTATCATTGTTAAAATCTAGGTCTATGGATGTTGTTAGAAGAACATTAAAGATAAAGATGACCAAAAAGTTAGGACCAAGTTCTCATATTGTTAAAAGTTTAGTAGATGCATTTAGTACAATTGGAAAGAAATCTTTCTCAAAGGATTGCAATGCAGCTCGTCGTGTGTTGCTCAATCAGTCGTGAGCAAAAACACTAGTGCACTTCATTTTGTTAAATCTACATCCAAAATTATTAATTTGAATGTGAAGACACTTTGTAGGTATTTTGTTAGAAGAGAACAACTTGAAACTGGTGAAATAGATGTTTGGGCCTTGATTGGTAGGTTGCCACGCTCTAATATGAAGCTCATTGATGCGGTGAAGGGATTAGTGCAAGCATTTTGGCATGACAACACTAGACCCTCTTCCAACCAAAAGGATGTATTAAAATTGAGAAGGGGTTCAAAGGATCGTGAGTCACACATTAAACATTTTTTTGATATGAAACAAAAAGAATTATATGAGAGACTTAGGAATGAACATAACGAACTTGACTTGGGCCAAAGATCCTTTGAAAAATGCAAACCATGTATGTTAAAATAAACACAATTCGTAACACATGTTGTTGTCGATACCACATTGAGTATGGTTACTATTATGACACATATACATATGTTTTTCGTGTATTGCATAACACTCTTGTGCAGGAATGCTCAGCTACATTACCACCGATTCCATCTAGAGACTTTAGTCATAGCATTTTGTGTTGCAGGCCAAATGATTTCACATTTTATCAAAAAACTTGCATAGATGAAACATGCCCAAGGTGTGGTGGATTCACATTATTGGAAAAATGCATACATGTGACCGATGAGCATGAACTTGGGAGGCAGGAGGTGAACTTGCAGTCATTCAAATATGTCACGTATGATATTGACGGAGAGAATGAAATAAAAAAAATACAATTGGTCACTTCTCAGGTTGGTAATGAGCTATTGGATACTATTTTTTTCTTCAGGTTACAATTTCATATGTAACAATCTATTGATATAATGTCTTTATTGTTGATATACCAGGTACGGGTTTGCGACTTCATGGAGGAATTCTTTGAAAAGACACAACAATATGTAAAGCATGTGCATGTGGCTCGTTGGCAAGATGAACAGTTTAGAATGTGCAAGGATACATTTCCTATTACGAGTATCCTGTCAATAGTCGATTTTATGGAAAACTACAGTCTTCAACCGCAAAATGAGATTTAGAGTCAATACTATCACTCGGACTAGGTCAACCTAATGGTCCATATCACCTATACATAGGGGGCAGATAGTACTGAAGACAACAGGGTTATATTGAAGGAGTATCACTTCTACATAAGTGATGATAGGTGTCACGAATTGGATTTTGTACAACACAGCTTTCAAATGTTCTACAATCACATGTGTTAAAATTCAATATGCTAAGATGGAAAATAGAAGCATTACATTCTATTTCACAATAATAGCATATACAGGATCACTGAAGAAACAACAAGCATAACATAACCACAAGAGACACAGATTTATCCTGGGAAACCCTCATGGGGTAGAAAACCCAGCAAAGCTTTCCTCAATAAGATGATAAACCAAAATACAAGATGTGCTCCCTCCTTCTAATCCTCCTTAGCAAATCTCCCAGACAAGTGCTCCTCTTTTCAAGTGTGTGAGTGTATCAAATGAGGAACACACCTCCTCTATTTATACACTACTTTGACATATATTTTACACAAGTACATGTAGGCTCGTATTTAACCATTAGGTTAAATACCCTATTATAACTGACTAGGCTGACCCCCACATGGTGGGTCTAATAACCCTAGTTGCCACAACTCCTCGGAGGAATAAACATCTCCGGATACATAATAGAATCACCTCGGAGGGATGGAACATCTCCGGAATAAATAATGTACACATATAATATTCTTAGAAGTTACAATATTCAACACTCCCCCTTAACGAGAAGGATATTATAACAACATCTGCAGGAGCAAGGAGTCATTGACTACGTCATCTATATATCATTGGAAGCTTTCTTTAATTCATCATCATCAGTAACTCAACTAGTTACTGGAACATCAACATCATCAGAGTTGATATTACTCGATCATCAGCATCGTCATCATCATCATCATCACACGATCACACGATCATCAGCATCGTCATCACATGATCATAAGCATCGCCATCACACGATCAGCAGCATCATCATCATACGATCAGCATCGTCATCATACGATTAGCATCGTCATTACACGATCAGCAACATCATCATCATACGATCAACATCGTCATCACACGATCGACAGCATCGTCATCACACGATCAGCATCGTCATCATGCGATCAGCATCATCATCACACAATCAGCAGCATCATCATCACATGATCAACATCGTCATCATATGATCATCATACACGATCGGCAACATCGTCATCACACGATCATATTACAGGATGATCAATCCTGCTCTCTTTAGGACATAGGTCCATGGATGATGCAATCCAGATCAAGTTCCAGGATGATCAATCCTTATCTCTTTAAGACAAGTCTCATGTCTAGGGACGATCCAATCCCAACCACAGTGCCAGTCCTTTTTCATACTGGATGTGACCTAGATTAGATCTAGGATTTACCACCACAGAGCCAGTCCTTTTTCATACTGGATGTGTCACATCTATAGAGCCAGCCCTGTTTCATGCTGGATGTATCACATCTACAGAGCCAGCCCTGTTTCATGCTGGATGTATCACATCTATAGAGCCAGCCCTGTTTCATGCTAGATGTGTCAGATCTACAGAGCCAGCCCTATTTCATGCTGGATGTATCACATCTACAGAGCCAGCCCTGTTTCATGCTGGATGTATCACATCTACAGAGCCAGCCCTGTTTCATGTTGGATGTATCACATCTACAGAGCCAGCCCTGTTTCATGCTGGATGTATCACATCTACAGAGCCAGCCCTGTTTCATGCTGGATGTATCACATCTACAGAGCCAGCCCTGTTTCATGCTGGATGTATCACATCTACAGAGCCAACAGAGCTAGCCCTGTTTCATGCTGGATGTATCATATCTACATAGCCAGCCCTGTTTCATGCTGGATGTAACCTAGAACAATTCTAGGATTTGTCATGTACATTTTAAACCAAGGTCCAGGGACGATCCAGTCCTATCATGTACCTTTTGAACCGAAGTCCAGGGACGATCCAGTCCTATCATGTACCTTTTGAACCGAAGTCCAGGGACGATCCAGTCCTATCATGTACCTTTTGAACCAAAGTCTAGGGACGATCCAGTCCTATCATTCAATTCTCGGAGACCTCGTGTCTACGGCTCAATTCAAAGGACCATAGTCCGAGGATGATCCAATCCCCTTACCTGTTCATTCAGGATTTAGTTCTCAGAGACATCATGTCTACGGCTCAATTCAAAGGACTAAAGTCTGAGGACGATCCAATCCCCTTACCTGTTCATTCAGGATTTTGTTCTCGGAGACATACGTCTACGGCTCTCTTTAGGACTGAATTCCAGGGATGATCCAATCCCCTCAAGTCCACCAAGGACTTCATTCTCGAAGACATACGTCTACGGCTCTCTTTAGGACTGAAGTCCAGGGATGATCCAATCCCCTCAAGTCCACCAAGGACTTCATTCTCGAAGACATACGTCTACGGCTCTCTTTAGGACTGAAGTCCAGGGATGATCCAATCCCCTCAAGTCCACCAAGGACTTCATTCTCGAAGACATACGTCTACGGCTCTCTTTAGGACTGAAGTCCAGGGATGATCCAATCCCCTCAAGTCCACCAAGGACTTCATTCTCGAAGACATACGTCTACGGCTCTCTTTAGGACTGAAGTCCAGGGATGATCCAATCCCCTCAAGTCCACCAAGGACTTCATTCTCGAAGACACATGTCTACGGCTCTTCTTTCGGATTGAAGTCCAGGGATGATCCAATCCCCTCACATGTTTACCAAGAACTTCATCAAAACATGTGTCAATCATGTATCCTCATCATCAAAACATGTATAACAAAACATGTATCCTCATCATCAAAACATGTATAACAAAACATGTATCCTCCTCATCAAAACATGCATAACATCTATCATCAAAAGCATGTATACATCTATCATCAAAAGAAAAAATATAAGATTCCTAAATCTAAATAATTCTAAGTAACTAGGTAACCTCATCATTGATGAGACAGACTTGTTATCATATACTATGCTACTCCCCCTTTCGAGGAGGGTCCTTCTGGACTATACCAAGCTTGTCTCGAAAGTATTCAAACTTTACTCGAGACAGAGGTTTAGTCAAGATATTAGCAATCTGATCCTCAGTGCTTATATACTCGAGCTTGATAGCTCCTCTCTGCACCATATCTCGTACATAGAAGTATCGGATCTCTATGTGTTTTTGACTTATTGTGGAATACAAGATTTTCTATCTTGATGCAGTTTTGAATGTCACACATAATCATAGTGGAATTCATTTCTAAGTCAAACACTCCATATAATAGCTTCTGAAGCCACACTGCTTCACAACTGGCAGAGCAGACAACTATATATATATTCTGCTTCAGCAGTACTGAGAGCCACACTAGAATGTTCCTTGCTGAACCATGAGATCATGGCAGATTCAAGACTATAATATCCACCTGATGTACTCTTTTTGTCTGAGGCACTTCCTGCCCAATCAGAATCTGAGTAACCATGTAAACGGAGTTCATGACCTCCAAGATAATATAGAACAAAATCTAATGTACCTTTTAGGTACCTCACTACATGCTTTGTAGTTATTAAGTGAACCTTTCTAGGTTCTACTAGATATTGACTTAGGGTATTTGCAGCAAAGCATATATCTGGCCTAGTATTTGTTATATACATCAATGACCCAATGATTTGTATATATAGGGTTAGGTCCACTAAATACGATGAGTCATTAAATAACAACTTCAAGTTGGAGTCCATGGGAGTGGCCATGGCTTTATACTCCAACATATCAAATCTTTTTAGAGACTTCACAGCATACTTACTTTGAATTAAAAGATTCCTTTTGGATCTTGCCATACTTCTAGACCTAAGAAGTAGTGCATTAATCCGAGATATTTCATTTTTCATTTTTTCAGCCATTTTCATGACCTGTTTCTCATTTCTTGTCAGAAAGAGATCATCGTCATACAATAATGGTATGATAGGTTCATCATCCACAACCTTAAGGTAAAGGTTAGGAACAACTTTACTTCTGGTAAAGCCCAAGCTTTGTCATGAAGCTGTCAATTGTCCATTATTCACACTCAGCATTGAGTGATCTTCTGCATATCTATCTGTGCCATCTCTCGTCAGATGGGTCTACTAATATGAGCTTCAAAATCATTCGAACTCTGTGGTGAGTTCTTTCTTGCATCCATGTCATATGTGTATAGAAGCCATATTCAACCTTGTAGCAAAGGTTGAGATCCACATCACCCATGGTGATCATTAAGCTCATCAATTGATTATCGATCCTGGGAACCCATACAGAATCTGATTCACACTTCTTCTTTAATTACACCATTAAGAGAATGGTCTTATCTAGCCACTTGGAGCAAACATCTCATCATGATTCTCTTCCTTCTTTCTAAGAGAATCTTCTAGCCACAAGCCTTCTATAGTGTGTTTCTTTTGTTGAACATCCATCGCTTGTTTAGTGTTCATCATTCATCATGATCTTTCCTACAAATCAAAATTAAGTACATGATTAGTAATACTTCATAATCATCAAATCATATTGACATGATAACCTATTATGCATAAAGATATCATTTACATAGTTATGCAACTATTTTGACCAATACTTTGGCACAACACTTTCCCATATCCTGTATGCATACAATGGCTATCTAGATGCCTTCCATCTCTACCAGAACATACTATTGAGAGTGTGCACAGCTCTCAGCATGTCAACAAAGAGGTTTCATTCTAGACAAGCAACAATGGAATGTTTGTCCAACTTACCAATCATATGCATATTAGTAGTATACTGTTCAATGCTTTATGAATGTTTACACTCAGCATGATATATTCTAGGAATACAAATATGCATACAAGCAATATCATTTACTATTTCTAATAACAACTCAAATACTTATCTTTTATGTTTGTGTGGTTGCCTCCCGCTTGATCTTCTGTATGTCTTCTGAACTTCTATTCATTCTGTACCACTGTGCATGCTCAAGTGTACACTAGTGTCATCCTCATGATCTCATACACAAACATACATTCATTAGTATATTCTCAATATTATCAAAACATTCTAATTCTAAATAATCTTGAATATGTACAGTCATGATCATTAGTATTCATGGTTTCAAGGAAGTCTTCTTTTACTCATGCATATTCTTGTTTGATCTAGTTAGTTAAATCATCAACCAAGATAAGAGACATAATATGCATAAACCCTTGATTACTAACCAATCATACCAAGTATACTTACACAAGGTAAGATTCTAACATGACATAGGAAAACATACCTGGATTAGTATACCTGCCTAGTTATGTACAACATACCTAAACAATCTCTTCAATGATTTAGAGATCCTGAGCTAGAACCTGCATGTCTCGTAGGTTAAACATAATATAACAAAGTCATACATACCTCGTGAGTCTTTGTCTTCATGTTGTCATGGTAATGGAACTTGATTTGTCTTTTGTAATGTACCTGAACCTCCTTAAGTCATACCTGTCGAGACTTTTTGTAGTCTTCTTATGTAAGGCCTTAGCCTCAACTCCCCCTGAAACTTGATCTGGAGCTTGATTAGGGTTTGCTAAAGAAACCCTAAAAATTCAATCTTTGACTTTCATACTTCTGAATGGATGTAAGAATGTGTCTTGCTGAGCTGATCAAACTAGCATTCTTCAATTTTGAAATCTCCAAAATTTGACCCCTCAAAATTGCCTTCGAAACTTCTGGATCTTCTGGACAGGAACCCGAACTAGGGTTTGATGAAGCCCACCCTTCTGTCCAATCAAAAGGTTCGATCCAAGGCTCTAAACTCTTATTTTTCTAAGGAGCTTCCAGCCGTGGTTACATACTTCAAAAAATTCCAACTTTCTCCGAAACCCTAAATTCCGAAAGCCATGAATAAAGGTGCTAAAAATAATTCTGTTTTGACAGAAATATGCACCTGATTGCTTCTGCTATAACTCTGAAATTTTTGCTCCACAGGGTTTGAAATTTTTTTCTGCAGTAGCCTGACCTGTCATCTTTCCATCCTGACAGGTCTGACCTCAATTGGATTTTCTGAGAGAGAGTTATGCCAAGTGTCGCAACGTGACCTGTTTATGGGATAAAACAGGAGAGCGGACTTGTACGGCATGCCACGTGTCACTGTTTGATCTTCGGCCTCTGAAAACTTTTTTTGAGATAGCTTGCCCTGTTATCTTTCCATCCTGATAGGTATGACCTCAATTGGACTCTCTGAGAGATATTTATTCCAAGTGTCGCAACATGACCTGTTTATGGGATAAAACAGGAGAGCAAACTTGTACGGCATGCCACGTGTCACTGGTTCACCTTCGGCCTCTGAAAACGTTTTCTGAGATATTAAAATCTGTGTACTACTTGTCACTTTTTACGAAATTTCATTTGGAGCTTCCTAGCCCAAGTTATGACCTTTTTTCCAAGGTCACCTGATTTTGACTGAGATCTGGAAGAGGCAGAAACCCTAACTTGTACTGATCATAACTCATAAAGTACAACGAATCTGAGGGTTCCCTTTGGACACAAGGTACCTGGGGATGTTATCTTCGTCCTGTAAACTTTTCAGATCCTGAACCTTCACAAAAATGGATTTATAGCGAAAGTTCCACGATGACTGGTTTTTGCTATGTAAAACCCTAACCTTCAAATTGTCGGAAGTAAAGCAAGTGTCGTAAGTACCATACCTTGTCTTCCTTCAGGTTAGCTCTGATACCATGTTAAAATTCAATATGCTAAGACAGAAAATAGAAGCATTACATTCTATTTCACAATAATAGCATATACAGGATCACTGAAGAAACAACAAGCATAGCATAAACACAAGAGACACAGATTTATCCTGGGAAAACCTCATGGGGTAGAAAACCCAGCAAAGCTTTCCTCAATAAGATGATAAACCAAAATACAAGATGTGATCCCTCCTTCTAATCCTCCTTAGCAAATCTCCTAGACAAGTGCTCCTCTTTTCAAGTGTGTGAGTGTATCAAATGAGGAACACACCTCCTCTATTTATACACTACTTTGACATATATTTTACACAAGTACATGTAGGCTCGTATTTAACCATTAGGTTAAATACCCTATTATAACTGACTGGGATGACCCCCACATGGTGGGTCTAATAACCCTAGTTGCCACAAATCCTCGGAGGAATAAACATCTCCGGATACATAATAGAATCACCTCGGAGGGATGGAACATCTCTGGAATAAATAATGTACAAATATAATATTCTTAGAAGTTACAATCTTCAACAACATGAAGGATAACAGTATACAGATGGAACAACATTGGATTTGGTCTGACGGTTGTGCAGGGCAATTCAAAAATGCCTGTGTCTTCCAATGGTTGTGTATGATCCACAAAAGGCACAAGGTGCTACATATTTGGAACTATTTTGAGACCAGACATGGAAAAGGTGAACATGATGGAGTAGGTGCGTGCATAAAGACTGCATTACGCAGGCAAGAAATGAAGTTCGCAAATGTACCTATCATCCAAAATGAAAAAACCATCATTGAATGGTGTGCTTCAGTCATGGGGAAGGAGCAAGAAGACAGGAAGATCACTCTACCAGAAAAGCACATGTGGTTAGATATTTTTGGGAGGTGGTGGATGTAAATCATTCACAGTTGTATGAGTGCAAGACCATCCAAGGAACTTATGCATTTCATTCAGTTAGAACGTCGGTTCTATACTTGAAATGTGGACAAGGAAACTGTCATGTTTTTGTTCTCCATGTAGTAGTGGTGAATGGGACGAATTTGAATCTATGGATTAGGTTGATAGCTGGGACCGTGTATCAATCCCCATTGGTCGACAGATAGCTACAGAATTATCCCAGTTGGAGGAGGACCAATCAAGTATTTCACCAGACTATGACCACATATCAGATCTCGTACAACCAGGTTCGATTAATATTTTTATATTTTTGACAACTAGTTGTGTCTAATTAGCTGTGTATATTTTTGATATTTTTGACAACTAGTTGTGTCTAATTAGTTGATTAAAACGTTGGAGCTATATTTTCTCCAGGGAACATATACGTAGTGGTTGCCCCAAGATGCAATGCATGGTGCACTAACTATTGGCTAGCATGTTGCTTAGAGGGGAAGCAAACCGTAAATGTCCCATTGCGGGACTCTGAGGGAGTTGATTTTCCGATTGGATCGATGGTTATAAAGGGAGAATATTTGAACCAGGTTTCCCACTCAGCAAATAGAAAAGGGTATACATATGAATATTATAGACCAGGTGAGATTGTATACCATTATACAAACTTAGTTATTGGCACAAACTTCCAGCTACAAACAATGCCAAGGAAGAACTCATCAAAGGGACGATACTTATTTCCTTATTCCGAGCATGAGAGGTTAAAGGAAACCATTGGTATTCGAGGTGATCCTGATGGTCTAGTCGAATGACCATAAGTAGGTAATATGGTATGTGGTTTGCATGTTTTATCAAGTACTTTTTTATAGGTATGTGGTGTACATGTATGCTATGTTTTTGTTTCATGGTCTCATTGAGTATTGACATTAATATTTTGACTATTGCAACCATACATTGATAGCTTCATATATTAATAAATTGCATAGACTTGGTACAACTTGATAAATTGCACATGTTTCCTCATGGGTTTGTTTTCTTTGTTTTTTTCTCCCATCTAAGTAAACCATAATATATGCATCCTCATGCCCATTTCCATGCTCACTAGCACCATCACGATATTCATGCTCATTATCACTATCCCCATGGTCATTGTTGGGCCCATATTGAGACAATGTTTTGGAAACACATTTTTGAGACAAGCAGGGAAAGTTGAGCTGAGTGCAGCTCAGAAATACAATTTTGGCTAAGTATTGAGGATGCTGCAAAGTTGTGCGCAACATTCAACTTTTGACCAGACTGCGGAGCTGCATGCAACATCGAAGTTTTTATCGTGATGCGAAGACCAGTACTACGCTGAAGCAATGCTGTGGAGTTAGGAGGCCACGTGGAGCCAGCAAAGCGGTGTGCTGGACAAGTATCAAGTGCAGGTACCGGTTGGACTAGTAGCAACAATTTTTGGAAAGATATTCTAGGATTGCCAAGCAGTGGACATAGGAAAATCAGGAAGGCGGCCACGCGTGGGTTTTAAGGAAAGCGACGTTTGGCACGCTTAGAAGGTAAAACCGTTAGAGAGAAACAGTTCGGTAGAAGCAGCCTGTAGGCACGCGTGCGATAAGAAGGCCGATAGCGACAAGATGAGGACGTGGAGATCCACCAGGATCAAATAGACGCTAGCAGGAGCCAGCAAGCCGGTTTGGAAAACCAACGCAGTTTTGGAAACCCTTAGGGTTTTGGGCTTTAGGTCTTCGACATTGTACAGACATGACCTTCGGGCATGATCTATTTAAGAAGAAAATTTTGTATGGGATGGGGTTGTTGGTTGTTATTGCTCTATTTTTGGGGGCTAGATGCTAGTTGTTAGAGGAATCATGAGATAACCTTTTGTATTGTAAAATCTCTCTGAGCCGAGAATATTGTAAAGGCTCTGCAGCTGTGTGCATAGAGACCTAGCTGAGAGAGAGGAGAGTCTACAGCTAAGTGTATAGACTAAGAACGGTTGCCCCATCCCTTATGAAAGAAATATATTACCAACCGTTCTTGCGGACGTAGCTTTCCATCCGGTGAAGTGAACCACGTTAAATCCTATGTTATGCGATTATGTTTTATGAATGAATGACTGCCTGTATTGTTTGTAGAATGAATGTTTGAATGTTTCCTTGCATGTTGTAATAGGAGAACTTTGATATGCATTTACCAATATGAGAAGTTTGGGAATGATATGCTAGGTTCCACGAGAACAGATGAATGGTGAACATTTCAATTATATGTTAAGATCGTGAATTAGTCATTTAAGCTTAATACTTTCTTAAACACAGTGAAGGAACACAGCATGGTTAGTCGCATTTATCAATTCAGTTCACATTGTAATAATCTAAGTCCTTGAATGTATGCTAGAAAGATAACCAGTAAGTGCCTGAATGAATGGACGAGTGATATTCATTTCAGTGCCTTAGCGTTTTCAAGATCTTCAAAGTAAAGGATAAGTGTGGTTGATTCGTAGTTCCAGTAGAAGATTCGCAGCAGTAAGAAGTCTTTAAGTGAGGGCCACAGTGTCACCCTCACTGCACCATAGTCACTCACAGCTTAGATCCTGCTGCGTACCGCATCGCTTTGACCCGCAGCGCACTCCTTCCGTCTTGTGCTGTGTAGCTTGTTCATATAAACAACTCATCATTTACTGTGGAAACTTGATTCTGCAGTACCCCATAAGATACACCTCGGGTGAGACCTCAACCTGCTCGCAGGTTGTTGCTGAAAGGGCCGGTGCGAAGGGGTTTTGTTGGTCAAAAGGGAGAACCGCAAAGAACCTGGGTCTAATTGGAAACCTCTGGGTCAGTTTAAGCCAACAAATGGTTCCGTTGCCGCGTTAGAATCCATGATGAGTTGCAATCACGATGTGTGAAGAAGAATATTAGTTCCCCGAAGGATCTGACTATTGGCATCCTGAAAAGACAGAAATCCAAGCTTGGTGGGATAAGACCATAATAGATTTTAACAGACAAGAGAACAGACATCCGCGTCTAAGCGACACAGAGTGGTCAGATAGATATCTGTTGGATGACATTCACAAGATTTTTTGGGCATCATTTCCAAACGAGCTGCATGCGTGGATCTTGCGGCTCGCAGAGAAGAAAAACTGTTTCCAAGGAGGAGTACCCACGGAATGGAATCCTGAGCTCACAGCACAACTCAAAGCGTTAGACAACCCGTTTTCACGCGCAGTTGACTATTGGGTCGATCATATGCTAGAAGGATTTGTAACAGAATTTGTTGTAGACACACTCAAATCCTACAGCCAAGCAGAAGCAAACTTTTTTGAAGGATTTCAAGGTAAGTTCCTGAACAATCTCACTCTATACATTAAGATGATGTTAGCTGAGAAAGGTGTTTTAAGAATGCAGTAATATTGTTGAAGCTTGTCATGATAAACAGTACATATATTGATTTTGACGAAGAGACACATACTCTTAGAAATGGTAAGAGATATAAAATTAATAATAATTTAGGAGTCCCTGGACTCCATATTAATACTGAGATCCCATGTAACATTGACAATGAAGCTGTACCACCATTTACGCCTGAGAACGTGCTGGCTGCAGAGACCGCACCACCTTTATCTCAAAACCCACCTTCCACGCAGCCCGCCCCACAAAATACTCAGCCCACTTCGCAGAAGACTCAGCCTAGTCCATCTCTCCCGATAGTCCCATTTGTATTTACTGCGCAGATCCCTTTATAGCAGCCGCACACTAACCAGAGTGCCTCGCAAACTAACCTGACAATGGCAAACACGGATATGAAGCTACCAATATTCAGAGGAACTAGCTTAAAGACCCTGACCAGCATTGGTTTCTTTGTGAAGCCGTATGGAGTGTAAGACAAATCCAGGATGATGTAGTGAAGCAAGCACAACTCATCACCACCTTTAGAGATAGATCTTTACATTGGTTTATGAAATACTCTACCATACAGCCAAGAACTCTCGCAGAAATTAAACTGCGCTCATAGCAGAATTTAAGAAACGTAAATCTGAATCTCAGTGTATAACCGAGTTGAAAGAAATAAAGTAGAAATCGACTGAAACGGTTTGGGAGTTTGATCAGAAGTTCAAGACCCTATTATACCAAGTGAGCTTTGTTATAGCTCCGGATCAGCACAAGGAATGGTTCATTGCTACGTTGTTGCCCCATATTCAGTTACCATTGATGCAACAGAAGGTTCTATCACAGGTAGAGGCCTTGGAGATCGCAATGAAGCTGAAAGCTTCGCCGATTGGTGATACTAGTTTTGGGATGTCTCAGATCCAGAACCAGTTGACCACCTTGACACTTGAACTACAAAGTATGAAAAATGGTAAAGAACAAAGGTATGAACCTAGACATGAGGTTTGGTGTACAACTTGTAAAAGAGAAGGCCATGACAGAGAGAATTGCCCTCTATTCCGCGACTATCTTAACAGTGGTGCGCCAAACCCATTGAATCAAAATCAGGCTCCATGGTGTGAAATATGTAGAACCACAGGACACAGACCTGAAGACTGTTATCTTATACAGAAATATGTGAAAACACCTAAAAATTTATATTGCAGTTTCTGTAAATCAGTTGGACATGATGAATCCAACTGCCGCGCATATGAATTAATGAATGAAAGAAAAAGGGATATGGACTCAATGCGAGGCCCTGGCTTGTACTGCGTATAAGAAGATGCCCAACCAAAACAAGAAAATGCACAATATGACCAAGGAGGATACAGAGGTCATGGTGGTGGATACCGCAGTAGAGGAAGAAATGTTGGCCCCGCGCAGGGAAGAGGCCACGGCCAGGTCATTTGTTATAATTGTGGCCAGCCAGGTCACGTATCTAGAGATCGTGTTAAACCATGCACTACGTGCAATTATTGTAAATCATTTGACCATGTTATTGAATATTTCCCAGTGTTAGAGGTCGAAATGCAGAAACGAAGACGGACGGATGCACCAAACACGAATGTCCAGTGGATCATAGTAGAAAATAGACCAGTGGATCCGAGCATCAATGTGGTCACACGCAGTAGCTCGGAGACAGGCCGCTACAGAGAAGCGGAAGCTTCAACATCAGGGGAGGCACATACGAAGAAGGATCCCCTTGAAACAATATGGATAAGGAAAGCTCCAAGAAAAGCACCCCCTCTTAATTTACAGAAGAACAAGGAGATCTTCATTGATGCGCGGGATACCTTTAGAGAACCAGCAGATAAGTCATCAAGGATCCTGCTGCGCAGTGAAACACCGCATGTTGAAGACATGCCGGCTCCTTATGATAACAAAAGCACTGCGATAGATGTTTGTACTTCTGTTGCGCAGTTCTTGCAAAGCTACATGCAGTTACTAAAAAGCGAGAAATCCATATTAGAAATCCAGAAGCTCATCAGCCAATATGAACCTCAGATTGCAATAGAGACTTCAGATAGCGTTGTACATCATATAAGGAAACAAAAAAGAATAGGCCAAGAGATGAGGCTTACTGCGCATATAGGAGATTTTGAAATGGATGAAGTCATCCTTGATCTAGGATCAGAAGTGAATGTCTTGACTAAGCAGACATGGTAGCAGATGGGTCGACCAAAGTTGCTCTAGTCACCTATCCAATTACGAATGGCTAATCAAGAGAAGGTCATACCTTTTGTCCGCTTAGCTAATGTAGTAGTTGACATCGATAGAGTACAAAGTCATGCAAACTTTGAAGTTATTGAAATTGTGGATGATAGTCAACCTTTTCCAGCAATATTGGGAATTGATTGGGCTATGGATAAATTGGCTATCATAAACTTGACGACAAAGAAGATGATCTTTGAAGGGAAGCATCTTAGGGTCATCGCACCATTGGATCCTAAAGATGGTGACAGATACAGTGAGCTGATTCAGGAGGAATCCCAAGCTCAAGATTTAGACCGACTATACCAGCTGAGTGCGAACAAGGAAGACTACATTAATCCTACTGCAAACGGTATGCTCAGTTGGCGATGTGACACTTCTTGTATCTCTGACTCGGATACAAGACTGGAGAATTGGCAAAGCTGCATGCATGAAGTATCAACAAGAAGATGTGCGCAGGTTATGAAATCACTGCGCTGGATCAAAAAAGAGGTGAGTCCTATTCCCACATATGATGGTTCTGCTAATGTTTACAGTTTCATAAGGGAATATACTGCAGCTATACCAGATGAGCATAGACTATCAGCTTTAGATATGGCATTGCGCGATACACCTGCTAGATGGTGGAATGCACATAAGAAAACATTGACCACTTGGGATCAATGCAGAACTAAGATGCAGATCCAGTTCGCTGAAAGGGTTACTTTACCCTTCGAAAAGTATAATGGAAAGACAGACCCTAGCCAACACATTGAAATCTGTTCAAAGGAATGGGTGGAAAGACAACCTACGGAATGGGTACATTTATTTGTACATACATTAGATGCGGGTATCCCAGAGAAATGGTACCTAGACCTGGAGCTGTACAGCGAACTCACTAATTGGGAGTTGCTCACTGCGAACTTCCAAAAGGATTTCAGTTTTGAAGATGAGAATCCACTAATCCATGAAGCATTATAGCTAATCAATAAGCACATATTCCAAGATGACTTTCCTCATCAAAACATGACATTGTAGGAGTTTTTTGGGACAGATTGCGTTCCTGCGCACCTACAATCAGAATGAAAGGAACATGAAGAGCACTTTATCGAGTGTTACAACTTAGCTGAAGATACCAATGATACAAATGAAGACGATGAGGAGGACCCGCGCAACATAGATATACCAGAGTCAGAAGGAACGCGCGAGGTAGAAGGACCTCCGTTGGAAATCCTAGATATGAATGGACCCATAAAAACACAAAATGTGAACATTGGCATAGACAAAGAGCCGAAGTTTGCATCAATTGGTGATTATTGGAACGATAAGACTATTGCAGAGATCGCAGATACCTTACATGAGTATCAAGAACTATTTCCAACCAAATTTACAAAGATGAAAGGAATTTTGGGAGACCTAGGGGTCATGAAAATACCTTTAAAGCCAGATGCTAAGCCTGTCAAGCAGAGGCCATATAGATTGAATCTGCGCTACAAGGAAAAAGTCCGCGCCGAGCTAGATAAGATGCTAGAGGCAGGAATCATTGAACCGGTTGAAGAATTTGAATGGATTAGCCCCATGGTTGTTCAAGACAAGAAAGTAAAAGGCGAGATCAGGATTTGTGTGGATCTCAGAAAACTGAATGATGCTTCCATGCACAACCCATTTCCTACTCCATTCACAGACAAAGTTCTTGATAACATTGGAGGAAATGAGGCATATTCTTTCACTAATGGTTTCTCTGGTTACCATCAGATCAGGATTGATCTTGCGGATAGACATAAGACGACATTCGCTATAGAATGGGGGTCATTCCAGTACACCGTCGTGCCTTTTGGTCTGAATAATGCACCTGCCATATTCTCTAGCATCGTCATTGCAACATTCAAATATTTTATGCACAAGTTTCTTGAAGCGTACTTTGATGATTGGACTGTGTTTGGTCTATTGAAAAATCATTGCATGAATCTCCGCATGATGCTCGAAAAATGTCGACAGCATCAAATATCCTTGAATTTGAAGAAGTGTATTTTCTGTGTGCCCTATGGAATTTTACTTGGCCACATTGTCTGTAAGCAACGATTGATGGTAGACCCTGCGAAGATTGCAGTTATTGCAAACTTACCAACACCAAATTCAGTCAAAATGCTGCGCTCTACCTTGGGCCATATAGGCTATTACAGGAAGTTCATTAAGGGTTATGCATAGATAACCGAAACAATGGAAAAGCTACTGAAGAAGGATGCACCGTTCATTTGGAACACAGAATGCGAATAGGGTTTTGATACACTAAAAGAAAATATGGTCACTGCACCAATTCTATTCTTTCCAGACTGGACAAAGCCATTCCATGTCCATGTTGACGCATCATGTATTGCCCTGGGGATCATGTTAGCTCAGCCAGGAGAGGGAGGTATTGACCACCCTATTGCATTTTCTAGCAGAAAGCTTTCAACAACAGAGAAGAACTATACTACTACTGAGAGGGAAGGCCTTGCGATGGTATATGCCGTACATAAATTTAGACACTACTTGCTGGGATCGCACTTCCTTATGTTTACTGACCATTCTGCGCTGAAATACTTGGTCAACAAGCCAGTGTTAGGGGGACGCATATGTAGATGTCTATTGCTGTTCCAGGAATATGACTTTGAGATTATTGTCAATCCAGGTAGACTGAACTTGGGACCTAATCATTTATCAAGGATTGAGTCAGGAGAGGAGCTGACAAATATTGAAGATAGTCTGCCTGATGCGCAGTTATTTAGTATACAGGTTGCCGATGATTATTACAAGGATATCATTGATTTCCTAACCACAGGGCTGGCACCCTAGGAATTCTCCATCTAACAAAAAAAATAGTTAGTGGTGCCCGCCGCGGACTTCACTATAATTGTAGGACAGTTATACAAAATTGGACAGGATGAAGTCCTGTGCAGGTACGTACTCGATCATGAGAAGCCATTTATTTTAGTGGATGCACACTCAAGAATCGCGGGAGGTCACTATGCAGGAAGGGCTACCACATAGAAGATATTGCATGCAGGGCTATGGTGGCCTATGCTCCATAAAGATGCCAAAGAAACTATGACGTCTGTCAGAGGACAGGAAAACCATCACGACGAGATGAGATGCCACTAAATCCACAGTTGACACTGTAGCCATTTGAAAAATGGGCAATAGACTTTGTGGGTCCTATAAACCCACCAGGAAAAAGAATGGGTGCAAGGTATATTATTACTGCTACTGATTACCTCACTAGATGGGTGGAAGAAAAACCAGTTAAGGATTGCAGTGCCAGTACTGCTGTGCAGTTTATTTTTGAAAAAATACTCACTAGATTTGGTTGTTCGAAGATTTTGATGAGTGACCAAGGTACTCACTTTTTGAACAAGACTATTGAGGCACTTACAGAGGAATTCCACATTCGTCATTAGCGCAGTACTCCATATAATCCACAGGTGAATGGTACTGTAGAGGCTTTCAATAAAATATTGGAGAACGCACTCACTAAGGTATGCAATGTAAGTAGAGACGATTGGTACTTGCACATCTCTTTTGTGTTATGGGCATACAGGACCACATGCAAGAAATTGATAAGACAGACACCCTTTCGGTTGGTTTATGGGTAGGAGGCTATAATTCCTATGGAATATATTGTCCCTAGTTTAAGAATCGCTGCATTTATAGGGATGGCAGATTGCGAAGCTCTAGAATCAATATTGCTACACTTACTGGGCTTGGAGGAAGATCGCTTCATTGCAGGCTTCCACCAACAATCACAAAAGGAACGCGAGAAAGCATGGCATGATCGCCATATAAAGAACAAGTGTTTTCAGGTAGGTGATCTAGTCAACCTGTATGATAGAAAATTCATGAAATTCCCTGGTAAATTTAAGATGCATTGGCTTGGCCCATATACTGTGATACATGTTACTAACACTCGTGCAGTCCACTTAGCCAATTTAGCTGGTGATACCTTTCCAACCTTGATAAATGGAAGCAGGCTAAAGCTATACCATGATAGCACTGCTTCGCAGAACCCTGAATAACAAGCAAAGGAAGGAAGTTCTAAGTGTCAAGTACAGTTGAAATTGGACACTAGAAATATAAAGAAGTCTGTACATGTATGATAAAAGGGAAGAAGGTATGATAAGAAGAATAATCTATGTACCACACAGCACTGTTGAAGTTGCGCGGAAGGAAAAAAAAAAAGGGGAAGCCATGCAGTTGGAAAATGTTGGTAGTGCGAAGTAGTCGCGTAGGGTACAGATGGCTTGCCACACAGTTTGGCGCAACACTCAAAGAAAAATAGCCATTGCATGGCTTTTCAGAAAAATAGTCGTTAGATGACTGTTACAGCAACCGCTTCAGCATTTAAAGAGAAGATGGTCGTTCTGAACACGTTGACGATGAAAAAGACTAAAGGATCCGCTCAAATTCGCCAACGGACACCACATTAAATGCCTATCTAGACGTTGAAGGGCACAGGAGGGGGTCTGTTGTGCCTATAAATAACACCGTTGGGAGACTCGCGGGCATTACCGAGCACTTAGAATTTTCTTGTGATTAACCTCTTCGAGCTAGTAGCCATCTGTATTATGTCTACCTTAGCCTCTATCTCATTAGTGAATGTTCGAACCTTCCTATAGAGAAGAAGAACTAGCCATTGAAGAAACACTAAAGATTTTTCAGCATGGAGGGATTCAACAGTTAAATGAAAACTCCAGTTAAGAAGGTCGTCGTAGAACAAGGTGAAGGATCCCGTAGATCACCAAGAATTAATCTGAAAATGCAGAAAAAAGATAAAGATAAAGGAAAACACGTAACGGGGCTTTGAAGTAAGGACATAAATATGGGCTCCTAGGCACAAAAATCGCCAATCTTTCAGAAAGAACCCTTGAAGATGACACCCAAATATATCTCCCCGTGGGCACTGAATGCCCCTGTGTTTAAATTGTCTAAGAATGTGAGATATGACATTCCTCTATCACCTATCTCCAAGCATGTAAAGACTGCTAAGAATCTGCTGGGAAAGATAGAAGATTGTAAATGGGAGGATTATTGCCTCTTGGGAATGAAGAAGAATGAGCCAGATGTTCCCAAGTACCCATACTTTCAACCAGACCAGTATATGTGCTGGAAAAAGGATGCCAAGGGAACTCTTAACCTGGTTACCGAGAGCTGGCTAACACCTGTCGTTCAGTCAGGGCTACTGAACTTGCTAATATTGCCACATTTTGACTGTTCTCTAGAACTTAATATTGTGGTTCGCACACTCATGGCGCGAATCCACCAAGGTTATCTGTGGATGGACAGGAAAATCGATATTAAAATCGATTTGATCCACCACATCACCGAGCTAAGCAAGCGCGGTAAGGATCCTAAGCAATTCTTCTAGGGGAAGAGCAAAGATAAAGAGGATGTTGAGAAGATGAAGAAAACCCAACTGGTGGCGAAGGGGAAAAGAGGTTTCCCAATGGAAGATATAGAGGACAGAGCAACAACATTTTTAATGCAGTTGTTTGTAGGCAAGATACTCAAAACAGCTAGGCCTTCGGAGGTGCCTGCGGGCGCAATACTCCTTGGTGCCGCAGCGGCTGAAGGAACCAACTTTAATTGGTGTCAGTTTCTATTGAATGAGTTCCGTGAAGAACTCAACGACACGCAGGTGAATGGCGGCCAGTTCCATTTCACCTGGCTCATCGTCCTGATTGCTTTTTGTGGATGGAAGGAGCCGAGAGATTATTTGGGCATCATTATGGACACCAATGATCCTAGAGGGTTTAAGTTCGTCAACCTTTGGGAGAACACAAATGCAGAGAGCCAGCATGCGACAACAGAATTCTTTTACCAGTACTATATTTAGTTGCACTATGCAATAAAAAAGACAGCCCGCATTACAAAGTAGGTCACGGCGAAGTATATCCGCGTCATCAACTTTGAGGCAGATATGAAATGTATCTTCATATCGCCGAAAGCACAAACGAAGATACTAGAGTGGTTCCCAGGGAACTACATCATGTATGAGTAGGATGTTGAAGACCTCATGAAAGATTGGCCACCAGAGTTCCACGTAGAAATTATGGAAGTGGAGACAGATTCAGTAGAGGATGAGCCAATCCTGCTCTCATGCCCAATCAATGAATAAACATGGAAGAGAAAATAACCCGAGACTTCGCAAAAGCCAAAGTCGAGGAAGAAGGTGAAGGCCACAAAGATTCAATCGGAGGCAGTCCTCAATGATGATGACTACGAGATGATAGCCGAAATAGTCTCAGAGCAGATGAAGGAGCTTATGGCGATTAAATAAAAGAAGGACATGGTCATCTAGGATGACCTGTAGAAGACATGGCTCGCAATGCAAGGCCTGATGAAGAAAATGGACGATGTCCAGAAAAGCCTTACCTTTCCATGGGAAGCAGGAGCTGAAGGGAGGTCGGTAGGGACCTCGCAGCAAGGAATCCAACAACTAGCAATAACACTATCGTTGAAGAATAGAATTGTCCATGTGGACCCATTGGTTGTTGCATTGCCAATGGCAGAACAAGTTGTGTTGGACACAAAGGGAGTCGAGAGGGTAGAGCTCGACTTAGCAAAAATCCCCTTACCAGGATTGCACTTCATCCACACACAGATCGTTGAGGAGATGCATGACCAGATGGTGGAGTCAATGAAGTCACAAGCAGAGCTCACCACAATAAATAAGCAAATTTAGCTGCATGCAGAAATGCAGCTACGGAATGAACTTGACCACTGACAAAATTTGGAGACTACCATATCCAATGTTGCACAGGATATTGAAGGTATAGAACTCCAGGATGATCCTGCGGACACAGTTCTGAGGATCGAGGATAGGGTAAGATCTTTGCAGTTGGAGATGCAAGATAAGGAAATTTTTTATCAGGCTGATATTACCTCGTTGAAGGCACAAATGAACATACAAGCACCATTAACTGAACAACAAGTCAGAGAACAAGCAGTGAGCGCCGCCTCGAAAAGCATTACAAGTGAGATGGCTAAGTGACAACCTCTACTGGATAAGGTTTCACAGGCAATCACGACCCTTGAAGAGGATTAAGGGTTGCTACAAGTCAAGACCGCAGTAGAAGAAAAACAGACCGCGCTGGACAAGTTGAACGCAGAGGTTAAAGCTCTGCCACTCAGAGAGAGGCTGCCGAGATACAAGGAGATATCCGACTTAAAGAAAGAAGTACAGGAACTATGACAAAAAGAGACTGAGATGGATAATCAGTCGCAACAGCTCCTAGATAATTCCATGGCGGTATCACAGTAGATTGAAGACAAGTTAGCAGAACTACGTGATAACTAGGAGAAGGTACAAGACCAAATTGGACAAGAAATAACTCTAACACTTCTTGAGACAATTAAACAGGTTGAGCAGGATACAAGAGAAGCAATGGAGCAGTTGTGCAGTACAAATGATGAGTTCACGGCCAAGTTCATTCCATCGGTCGCGGCGTAGAGTGAGATAGCTGAAACAATCAGTGGCTCGAGAACGAGCCACATGTAAGTGTTAGGGGCATGTTGGGCCCAAGTTGAGACAAAGTTTTGGAAACACATTTTTGAGACAAGCAGGGAAAGCTGAGCTGAGCGTAGCTCAGAAATACAATTTTGGCTAAGTATTGGGGATGCTACGAAGTTGCACGCAGCACAGAGCCAACAAAGTGGTGTACTGGACAAGTATCAAGTGCAGGTACCGGTTGGACCAATAGCAGCCATTTTTTGGAAGATATTCCAGGATTGCCGAGCGATGGACATAGGAAAATCAGGAAGGAGGCCACGCATGGGTTGTTAAGGAAAGTGACGTTTGGCATGCTTAGAAGGTAAAACCGTTAGAGAGAAACGGTTCGGCAGAAGCAGCCTGTAGGCACGCGTGTGACAGGAAGGCTGATAGCGACATGATGAGGACGTGGAGATCCACTAGGATCAAATAAATGTTACCAAGAGCCAGCAAGCTGGTTTGGAAAACTGACGCATTTTTGGAAACCCTTAGGGTTTTGGGTTTTAGGTCTTCGACATTGTACAGACATGAACTTCGAGCATGATCTATTTTAGAAGACAATTTTGTATGGGATGGGGTTGTTGGTTGTTATTGCTCTATTTTTGGGGGCTAGATGCTAGTTGTTAGATTAATCATGAGATAACCTTTTGTATTGTAAAATATCTCTGAGCTGAGAATATTGTAAAGGCTCTGCAGCTGTGTGCGAAGAGACCTAACCGAGAGAGAGGAGAGTCTGCAGCTGAGTGCGTAGAATAAGAACGGTTGCCCCATCCCTTTTGAAAGAAATATATTACCAACCGTTCTTATGGACATAGCTTTCCATCCGGGGAAGTGAACCACGTTAAATCCTATGTTATGCGATTATGTTTTATGAATGAATGACTACCTATATTGTCTATAGAATGAATGTTTGAATGTTTCCTTGCATGCTGTAATAGGAGAACTTTGCTATGCATTTACCAATAGGAGAAGTTTGGGAATGATATGCTAGGTTCCACGAGAAGAGATGAATGGTGAACATTTCAATTATATGTTAATATCGTGAATCAATCATTTAATCTTAATACTTTCTTAAACATAGTGAAGTAACACAACATGGTTAGTCGCATCTATAAATTCAGCTCACGTTTTAATAATCTAAGTCCTTGAATGAATGCTAGAAAGATAACCAGTAAGTGCCTGAATGAATGGATGAGTGATATTCATTTCAGTGCCTTAGCGTTTTAAAGATCTTCCAAGGAAAGGATAAGTGTGGTTGATTTGAAGTTCCAGTAGAAGATTCGCAGTAGTAAGAAGTCTTTAAGTGAGGCCCACAGTGTCACCCTCACTACACCATAGTCGCTCGTAGCGTAGATCCTGCTGCGTACCACATCGCTTTGACCCGCAGCACACTCCTTCCGTCCTGCGATGCACAAATTGTTCATATAAACAACTCATGATTTACTGTGGAAACATGATTCCGCAGTACCCCATAAGATACATGTCGGGTGAGACCTCAACCTGCTCGCAGGTTGTTTCCGAAAGGGCTGGTGCGAAAGGGGTTTTGTTGGTCAAAAGGGAGAACCACAAATAACTTGGGTCTAATTGGAAACCTCTAGGTCAGTTTAAGCCAACAGTCATTGTCACCATCACCATGCCACCATGAACATCACAACTGTGATCTTCCTACCCATGTTGTCACCATCACCATGCCACCATGAACATCACCACCGTGATCTTCCTACCCATGTTGTCACCATCACCATCTCATTTCTCACCATAAGATTCCCATCCATCATCCACACAAATATAACTATTAGACCGGAGGAGAGGGGCACCCTTAAGACATGACATGAATGATTAAAATTAAACTCTAGATGCATATGCAAGCCACTTGGACGATGGTTGAACATCCGGTATGTTGATGCTTTAAATGATGACCTATTTCCTTTATGGCATTATAGGGAGTTATCGCACTCAATCCTGCGGCCATTTTCTGTTAGATTGTTTGAAAAAATACAGCATTTATTGCCTTCAACCTAGTTCATTTTACCTCTTCCTAGTTCAAAGGTGCTCATGCTCCTCTGTTTAAAATCACATAAATTTTGGACCGAGATATCGATGATGTGCAAGCAGGCTCGACCAACTAGTTGGTCTGGGTCCTAAAAAGACTGAAATACTCCACTCAACTCTAGGGGGCCCTCTCCCTCATGTTCCCATGGCCCAGTGACTTCACTGTGCATTCATTTCGTAAACTACGGTTTTGCTCAATTTCCTTCAATGCAATCTCGCATTGGTGGGTCAAATCTACAAAACCCTCCACTGAGCCAGTGTTGGTAGTGTTCCCACGTCGACATTTCCCATACACACTTGCAGGAGCCAACGACACGCAATCTTGTTCCTCTGTTTGCTTTTTCGCTCCTGGACTGAAAGTCACCAAGTGTCCCTGAACGACATTTTCATAAGACTTGCAACTCGAAATAACTCGACAACCGGAGGTCGGATTGATGAATCGTCGACTCTGTTGGTCTCCTGGCGTGCGATTATCTCTACGGGGCCCTCTCCCTCATGTTCTCATGGCCCAGTGACTTCATTGTGCATTCATTTCGTAAACTAGGGTTTTGCTCAGTTTCCTTTAATGCAATCTTGCATTGGTGGGTCAACTTTGCAAAACCATCCACCGAGCCAGTGTTGGTAGTGATCCCATGTCGGTATCACCCATACAAACTTGCAGGAGCCAACGACATGCAATCTTGCTGCTTCGTTTGGTTTTTTGCTCCTAGACCAAAAGTCACCAAGTGTCCCTGAATGGCATTTTCATGTGACTTGCAACTCGACATAACTTGGAAAACAGAGGTAGGATTGAAAAACCGTTGACTTCGTTGGTCTCCTGGCGTGCGATTACGTTGAGGGGGCCCTCTCCCTCGTCTTCTCATGGCCCAGTGACTTCATTGTGCATTCATTTCGTAAACTAGGGTTTTGCTCAATTTCCTTCAATGCAATCTCGCATTGGTGGGTCAACTCTACAAAACCCTCCACTGAGCCAATGTCGGTAGTGTTCCCATGTTGGAATTGACCATACACACTTGCAGGAGCCAACGACATGCAATCTTGCTGCTCCATTTTCTTTTTCGCTCCCAGACCGAAAGTCACCAAGTGTCCTTGAATGGCATTTTCATGCGACTTGCAACTTGCCATAACTCGGCAACCAGAAGCTGGATCGACGAACCGTCGACTCCGTTGGTCTCTTGGTGTGCGATTACCTCTAGGGGGGCATCTCCCTCATCTTCTCATGGCCCAGTGGCTCCATTGTGCATTCATTTCCTAAACCAATGTTTTGCTCAGTTTCCTTTAATGCAATCTCGCATTGGTCGGTCAACTCTGCAAAACCCTCCACCGAGCCAATGTTGGTAGTGTTTCCATGTTGTCATTTTCCATACACACTTGAAGGAGCCAATGACACGCAATCTTGCTGCTTCGTTTGCTTTTTCGCTCTCGAATCGAAAGTCACCAAGTGTCCTTGAATGACATTTTTACATGACTTGCAACTCGACATAACTCGGAACCAGAGGTCGGATCAACAAACCTTCGACTCCGTTTCTCTCCTAACATGTGATTACCTCTAGGGGGCCCTCTCCCTTCTCTTCTCATGGCCCAGTGACTTCATTCTGCATTCATTTTGTAAACTAGTGTTTTACTCGGTTTCCTTCATTGCAATCTCACATTCGTGGGTCAACTCTGCAAAACCCTCCAACGAGCCAGTGTAGGTAGTGTTCCCATGTCGGAATTGAACATACACACTTGCAGGATCCAATGACACGCAATCTTGCTGCTCCGTTTGCTTTTTCACTCTTGGATTGACAGTCACCAAGTGTCTTTGAACGACATTTTCATCTGACTTGCAACTCGACATAACTCAGCAACCGAAGGTCGGATCAACAAACTGTCAACTCCGTTGGTCTCTTGGCGTGCGATTACCTCTAGGGGGGCCTCTACCTTGTGTTCTCATGGCCCAGTGACTTCATTGTGCATTTATTTCGTAAACTAGGGTTTTGCTCAGTTTCCTTCAATGCAATCTCGCATTGGTGGGTCAACTCTGCAAAACCCTCCACTAAGACAGTGTTGGTAGTGTTCTCATGTCAGAATTGACCATACACATTTGCAGGAGCCAACGACATGCAATCTTGTTGCTCCGTTTGCTTTTTCTCTCCTGGACCGAAAGTCACCAACTGTCCTTGAATGACATTTTCATGCGACTTGTAACTTGACATAACTTGGAAACCGGAGGTCGGATCGACGAACCGTTGACTCCATTGGTCTCCTAGCATGTGATTACCTCTAGGGGGGCCTCTCCCTTGTGTTCTCATAGCCCAATGACTTCATTGTGCATTCATTTCGCAAACTAGGGTTTTGCTCAGTTTCCTTCAATGCAATCTCACATTGGTGGGTCAACATTGCAAAACCCCCCACCAAGCCAGTGTTGGTAGTGATCCCACGTGGGCATCGCCCATACACACTTGAAAAAGCCAACGACACACAATCTTGCTGCTCCATTTTCTTTTTTGCTCCCGGACCAAAAGTCACAAAGTGTCCCTGAACGAAATTTTCATGCGACTTGCAACTCGACATAACTCGGCAACCAGAGGTTGGATCGACAAATCGTCGACTTCGTTGGTCTCCCAGTGTGCGATTACCTATAAGGGGCCAGCTCCCTCATATTCTCATGGACCAGTGACTCCATTATGCATTCATTTCGTAAACTAGGGTTTTCCTCAGTTTCCTTCAATGCAATCTCGCATTGGTGGGTCAACTCTGCAAAAACCTCCATCGAGCCAATTTTTGTAGTGTTCCGATGTATTCATTTCCCATACACACTTGCAGGATCCAACGACATGCAATCTTGCTGCTTCGTTTTCTTTTTCGCTCCTGGACCGAAAGTCACCAAGTGTCCCTAAATGACATTTTCACGTGACTTGCAACTCAACATAACTCAACAACCAGAGGTCAGATCGATGAACCATTGACTCCGTTGGTATCCTGGCGTGCGATTACCTCTAGGGGGCTCTCTCCCTCGTCTTCTCATGGCCCAGTGACTTCAATCTGCATTCATTTTGTAAACTAGGATTTTGCTTAGTTTCCTTCAATGCAATCTTGCATTGGTGGGTCAACTCTGCAAAACCCTCCATCGAGCCAGTGTTGGTAGTGTTCCCATGTTGGCATTGCCCATACACACTTACAAGAGCCAATGACACACATGCTTGCTGCTCTGTTTTCTTTTTCTCTTCCGAACCAAAAGTCACCAAGTGTCCTTGAATGACATTTTCATGTGACTTGCAACTCGACATAACTCGGCAACCAAAGGTCGGATCGATGAACTATTGACTCCCTTGGTCTCTTGGAATGCGATTACCTCTAAGGGGCCCTCTCCCTCGTCTTCTCATGGCCCAGTGACTTCATTCTGCATTCATTTTGTAAAATAGGGTTTTGCTCAATTTCCTTCAATGCAATCTTGCTTTGGTGGGTCAACTCTTCAAAACCCTCCACTGAGCCAGTGTTGGTAGTGTTCCCATGTTGGCATCGCCCATACAAACTTGCAAAAGCCAATGACACACAATCTTGCTGCTTTGTTTGGTTTTTCGCTCATAGACAGAAAGTCACTAAGTGTCCTTGAATGGCATTTTCTTGCAACTTGCAACTCGACATAACTCGGAAAACGGAGGTAGGATCGACGAACCGTTGACTCCGTTGGTCTCCTGTCATGCGATTACCTCTAGGGGGCCCTTTGCCTCGTCTTCTCATGGCCCAATGACTTCATTGTGCATTCATTTCATAAACTAGGGTTTTGCTCAGTTTCCTTCAATGCAATCTCGCATTGGTGGGTCAACTCTGCAAAACCCTCCACCGAGTCAGTGTTGGTAGTGTTCTCATCTCGGCATTGACCATACACAACTGCAGGAGCCGACACACAATCTTGCTGCTCCGTTTTCTTTTTTGCTCCCCGACCGAAAGTCACCAAGTGTCCCTAAACGACATTTTCATGTGACTTGCAACTCAACATAACTTGGAAACCAAAGTTCGGATCGACGAACCGTCGACTCCATTGGTCTCCTGGCATGCGATTACCTCTAGGGGGGCCTCTTCCTTGTGTTCTTATGGCCCAGTGACTTTATTGTGCATTCATTTCGTAAACTAGGGTTTTGCTCAGTTTCCTTCAATGCAATCTCGCATTGGTGGGTCAAATATGCAAAACCCTCCACCGAGCCAGTGTTGTTAGTGATCCCATGTCGGCATTTCCCATACACACTTGCAGGAGCCAATGACATGCAATCTTGCTGCTTCGTTTGCTTTTTCGCTCGCAAGTCACCAAGTGTCCCTGAACGACATTTTCATGCGACTTGCAACTTGACATAACTCGACAACCGGAGGTCAGATCAATGAACCGTTGACTCCATTGGTCTCTTGGCGTGCGATTACCTCTAGGGGCCCATCTCCCTCATCTTCTCATGGCCCAGTGACTCCATTATGCATTCATTTCTTAAACCAGGGTTTTGCTCAGTTTCCTTCAATGCAATCTCGCATTGGTGGGTCAACTCTGCAAAACCCTCCACCGAGCCAATGTTGGTAGTGTTCCCACGTAGTCATTTCCCATGCACACTTGCAAGAGCCAATGGCATGCAATCTTGCTGCTTCGTTTGCTTTTTCTCTCTTGGACCGAAAGTCGGCAAGTGTCCCTGAACAACATTTTCACTCGACTTGCAATTCGACATAACTCGGCAACCAGAGGTCGGATTGACGAACTGTCAAATTCGTTGGTCTCCTGGCGTGTGATTACCTTTAGGGGTCCCTCTCCCTCGTCTTCTCATGGCCCAGTGACTTCATTCTGCATTCATTCGTAAACTAGTGTTTTGCTCAGTTTCCTTCAATGCAATCTCGCATTGGTGGGTCAAATCTGCAAAACCCTCCATCGAGCTAGTGTTGGTAGTGTTCCCACGTCGGAATTGCCCATACACACTTGCAGGAGCCAACGACACACAATCTTGCTGCTCCATTTTCTTTTTTGCTCCCAGACCAAAAGTCACCAAGTGTCCTTGAACGACATTTTCATGTGACTTGCAACTCGACATAACTCGGCAACCGGAGGTCGGATCGACAAACCGTCGACTCCGTTGGTCTCCTGGCTTGCAATTACCTCTAAGGGGGCCTCTCCCTCTTTTTCTCATGGCCCAATGACTTCTTTGTGCATTCATTTCGTAAACTAGGGTTTCAACCACATGCCTAAGCTACACTTACAAATTACAAACCAACTAGGGTTTCATGAACTACACACCGCATAATAAAACTAGGATAGGCATGGAAAGGATATTTCCTCTTGAGAATACTCTTAATGGGGGGGAATCTTTTCACATTAAGAAAGCACAATGGGGATAAAATTTTAATTGAATTTAATACCTAGGGATTGTATCATACTATGTTTCAATTCTGAAAGAGCCTGATATGGCCATGCCTTCTCATACTTGAGACAAATATGGAAAACACAGCTTCCACATCGATGCATCTATTTAGAATCACTTTGTTGAAGTACGTAGCCAATAGAAATGCAACGTAAAATGAAAAAACTCAGTAAATGACCCACAAAGCAAGAGACTCTGAGTCATATTTGAATTTGCTAAAACCTAAAATGCATACTTATCACACTAAAAGATACTCATTCATTACATATTGTTTTTGTCTTCTCCTTTTAAAAATTTCCCATGGCCCAGGTGTCACCTTGTAGGTACATTTTGGAAACTAGGGTTTTTCTCAGTAAGGGAGTGTGCAATTTTTGCACACAGGGGTCAACTTGGAAAAATAATCCATCAGGCACTTATGGCTAGCATTCCCAACTGGAGCCTTCCTAGACGCACTTGCAGGACTCCCCGGAACCTAGTTTTTTTGCACGGTCGTCATTATATGCCCCTGGTAGGTATCCAGCAGGTGTCCCTGAAGGACTTTTCGATGCGAGACGGAACGAGCCATAGAATGACGACCGTGGCTCGGATCGAAAAATCATCGAATCCATTGGATTAAGGATGTCGGGATAGTGCTAGGTGTTCCCCTATTCTCTGGTCCCATGGCTCAGGTGTCACACCTTGTAGGTACATTTTGGAAACTAGGGTTTTGCTCAGTAAGGGAGTGTGCAATTTTTGCACACAGGGGTCAACTTCACAAAATCATCTACTAGGAACTTATGGCTAGCGCTCTTGGCTGGAGCCTTCATAGACACACTTGCAGGACTCCCCGAAACTTGGTTTTGTTGCACGATCGTCTTTTTATGCCCCCGGTAGGTATCCAACAGGTGTCCCTGAAGGCCTTTTGGATGTGAGACAGAATGAGCTATAGAATGATGCCCGTGGCTCGGATTGAAAAACTGTCGACTCCTTTGGATTCAGGACATCAGGATAGTACTAGGGGTGCCCCTATCCTTCGGTCCCATGGCTCAGGTGTCACCTTGTAGGTACATTTTGGAAACTAGGGTTTTGCTTAGTAAGGGAGTGTGCAATTTTTGCACACGGGGGTCAACTTCGCAAAATCATCCACTGAGAACTTATGGATAGCGCTACCAGCTGGAGCCTTACTAGACACACTTGAAAGACTCCCCAAAACCCAGTTTTGTTGCACGACCGTCATTCTATGTCCTCGATAGGTATCCAGCAGGTGTCCATGAAGGGATTTTGGATGCGAGACGGAATGAGCCATAGGAGGACGACTGTGGCTCAGATCGACAAACCGTTGACTCCATTGGAATCAGGACGTCGGGATAGTGGTAGGGGTGCCCCTCTCCTCTGGTCCCATGGCCCAAGTGTCATCTTGTAGGTCCATTTTTGAAACTAGGGTTTTTCATAGTAAGGGAGTGTGCAATTTTTTCACACAGGGGTCAACTTTGAAATTTTTTGATTTTGATTCTAGAACTAGACATTCAAAGAGTGGAAATCAAACTTATCACACTGCACCCTTGGTATATTTCTATGTCCTTAGTGTGTCACATCATTTAACAACTCCTTAGTGTTCCACTCTATTTGGACATGGGTATGATGACATGACCAAGGTCAAGAGGTTGTTGACATGGCAAATAGACATGGTACAATGGCAAGATGTTGGAAAAGACAATGGACAAGTTTGAAGACATTGATTAGTATGATGGTGACATGGCTTGATAATATGGACGATGCATTGATGACAAAATCTTGGTGACAAAGCATCGGTGACATACGAGCAAGTAGCAAGCATGGAGGACTTAAAGACAAGCAAGCATGATAAGCAAACATTGATGACAAGGCACATTTGTGGGAATTGGAGCCATTGGAACACCTAATGGGCCAAATGACCCATTATGTGGTCATTTGTGGCTTAATGGAGTCATGAATCCTGCACAAATGTTGAAGAATCCTTCAAACATGCTCATGACTTTAATGAAGTCTTTGTCTTGGTGAAATTGGGCCCTTGGACATTTGGTGGTGTTTGTGGTCTTGTAAACTTTACATGCTGCATATTGTGGTCATGATGTTGTTGAAGCCCATAAGATTTGAAGAAGCCCATGAACATGATAAGCCCTAACTCATTATGGTAAATCCATTATACCTTTAAAGAACTTGAATGATGACATGGCATATTGTAGCTTGGTGCACATGACTGATTTTGATGACATGGATCCCTTCTTTAAACCCTTGAAATTTGGTTTGGAACCCCAAACTTGTGACAATGTGGGCATGCATATGAAATTAAAAATAAATAAATAAAGAATAAATTGAAGCAAGGTCGGCTCCAAATCATAATGAAAAACCATTACATCATTGTTTGTAACAATCAAGAACATTCAATTTTAAATACATTTTCATATGAGGATAATCCACCCCTTTTAAAAACATAGGACCATGAAAATCTTATTTTCCTTCATCAAAACAATATTATCAAGGAATATCATTAAACTAGTTAGGTATTTCATTTTCCATGGATTTTGTATGATTACTTTTTCATTATGACGAGTGGAAAATGGGTGCACACATGAGGATACACAAGATGAGTAATCCAATAACATGAGGATGCACACACACATAGGCTAATGGTTGTAGGTGTTGATTGTATCAAGATGAATAATCCAAAGATGAACCCTCAGAGTTAAAAAAAACACAATTTTGGTTTAGATATCAAATTAGCATGCATCTTCTAAGTTCATTGAACCGTTGAAAGATATTATTAGTTTTTTCCATTAAGATAATGTTTTCAAAACACAATGGTGAGATGTTACTTGATCAATGTAATAAATGTAAGAGAATAAATATTGCTTAAAATGTAATTATATAAATTTCAATAGCATAATTTATCAATTTGTGGAAGAGATAAATCATCACTCGCACAAGTGGAAACTCAAGAGAAAATATGGAATATATTGTATCATGCATTGATAGTCGAATGTTTGTATACAAAATATGGCAAAGTAGCCAGCCCTCAAATGGCTTGTCAATGTACATGTATCCCTAAGTAAAACAATGTGTACATGTACATGTCAAAATACATATAAACAAGACTATGCAACATCAAAAACCAATCTTTCGCTTGTTTTTCCCCGACTTTCCTCTATCGACCATCTCCCTGGGATCGATTTGCATCTCAGGAGTCTGCAAAAAAAAATCATTATTTTTATCAAATAATTGTACTAATACCCTACCATTAACAAACTTAAAAAATTAACTTATGGCCAAATTATTTATAACAAACACTCACCAAATCTTCATGGGGTATAGATGTGAGCAGTGTGCTCATGGAAGGCCTCTCTATAGTTGTGCTCTGCAAATAAAAGATCATATCTCAATTAATTCAACAATTCAACATTGATCAACATGTTTGGGTAAATTGAATAAAAAAACTTGGTCATTAATGAACATCTCACCGCAAGAGGAGACCCGGTTAGAACCATGGATTGAGCAGAGGGGTCGGGCACTTCTGCCGCTAATGGCTACAATCACCAAATGGGGAAATACTTAGACATGCATGAATAAACAATATAGTAACATGGTTAAATACTATGCATTGTGATTGTTGAAATAGTTACCTATGTATGACTTGTGCCTATTGCAGATGCAGAACTAACTGCAGCATCAATGACCCTTGTTAGCTGAGGGGTAGATGGATCTCTCATGTGTTTGTTATAGAGGAGATACACACCATTTCTAGGAGTGGAGATTCTCTTATACCCTTGTTCCTTTTGCACATTTGGACTACGAGGAGATCCAACTACTGATAGTCTATTAAGTATAGAGGCAAGTTGCTACAATCACCAATACTGACATAGTTAGAAATGAATTGGTCAATGAAATACCATGTATTAACAAAACGACAATGGTGAAATACATACCGATGTACTATATACATCAATCAACTCTAAGAAACGTTTTGCCACTTGTAGATACTCTATGGACTGTGTAGCGCTTGTCTCCCAACTAGGGGGGACATCACTAGATGGAATCATTTCCTTCTGATGGGGATCTACAACCTACAATTTATAAAATTGTAATTATTAGATCGTGTAGCATAAATTAAGTAACATGTGATAACAAACTAACATGTATTAAAATAATGTCATGTTGAAATAGTTACCTCAGCGTGAGATGTTGTCGCTGAAGGTATGACAACATCTTGTAACTTAGAAGGTTTTGTTGCATGAGCCTCTTGCCCCTCATGCCCTTCTAGTAGCAACTACAAGTTTTAAAATCATTTAAATATTAGCAATCTATATATGTGTACATAGTAAGGAAAAATAATTTACAAATGGCACTAAATTGTTAATTGGATTTACTCATGTATTAAAATAATGTGATGTTGAAATAGTTACCTCGGTGTGAGATGTTGTCACTGAAAGTATGACAACATCATCATAATCGAGCGGTGCTGCTGCATGAGCCTCTTGCCCCTCTTTCCCCTCTGGCCCTTGTAGTGCTGGTGCATGAGCCTGTGGACTATGCTCTGCATCATCGGTGGAAAGGTCTTGAACCCCGTGCCCTTCTTGTAGAAACTACAAGTTTTCAAATCATCAAAAATATTAGCAATCTATATATATGTATATAGTAAGGAAAAATAATTTACAAATGACACTAAATTATTAACCACTTACTTACTTGTGTAAAGTATCTAGTAAAGGTATCATCTATTTGGGAAGGACCAAAGCAAGGATGGCCGCATATTGTGCATGCGTATGACTCTTGGCTGTGCTCATGATGTAAAGGTCTAGGGTCACCACTAGATGCTCCTCCACCACTGGAAGGTGGTGGCTCTACCCCACCGAAAGGTGGAAGCTCTACTCCACCCACATATGGTGGCTCTAATGGCCCTGCTCGGTATGTACCTTGAAGATATGTGCTATGGCGAACAACCGCCTGTGCCAACAGTAGGAAGGAGTCCCATGTCTCTAGGACCAACTGATGTGCAGGAGGCACATTTGGCCTGGGTAGTTGCCTACGAGGTGGAGCTACTAGGCGATTGGGATCTATATTCCTTACATTGGGACTTTGCTGAGGCATCCCCATCCCAACGCCCTAGTACTCCAAGATATCAAAATAGTTAACATGCTTCTCGATCACAATTTCTGCGTACATCTTTCTCAAAAAATATAGGGATATTTCCCTGTTTTTGTGTGGTGGTGCATCAAACACCATGTACCATCGGTCAATCCAGTTATCTATGAATGGTTGATATGTACACCATGCAATAGAAATGTGCCTTTTGTTTGCATTTGGGATTTCACCCATCCGTGTATCTCTAAAGAGGGAAAATATATGTTGTTTTGAGATTTTCAACTTCTTGACTTCTTTGTAGCTAAGTCCATCCTGATATTGTTGCCTCTTTCTTTCTCTGAATGTGGCAATATCTTCCAGTGCACCATCAGACCTACTAAAGGTCTCTATCATTGCATGCAAAATGGATGCAAGCATAAGATGTCTATCATCAACAATAGTAATTGAGGCTCAAATTTCTCTGAGCCTCTGAATTTCTCTTTGGATGTCTGAGTGTGCATCCATGGTTGTCACTGCAGTAAAAAAATAAAAATAAAAACAAATAATTAAAAACATATACATGTGCTATAATGACATCTCTCAAAAATGAAAAATGTACAAACTTTGTGCAAGAACGAATACATTCCAAACATAAATATCATCTTAGGCATACATTACAAACATAAATATCATTTCATATGACCATTGCAGGCATACATTATGGGTTCTTGTGGGCATAAGGGTGGAGACCATGCAGGAATAAAGACCATGATGATGTGGAAAAGATATGTATTTTTATTGGTTAAGGATGGGCAATACAAGACAAAAGACAAGGTGATGGGCATTGGCATGCCTAATGAGCCAAATGACCCATATTGTGGTGGTTTGGAGTTGGTCCTAATACCCTAGACAAGGATGAATTGGAGATAACAAGTGACATGAACAAAGAAGAATGAAGTGATTAAAGAAGCTTGAAGTTGACACTTGGCAAGGAGATTGGGGGCATTCCTTATGGCATATGCGGGCATCCAGGAATGATGTTGATGGACATGCGGGCATGTGGACAAGGTGACATGCAGGCATATTGAATATGCATATGCAGGCATGTTTGTGGAAGCTGCGGACATCCTGGAGGCATTCCAAAGACCCCCATGTGGGAAATTGAAGAAGGTATAGCTGCAGGCATGTTCAAAGGCATAAATATGGCCCTTGTGGGCATGAGTTACAAGCTAGTGTGGGCATGATGGAAGCAAAAGAAAATGGTGATGATGTGGGTATGAAGACCACGTTTAGGTGGGAAAAAGAAAGTCTAAATAAATATATACATATATATATTTTTATAATTTATGAGTTGTTTATGGAAATCAAATTAAAATTTGACTTTAATATTGACAAGTCGGCTTCCTATTTGATGAGGAAATTATGGAGACAAAATTACAAAATTAAAAAATTACAAATATTATATCTTGTGTCTCTTGTGCAATGTGTTGATGTGTTTACTTGATGAATGGCATGTGATTGGTACATAGTTCATGGATGAATATGATATTGAAGTGAGCCATTGTGTCTAACATGGTGGATGTAAATTTCATTAAGGGATTGATAGTATGGAGTAATTAAGATATGTTAAATAACAAATTTTATAATTTTTAGTTTTGGTATTTCATTTACAAAGATTTCTAGTTTAGGGAAACATCAAAATTTATATTTTTAATGATGAAATGAGGCAAGGATTTGGATGCTTACCTTTCCAATCCTCCGTGCAAGATGAAATTTTCCTCATTGAGCTTCCAAATATCCCACATTGAGCTTCTCCAATGCATTTTTGGCAAGACGAAATGCTCGAGCGTTCGGGTTTTGAAGAGACAGTGGGTAAAACAGTGCCGCGGTGTGCGTACTATTTTTTGTTTGTTTATATTAACCAAAACGTGCGCAAGTTTTGTATCACTATAATGCGCTTGCGTTTTGGACTCCTAGCCTACATGTCAATTGACATGGCAAGGTCAGAGTCCACCCATGCCTAGTTTTAAGTAACGCTCGCGTGTTTTGGATTTACACAATTCTCGTGCATTTTGCGAATGCACGATTGCACCAAAAGGGTCCCTCAACTTCGTGCAAGGGAACAATAGTACATTTTCCATATTTACAACAAAACTAGGTGCTTAAGCAGCCACCACAAATATCAACACTAAACTTAACAAGATATTACCAAATCCCCAACCATGTATCAGCATCATTACAAACCTTAAGAGCATTAAAAGACCATACCCACTTACAATTCATTAGTTGGAAATCAACCAGCAAATAGACAACTAAAAGCGAAACCCCAAAACACCATTACAAAAGGGATGTTGAGAGAACAGACATCATACTGAGAAAAAACCAGCACCATATAACCAAAAATAGGAACAGACGATAATACCAAGGCTAGATACAAAAGAGAAGAGCCGACTTCGGAGCCAGACGAAACAAGCCAAAACAACAAACCCAAGAAGGAACCAGGCACAGAAGGAATGAAACTATACGGATGGACCAACTTCATCCTCAATAATCACCACCGGTGGCATAGCAGCATCCTCCTCCTTTCCACAGAGATTGATCTCTCTCGCGCTCTCCACTTTTTTGGGACGGGTAAGGAACAAGATCCCCATTTCTGTTGCCATCGTGTTCAATTTCATATGAATCCACTTAGATTCATCAGCATGATCCTTGCAGAGGTCTTCCAGTTGAGTCATACGTAGAGATCAAGACAAAATATCAGTATGAGTTTCCGTAACCTAGGCAATTAGAGTTTTCGTCACCCACAACATAACAACATCCCTATTATAAAGCGCCATACAACCCCTCGTGTTTCCAGGGTAGTGGATCAAATCAGACAAAGCAACATCCTCTGGTGGCAACTCCTACTCACCCACCCTATGCCACAGAGTAGCTTCCACATTCTCTACCACCCTCTGCACATCCTAAGGAAAATAACAATGGAAGAATAGTGCAGTCGCAACAACACTCCACTAATCTCGACTAGGACTGTCCTGGGCACAGTTCCCCCTATCCCCATTAATGGGCTCACCATGAGCCTGAATACCCCTCCTAGTAGGTCTCCCTCTCGACGACAAAATCTCGATACCCTTACTATCACCCGTCACCCCACTATGGGAAATAACGAAACTCCAACAGATACCAGTGGGACAGAGACTATATCCACTAATACTATTGTCATCCCTATACGCAGAATATATAGGAAGGATGCCATCTCTGTCCATTAAGTCCATCATAATTAACCAAGCTCTGTAATAATTCCTCATGTCCTGCACTCTCATCACCTTAGCAGAAACCATCTCCACAAGACCCATCCAAATCGTGAGAGTCCAAGCAACCATTACCTTCTCACATGCCAGATCTCTTAACCTGATAATTTCAGATGAAGGGACATATACGGAAGGCCAAGCAGTGAACAGTAAATAAGGATACCTGAAAACCACCTATCCATACCACCTTGCGAAGGGTTCCAGTTGTTACAATTCATCAGGAATTGAAGTTCTTCTGTCGCCAGCTAAGGGCTCCACTCCATCCCGGTCACTTTCAGCAATCATTATACATTGCTGATGACATATGTCTGATGGTATTTCCAAGGATTCCCATTCCCATCCGTCATTAAGGATGCTAAGGCTATGATTTTCCAATGCGTTAGCCAGATAGTTGGCACTCCTTCTAACGTGCTGTAAGGTGACATAGTTAAAAGAGGCAATGAGTTCACCAAGACATGTCAATCTCCACGCTAATCGCCACGACTGTGCCAGCTTAGCAGCCCAGGACCCGTTTTTAATCTTAATGGCAGTCTGTATCAACATGTTCGAATCCCCTTCAACAATCAAGTAGCTAAAGCCACGTTGGGCCGCCATTCAAAAGCCTTACAACATGGCTTCACATTTTGTAGCATTGTTGGTTTCATGGCCCAGGTGCCCGAAGTAGATAAACATAACCCTGCCCTGATCATCACGAAGAACATTGCCATACCAGCCCAGCCCTAGGTTACCCTTAGAAGCTCCGTCGAAGTTCAACTTAATCCATCCCTGTAATGGCTAAGACCAATTTGTCGGACTATTAGGAGAATGACGACCAGAATGGATACATCCAACATGACAAGAGAGCGCAGTAATACCCCAGGTATGAAGAAGTTTTAGCTCAATTTTTGGAATATTCATATCCTGTTTGTTCCACATAGTTAATTGCAGAGTCTCAATGACTCCATGCTATATATTCCCCCATATCGTCTTCCAGGAGTTGAGTTTTCCAATGAATATTCGTTTATTATGCTCGTTCTATACTTCCCAAAGGATAAAACCAGGAAAGAGTTGCCAGACCCTATTTAGAAGTATCCCTTGAAAGGGTTCTTCCCTCCACTATTTCACCATTTCACCCAGTGCATTCCTGACTCTGTCAAACATACAAAATTGCATAAGAATAAAACGAAACTACAACCATCCAACATGTGTGCAATGGTTTTGCCGTTGCTACCACAAAGGACACAGAGGGACGGTCCCTCGAAACCCTGCTTCACAATACTATCCCAAGTTAAGATTTTGCCTTTCAAGACCAGCTAAAGGAAGAGGGTGATTTTGGGCCAAAGTTTAGCTCCCCATACATGTTTCCAGGTATTGCCCACCAGTTGATTCATTGGGCTAGTCTGCAGACTATAAGCTTCCTTTATAGTGAAAATTCCATTAGGGCGGTAACCCCATCGAAGAATATCTTTACCCCTTTGAGTTTTAATAAGACAGGTCATCAAAATGGCATAAATTTGTCTTCCGATTTCATCCCCATAGGTGTCCATCCACCATTTCAGCGAGAACCAGACATGAAAACCTCTAGCATTAGAATCCTCCTGCCAATACTGATTCACCATCTTCCAATTATGGTGCATAATAGGGGAATCAACGGGGACATTAGTCACCAGAGAGGAAAGAGAGGGATCTTATTGCTAGGCATCCAGCAATAGATTAGCTGAAGCACCTTCACAAATATCCCAGAAGCTATGTTTTCGGATTAGCTCACTACCAGCCCACGCCATGTTTCACATGTGAGAGCCTTTCTCTGGTCAATCTTCCCGAACCCATTCCTGTTGATCAGTCATCAAAGCATACTTCTTTCCCTAGAAACTTGCCCATTTCTCATTGGAATGAGTAATCCATCTCCACCAAATTTTGGCTCCACACACCATACTAAGTTTTTCCGGATCACAAAGACCTAACCCCCCATCCTTCTTTGGTTTACATAGTGTTTCCCAATCAACCAACGACCACTTTTTGTGGCCCACCGTGCCTCCCCACAAAAAGGTATGTTGGATTTTCTTGATCGACTTCATGACCGACTTAGGAGAAATCAGAACATAGAACATGTACAGTGGCATAGCTTGTAGAATAGATTTCACAAGAACCATTTTCCCCAGGAGGTTCAAGGATTGAAGCATCCAATTAGAGAGTCTTTCCTTCATTCTAATTAAGAGATATTCCCAAGAAGCCTTTTTTAAAATTCCCTCAAATAATGGAGCCCCAAGATATTTGGTTGGAAGGGAGCTCTTCTTGAACCCTAAAATTCATATTATATTCCCGTGACAGATGGGAGGCGTGTTAAAGAAAAAAACCAGAGACTTATCCATATTAATATTAAGCCCTGAGGCTCGTAAAAAAGTGTTCAAGGCTTTCTTGATTTGTCTTACTTTCTGGACATATGAGTGACCCATAAGCAGGGTATCATCAACAAACTGTTGGTGGGTTATATGCTTCTCATAGGGTGGAAACTGAAGACCTTTAATGTATCTCTCTTCAACTAAATGAGAGATGATTCTGCCAAGGCCTTCTGTCATAATCACAAAGAAGAAATGAGAGAGAGGGTCACCTTGTCGAATACCTCGAGAGGGTTTAAAGACAGCGGAAGGGTGCCCATTGATCAGAATGGAGAAAAATGCCGAGGAGGTAAGGTTGGCAATCCATTGTATCCAAACATCGCTAAAGCCAAAAGAGCTCATAATTTCTTTCATATACACCCAGTTAAGGTTATCATAAGATTTGGAGAAATCCAATTTTAGTAGCATCCCGACTTTCTTGGTACTCTTCAAAGAGTGAATATTAATATTAATTAAGCCATATTAGTTATAATATTAATATTAATAATTATTATAGTAATTATTAATATTAATTCAACCATATTATCAATTAAGCCATATTAATATTAATGTTAATATTAAGCCATATTATAATAATTATTAATATTAATTCAACCATATTATCAATTAAGCCATATTAATATTAACGTTAATATTAAGCCATATTATTATTAGAATTATAACTATTATTATTATTAGAATTAGAATTATTATTTATGTGCAACCACTTTCATAAAGTGAGGGTAGAGTGAGGTGAAATAAGTATGGGATGAAAGAGTATATTCAACTTTGTTACGAAAGTGAAGTGGAATGAAAATGAAATTTTATACAGAGAAAAGTATGTTTTTAATTAAAATGCCTTTTTAGAATAGTTGAAATTTCTCATATGGGTGTGCTTAGATGAAAGTGTGCAATCACTTTCATAATATGATGGTAGAGTGAGATGAAAATGGTATTGGATGAAAGAGTATAATCAACTTGATTATGAAGATGAAGTGGAAGGGAAATAAAATTGAAGAAAAGTGTGTTGTTATCCTCTTATTATGAGGATGGAGTGAAGTGAAACTATACAACTATCTTCAAATTATTTTCAAAGTTTTATTTTCATTATAATGGTCCCCCTTTTTAAATCCTCTAATGGTGGCATATAGCCTTCTTTATCCATATCATTTATATTGCGATTGTTTCATATGACTATTATTTATGTTGTGATTCTTTCATGTGAATTTAAATGGAGGTCATCATCATAAAAGTGAATTATTCATCATCATAAAGTAAAGATTTTTTTTTAAATATCTCTAATGGTATTAGATAGCCTTCTTTATCTATATCAAATTTATGTTGTAATTGTTTCATGTGACTAATAAATGGAGGTTATCATCATACATAAATGAATTATTAAATTTGTATATTAGTATGAATATATGATAAATATATTTAACATTTTTATATTATGAATTAAAATTTGGTATCAATTTTGCTTTTTTTAATGTAGAAATGTATTAATGCATTGTTAAAAACCCACATTTTTTATTTAAAAAGTAGAAATTGTATTAATGCATTGTTAAAATGCTTTTTAATTTGGTAATTTTTTTAAAATTAAAATGTTTATAAAATAATTGAATTTTTCCATGTAGCTATGTTCGATGAAAGTGTGCAACTACTTTCATAACCTGATCTAGAGTGGAAATGAAAATGGTATTAAATGAAAGAATATAATCAACTTTTTTATGAAGGTGAAGTGGAATGGAAATAAAATTGGAGAAAAGTGTATTTATAATTAAAATATGTTTTTTGAATAGTTAAGTTTTTCATGTGGATATGCGTGGATGAAGTGTGTAACTACTTTCATAACATGAGGTAGAGTGAGATTAAAAATATATTGAATGAAAGAGTATAATCAACTTTGGAAGGTGAAGTGGAATGAAAATAAAATTGGAGAAATGCTTGTTTTTAATTAAAATGTTATTTTATAATAGTTGGAGTTTCTCATGTGGGTGTGCTTGGATGAATGTGTGCAATCACTTTCACAACAGGATGGTAGAGTGAGATGAAAATGGTATTAGATGAAAGAGTATAAACAACTTTGTTATGAAGGTGAAGTGGAATGAAAATGAAATGGAGAAAAGTATGTTTTTAATTAAATTGTCTTTTTATAATAGTTGAAGTTTCTCATATGGGTGTGCTTGTATGAAAGTGTGCAACCTTTTTCATACCGTGAGGGTAGAGTGAAATGAAAATGGTATTAGATGAAAGAGTATAATCACCTTTGTTGTGAAGGTGAAGTGGACTAAAAATAAAACTGAAGAAAAGTGTATTTTTAACTAAAATATCTTTTTAGTATAGTTGAAGTTTCTCATGTGGGTGTGGTTGGATTAAGGTGTGCAACCATGAGGCTAGAGTGAGATGAAAATGGTATTAGATGAAAGAGTATAATCAACTTTGTTATGAAGGTCAAGTGGAATGAAAATGAAATTGGAGAAAAGTGTGTTTTTAATTAAAATGTCTTTTTAAAATAGTTGAAGTTTCTCATGTGGGTGTGCTAGGATGAAAGTGTGCAACCAATTTCATAAAGAAATGGTAGAGTGAGGTGAAATAAGTATTGGATGAAAGAGTATAATCAACTTTATTATGAAGGTGAAGTGGAATGAAAATGAAATTGGAAAAAATTATGTTTTTAATTAAAATGCCTTTTAGAATAGTTAAAATTTCTCATGTGGATATGTTTGGATGAAAGTGTGCAATCACTTTCATAATTCATAACATGAGGGTAGAGTGAGATGAAAATGATATTGGATAAAATAATATAATCAACTTTGTTATGAAGATGAAGTAGAATGAAAATGAAATTGGAAAAAAGTGTGTTGCTATCGTTTTATTATGAGGATGGAATGAAGTGAAACTCTACACCTAGCTTCAAATCATTTTCAAAGTTTTATTTTCATTATAATGGTTTCCTTGTTTTTAAATCCTCCAATGGTGGTATATAGCCTTCTTTATTTGTTTCATGTGACTATTATTTATAGTGATGATTGTTTCATGTGACTACTACATTGAGGTCATCATCATACATTAGTGAAAAATTAAGTAGATAGCGTTCTTTCAATTTATTTTATTTAAGTTGAATAATGATTTATCCATTTCTATTAAATAAAAAAAATCCTTTTTTCTGTTAATCTTAAACTAGATTCATTTAATAATTACAACACTTTTACTTATATACTCCAATTTATCTTAATAACCTTGTTAAGTTCATAAAATATTGAAATTTTGTTTAAAGTTCTTTTGTTTATTTGTTTTTATTTTATTTTTCCCAACAATACTTCTTATTTCACTTTTGCAGCTCGTTCACATATATTCTAGACCTATTAAAATACTTTGCTTCCAATTAATTGCATATGCTTTCAATTTTTCCAACAAATTTTCCAAGTATTAGTAAACGATAAAGTTAGTTACAACAATATTTCTATAAAAATATTAAAAACTCTTGATCTAGTTTCACAACATAGTTGTGTTTCCATAATTTCCTTAAACACGTTACGTTAAACTTTTGGATTAGGCAATTTTGACACAATGCAATATTTAACTCTTCCTTTCTTTGATAAACAAATTGTTCGAAATATAATTTACTTAAATGGTCAAATTTCAAATTTATTTAGTTTGAAATTTTTATTACCAACTGATGGAAAAGAAAAGACATGAAGCCAATGGAGAGAGGAGTGTTATTATATTTTTCATCCAAATTCGATTTTTACTATAATATAAAAAAAAATTTATTTTAGATTTTTAAAGAAAATATATAATTTTGACCTTCATAAATATTTAAAATTCATTAATGGTGTAATTGAATGGTAGAATTCCAAAATGACATTCTTATCCGTTTTATCTCTTTGTTCCACCAAATTTAACACATTATTCTCCCCTTATATAAAATGTATGTTAATATGACTTATCCCATTGGAAGCAATACCAATTTAACAACCCTCCTCCACTACCTTAACTATGTATCTATCACACACACCATCACAATTATGAAGATCAATCAAGCCAACACAAGTAACATGACCAAAATAAAGCTTCCCAAAATCCAAACTTGCATTTTGGAACATTGTTTCCTCTTCTACTAGGGATTTACATATCAAAAGAGATAAAACTAAACCAAGATCCTTGATCCCGCTACCACAGATGGCATTCTCCCTCTCTTGCAATTTGAGAGAAGAATCCAAACCATCTCATACATTACTTTGATAACCCTAATGTTGCATTAATGCCTTACAAGCTCCATCATGCAAAAATCAATGTGAGCCCAATGAACATATCTCTAGGTGTATAGAACCTATAACAACACTAATTTGAAAAAAATCGTGCAATCCAATAGTCTCCCATCTAGATTTGTTCTACTAACAACTTACCTTAAAAGATTTTCCTTGATCAGATAGTGTCAGTGCTAATACATAATCACCCACTTTATCAATTGGGTATAAAGTCTGTTTATGCACATAATTGTATCTTTTCAACTTACATGACCTATTCTTTTCCTTTGAATGATGTCTTGTACCTTTTCCTTTGGCATCGACCTTGAATCTTGCTCATTTGCACTCGAAAACCCCAACTATTTTTTTGAAATAACTTACTATCCGACCAACCGTCCAACCTAATTTTTTCCTACAATATTTAGAATAAGCGAACACATCCTCATACCAAGGTGTGGAAAACCCTTAGATTTGCAAACCGTGGAATGATTGGAAAGCCCTAGCCCCATCTTATTGCAACCATAGTTCCATCTTTCCCAAATCTATGATTTTGGTGATGTCTAAAAACATAAATTTGAGGAGAGGTTCAATGTAATATAGTGAGAGAGATTCTTGATTCTATTAGTAATATGTTTTCTTTTATAGAATTGAAAATTTGCAAGCCACTTGTATTTATTTAAGTCTACATCACTCTCAACAATTCGATGTTAAGACCCTTGAATAAAAAAGGAAGAGGCAAGGTCACCATGAAAACAATTCTAAGCTTGAAGAGATTAAGTGAAGGAGTTGTGTCTTTCCAACAATCCCAACCATGCTCATAACTGTTGACTAAATGTCATAAATTTTATGTAAAATTATTCGTTAAAGAATAAAATTAGGAAAATGTTTTTATTTTAAACATAAAAAAATTTGGTTTTAAATAACAACTTAATGTTTATAAATTTGTTTAAAAAAATTATATAATAAACAAATTTAAGAAATGCGCTTTAAGAGGTTTTTTTCAAAATTTTCAATCCTATAATAAACTATAATTATTAAAATATATGTTAGAATGGACTTTAATATTAAAATATATTGGAAATTAATATGTAAGGTGAATAAACGCTCATTCGAAAGTCCAAGAGACTACTTGGAAGACGAATCAAAGATCATTCTCATGTAGGAATATGTACATTGATTAATGAGAAATGAGTGTTTAATAACTATCTCTATTTGTCTTTATGATTATTGTTTTGTGCATTTAGCTTTGTGTTAGTCAATCATTTATTTGTCCTAATAAAAACATGATAGATATCAAAACCAAATTCAGTTACAATTTCTAAAGCCATGTTACATCTAACAACTGATAGTGTAAATGCAAAACAAAACCTAGAAACACATGAAATATGTACCTTGAAGCTTTGATCTTTTTTAACATGAGTATTCTAACTTTATCATTCATTGAAACCTTTAGTCTTCACTACTGCAAATTTGTCATCTTCATCGGCTAATGAAGACATATAAAATATTATCATCTTTTTGTGAAAAACCAACAATAATTAATTAATGCAAATACATGAGATATTAGAAACAAAACTCATAATCACTTTTATATTGATCACAGGCCACTTTGAGGGGGCAACCTCCTTTGAGCAAGCTTAATACAATTAAATTCATGGTGCCTTCAATGACCTCAACACACACTTATATACTAAGTCTATTCCCAATACTATGAGTCAAAACCATGGGACATATAATACTACAGGACGACTTACAAAGCTTATGCGTCCAATACTATGGGCTAATATAAACTATGGATCAACAAATACTACGGGACGACTTACAAAGTATATGCATCCAACAAAAATATACTAACACAGTAAAGAGAAGGGTTGACACGAGTTCCTAACATCCCCACTCCCTTAGAAAAAGCTTTGTCCTCAAAGCTTTGGTTGGGGAAATTGCTACAGAATCTGAAGGAGTGGTTCCCCAGTAGCATCCTCGGGTTGCATTTCGGGCCACTGACGCCTTTGGAGTGTCAGGGAGGATTGCTTGGAAGGCTGTAGATGAAGATGAACCCTATCAACTGCGTGGAAAGTGCGCTCAGAACGGTGCTGATCGGCTTGTTGTTTCTGTCGAATTTTGTCCATGTGAAGATTGTCTTGCAGAATGAGAAGAATCTGATCGCGGTTTTGAAGAATCGAGTCAATTTCCTGAACTGGGGAGCTGCTAAGGGTGTATGGAAGAAGAACTGGCGGTGTTTTTCCATAGACTGCTTCATATGGTGTCCTTTGAGATGTGGTATTGTACCACCAGAGTGCTTCTAGGAAATCCATAGAAATAGTTGGCCAAAGCTGTGTAGGGATGGGAAAGGGTTTGAGCAATCCCGAAAGGAGTGTCGTTTCACCCTTGTTGACCTGGAAAGTATCACAGTCAACCACCATCTATTGAATTGTCATTTTTAGTCCCTGCCAAAAGAAATTACATTGCTCTTGTTCATACATTTTGAAGAACCCAGATTGCCCTGCTGATGAAGAAGCATGGAGTTCATAGAAGAGATAGCCTTGTTGAACATATTGCAACCAATTTGGAACAAGCAGAGAAAGAGCTGTAAGAGAAATTGGGTCATCAATTGTGCGAGAAGGAGCATCTGCCACCATATTGTCATTACCCTTCGTGTAAGTGATCACATAGGGATAACCCATGAGTTGGATAAACCATTTCAGGTGTGTTGGGGAGTAGACCCATTGTTCTAGAAAATTTCCAGACTTTGGAGATCAGTCTTGATGCATAAATAATTTCCTAATAGGTATGGCTACCACTTTTGTACTGCATGAAAAATGGCCATCATTTCCTGCTGAAAGGTAGATGCGATTAAATTCTTACCAGAAAGGCCTCTTGAAGGCGGTAAGCTCATTGGGTCAACAAAGACACCTGCATATCTATCCAAGGAAGTAGTGGAGACCGTTGATGGGTGCATCTGAATGGAATGGGGTTGAGCGATGACACAATGTGAATTCTTCTTAATGATTTTTTCCAAGCGATGTGAACTGATGATGCAGAGAGACCTTGGTTGTAATCCCATTAATTTGTGTTGTGCCCCATTGAATGAAAACTGCATCCAAAGTTCAGCAAAATGCCATAAGATGGGGCCAAGTGTGCGTAACCATTGAACGCCCAAAACAACATCACATCCGCCTAAGGACAAGGAAAACATGTCAGAGTGCAGATTATAATCTTCCATAGAGATATGCACATTGTGACACTTCCCCTTGCAAGGTAAGGTGCCCCCATTGGCAACCATGACTTCAAAGTTGGAGCAAGGATGGACAAAACAATCAGCCTGTTTGGAAATCTGAGGGTCAATGAAGTTATGAGCGCTACTAGAATCAATGAGTATGGTAAGAGGGAACTTCTTGAAGTATCCCCTGACCTGCATTGTTTGTGGGGTTGTGACGCTAGTTACAACATGGAGAGAGATAGCGCGTAGGTCGTCCTGAGATCGGGTGTCAACAGGTGGGTGCTGAATGTCGACCTGATCATCTACTGTATTTGGAGCTTCTTCACCAAGTTCAGAGGCAGGCAGAGAATTCACATCCAAGAGATAGAGCTTTTGTTGAACACATCTATGTCCCCGAGTGAATTTCTCATCACAATTATAACAAAGCCCTTTTTCTCGGCGTGCCTGCATCTCAATTTTAGACAAATGCTTGATAGGAGTTGGTCGAGGAGCTGGCGGGAGGGGAGGTCGTTGAGAACCCATATTTCAGAAGGGAACAAAAGTGGGTTTGGAGCGTTGTTGGGATGCAAGCTTGTCTTCTGCCAACTTATCCAAACCTACGACTTCCATCATTGTGTTGGGACATAACATTTTAACCTCTGACCAGATTTCATCCTTAAGACCACTGATAAAACAACTCCTGTAAAATTCATCAGACAATCCTTCCATGTGATTGGCGAGTTTCTCAAATTCTGTCTGATACTCTATCACTGTTCCAGTTTGGTGAAGTTTAGTGAGTGCTCCTGTGAAGTCGTCAAAAGCACTAGGACCAAATTGTGGAAAAAGGAGTTGGCAAAAATCTGTCCAGTTTGGCTTGGGATGAGCTTTGATGTACCCATGGTACCATCGAAGGGCTTCTTGTTCCAAATGAAAGGATGCAAGTGGAACTTTCCAGACATCAAAAGTATTATGCAGACTGAAATATTGTTCTACGCGGTATATCCATCCAGTCAGATCAGTACCATTGAAGCAAGGAAAATCAAGCTTCGACCCATGAAAATTGTTGGAAGAAGAGAACCCGGTGGCTGCAAAAGATTCTGGCTGTTGGTTATTGTTCATGGCTGAATGCTGAAGATGGACGCTGAGAAATTTTTCATTCAGATCTTGGAGTTTGGTTTGGATGGTAGCAAGTGCTTCCTCCATGGTTTTTGTTCCTACGCAGGTGACAACCACAACCAAGAGTTATTTTATTTTATTTTATTTGGAAATGGATAGAAAAACACAAACAAAAGCTTATTTAGTAAAGGAAGATTTGGATTTGGGAAAAACTCAGATGGGTAATTGGGGTTTGACTAGGTTTTGGACACTTTCTGATGGACAGGAATGTTAAATTTTGAGCATTAATTCAATATACTCTAGGATCTTTACTGAGAGAAAAACATGTATAGTATATCAATGCATATCAATCATAACAAGCATGTCAATCATCACAAGAATCAAAAGCATGAGAGATAATAGACACACAGAGTTTCCATGGGGAAAACCCTAAGGTGAAAAACCCCACAACTTCCTTAGAGATAGATAGAGCAATAGCACAACCAAAGTACAACCAAAGTACAAGAGATAGACTCCTCTTAGAAGTTGATCCTCCTCCTCACATGTGCGCCACTTTTTGAGTGAAGGAAGTGTGAGTTCTGAGTAATCCAAATAGAGATCTCCCGATCTCTATTTATACTTGTCCTGCTTGCCCAATAACCTTATGGGGTCAACTTGTCTAGCTAGGTACAATAACTTCATATTATATTATTTCGGGTCGACCCCTTACAAGGTGGTCTAATAACCCATCGAAAAGTTAACACACTTGCGACACTTGTCAATAGAAATGAAGACACTTCCTTATAGAGGAATAATACATCTCTATAGGAGTACAATAAATATATAAATGAATACATTCTGAAGTTACACATACATCAACACTCCCTCTTAAGTAGGAAGGTATTTCGCAACACAGATCTGCTATCACAAGTCTTCTTTTCTGGATCATCATCATCGATGCATCGACCTTGAAACATAGTCATTGTCACTGCTGCTATCTCAACCAATCTCTGAATCTACTCATCATAGGAAGTTGTACAGATCCAATACTTTTTCATACTAGATGTAGGCCCACTACCTGTACGTCTTCATCATCACTGGACATACTGTGGAAATATCAGGACTTATTACATGCGTCACAAAACCTTAAAAGAATCTCTTTACTAGCAAGAACCCTAAAGAGCATCTGAGGCCTTTTTCATCCTGTCTAGATCTCCAGGACTGATTACATGTGACTCCACCACAAAACCTCAAAAGAGAATCCCAGGACTGATTACGAGTACACAGCTCAACCTATCGGATCTCCCAGGGAAGAAATTATATGTGGTCATGGAAAAACCTCGAAAGAGCATCCCAAAACTGATTATGAGCACATGGCTCAACCTATCGAATTTCCCAGGGCACAAATTACATGCCATAGGACAAAACCTAGAAAGAGCATTTGCCAGATATCCTAGGGCACAAATTACATGCCATAGGAAAAACCTCGAAAGAGTATCTGCAAATCTCCCAGGGCACAAATTATATGTCCTCCCAAGCAAAACCTCGAAAGAGCATTTTTCAGATATCTCAGGGTACAAATTACACGCCATAGGAAAAACCTCGAAAGAGTATCTGCAAATCTCCCGGGGCACAAATTATATGCTTATATGCATAACCTATTCTACGGCCATAGATTATCATACTGATACTCACCATACATCATCCTGATGTACTCATAATCATCCTGATCATCATTGCTGCATCGTCCTGATGCATGTCATCTAGAGCAACATCTTGAAGCTCGTCATCCATGATCATCTTGATCATACAATGCATCCACCTGATGCATACACAATATTTGATTGATACATATCATCATACATGATTTACCTGATCATACAATGTATCCACCTGATACATATACAAATACATGATCCACCTGATCATCTCCAGCATCCAACATGATGCATACATACATAAATGATCCAACTGATCATATCAAGCAGAAACTCGAACATCGTACTGATGCTCATCATCCAACGCTTACATCCACAGCCATGGAAGGATGCTCCTGTCATCATGCTTGGAATGGATCCCGCAAATGTATCCATCAGTTCTTCCTCGAAGTGTCATCCATCTGAAGAACACCAAGCCTCTCTCTGAAGTACTCGAACTTCACTCTGGCCAGTGGTTTCATCAACACATCTACAATTTGCTCGTCCATCGCAACCTACAAGAGCTTCACTACTCCTCTCTGTACCATATCCCTGATATAATGATATTTGATCTCTATGTGTTTTGACCTGTCGTGGAACACGGGGTTCTCAGACAGCTTCACATAGCTCTGGTTGTTGCAAAAGATACGAGTGGTCTCCAGCGGGAGATCAAATATCTCAGGCAATAGCTTTTGAAGCCATACTGCCTCACAACTAGCCAGACAGGCTGCAACATACTCTGCCTAGGCTGTACTAAGTGCTATGCAAGACTGCTTCCTGCTAAACCAAGAGATCACACTTGATCCCATACTAAAGCAGCACCCAGATGTGCTCTTCCTATCTGCAACGCTTCCTGCCCAGTCTGAATCAACATAACCCTACAGGTTAAACTTTTGATTTGCATCATACTTGAGCCCATAATCAACGGTACCCTTTAGGTACCTCAGAATATGATTTACAGCAACCAAGTGAACACTCCTCGGATCCGTCAGGAACTGGCTCAATGTGTTCACCGCAAAGCAAATATCTGGTCTCATATTCGTCATGTACATCAAGGACCCAATCATCTGACAATACATAGAGACATCAATCAGCTTAGATGAAGCATCACATAGAAGCTTCAGGTTTGATGTCATAGGTGTAGCCATGGCCTTGCAATCCATCATCCTGAACCTCTTTAGGATATCTACTGTATACTTCCCTTGTCCAAGGAAGATCTCATCTGCACTCTGCCACACCTCTATACCTAGGAAATAGTACATCATCCCCAAGTCCTTCATATCGAACTCAGCAGCAAGCTTCATCTTTGTATCGGAAATCAGTCTATCATCTCCTATTACAAATAGGTCATCCACATATAGGAGAAGTATCACAACATTTCCTTCCTCAACCTTGAAGTAAAGGTTGGAATCCGCTTTACTCTTGGTAAAGCCCAAACTAGATAGGAAACTATACATCCTACCATACCAAGTCCTAGGAGCTTGCTTCAAGCCATACAAGGCTTTCTTCAATCTGCACGCATATGACTCCCTGTCATGTGTTTCAAAACCAAGTGGCTGCTCCACATACACTTCCTCTTCAACTACACCATTCAAGAAGGCAGTCTTGACATCCATATGGTGTATCTTCCATTTCATCACTGTAGCCAGAGCAAGTACTGTTCTGATGGAAGTGCACCTAGCTACAGGAGCAAAAGTTTCTTCATAATCTATTCCCTCTTTCTAAGAGAAGCCACGAGCTATGAACCTTGCCTTGTATTTCTCTATGCTTCCATCTGCAGCATGCTTGATCTTGTAGATCCATTTGGAAGTCACAACAGACTTCCCTTCAGGTCTTGGGACAACAACCCAAACATCATTCTTCATTATTGATTGGTATTCCTCGACCATGGCATCCTTCCATTATTTCTTTTCCGCTACTTCTTCATAACTGGAAGGTTCTTTGTTCATGATATCACAGAGTAAAGCAACATAGCTGGTATGTGATCTAGTTCTCTTATTTTCTCTGTGTTCTTCTTCTGGAATGCCATATCTTTCTGCATCTTGAATGATCTCTCTATCCCATGCATGTTTCCTCTTGTGAGATTTATTCTCACGGGGTAGATCTACAGGTTCTTGTGGATCTTCAATTTCATGATCTGCTTCTAGAATTGCTTCAGTCATAGTAGTGTCTTGAAATCTAGTTTCCTTAGGTTCTTCATAATCTTCAACAGGTGTCTTTCTTGATTTGATGAATGTTGAGTTTTCATCAAATGTCACATCCCTGCAGACATCAATCTTCTTGAACCCTGGAAAGTATAGTTTGTAAGCCTTCGAGCTTTCACTGTAACCCACAAAGATACCCTTCTTTCCTAAAGGATCTAGCTTGGTCCTCTTTTCCTTTAGGACATGAGTGTATACTGGACAACCAAATATTCTGAGATGGTTGAATTCAGGTTTCTTACTAGAGAAGACCTCTTCTGGTGTATTGTTGTCCAATATCTTGTGGGGTGTTCTATTCTGCACATATACAGCTATCCTAGCTACTTCTGCCCATAGATGCATAGGTAGATCCTAGTCATGTAGCGTTGCCCTTGCTGCTTCCATGATTGTTTTGTTCTTTCTTTCTGCAACTCCATTCTGTTGTGGATTGTAAGGAGCAGTCAACTCCCTCTTAATCCCTGAATCACTGCATAGCTTCTTGAAGTCACTTGAGGTGAATTCTCCACCATTGTCGGATCAGAATGTTTTGATCTTCTTATTAGTTTGGTTCTCCATCAAGGTTTTGAATTCCTTGAACTTATCAAATACTTCATCTTTGTTCTTCAAGAAGTAAACCCAAGTCTTCCTCAAGAAGTCATCATGAAAGAGACATAGTAAACATACCAATTCAGAGAACTAGATGACATCGGACCGCATACATCGGATTGGATAATTAAGATACATTTTGCCTCACTTTCACTGCTTGGGAATTCCTTCTTTATGTTCTTTCCTTTTGCACATCCTTTGCAAACACCTTTATGCTTGGTCTTGATTTTAGGAAGACCTTCTACAGCCTTACTTGCAATTGGTAATGCTCTGTAGTGCATATGTGCAAGTCTTATGTGACAAAGTTCACTTGGCTCCATGGAATGATGTACCATGGCATGTTCAGTTTGTCCCTTCAATTTATACAATCCTCCCTCTTGCTCTCCAATCACCACTACATCATCAATAGTTTTACCCTTTGGCCACATTAGGACTTGGCCATCTACAAATGCAACCCTCATGCCTTTTGCATCCAATGCAGAGATGGAGAGTATATTTTTCTTGAGCCCAGGTACATAAAGAACTTCTTTCATCTTCAAAGACTTTCCAGAGTCTAGGTTGTAGGAGGCTTCACCACTTCCTTTGATAGGGTATTGATAATCATCCCCAAGTTTCACCTTATGGGGTGATTCATGTTCAGATAAGTTTGCAAAAGATTTTTTAAACCCATTCATGTGTTTGGAAGCCCCATTTTCAATTAACGAATCATTACAACCATGAGAGATTGTACCTGTGAGAGCAGAGATTAGAACATACTCTTCTTCGCTTGATGAGTCATCATCATCACTTTCTACTTTGGCCTTCTTCTTTGGAGGTTCATCATCCTCAGCAGCATGAGCATGATATATTCTTTTGTTGTTGTTCTTATTCTTGTTGAAGTTGTTGTTGTTGTCTTTCTTCTTCTTGGGACAGTCTGAAGCAAAGTGTCTCTTCTCATTGCAATTGAAGCATCTGAGATATTTCTTATCTTTATGAAAATGGTGGTGTGAGAATTTCCTATTTGAGATGATTCCTTCTTGGACTTTCCTTTCCTGGCATGTGCTGTGAGTGCTTGATCTTCATTTCCAATCTTTTCTTCTCGAGCCACAAGCCTAGCTTCTTCTTGAGAGCATTCCTCCCATATCCTACTGAAAGAGATCAATTTATTTCTTGCACAAATTTCTTGAATAAAAGAGTCCCATGACCTAGGTAGGCCATTTAGAGTGGTCATAACAACTTCACCATTGTCCACTGCTTCATCCACAGCTTCAAGTTGTTCCTTGATCTGAGAGACCTTGGAGAAGTAAGATTGAATGGTCTCTCCATTCAACATCTTGACCTCTTTCAATTGATTCTGTGGAGTCATCTTCAGATTTATGTTCTTCCCTTCAAATAACTTGGTCAGGGAGTCAAACATCTCCTTGGGTGTCTTTAGATGACACATGTGGTATGAGATGGTCTTTGATAGAATCAACAATGATTCTCTTTTCCTTGACCAATTTCTTCTTATGAAAAACCGTAGCCTCTTCATCCTTTGGGATAGGGACCTTAGAGCTGATGTAGAAGTCCAATTCATTTTTCTTCCAGGATTAACCCAATCCTATACTTCCAGGCTTGGAAGTTATCAGCCCCTTCAAGCTTATCTTCAAGCTTGGTGTGGTGAGACATCTTAAAGAGTACTTCAAATAAAAATAGAAAATATTTAGGTCTTACCACTTGCTTTACTGAAAACTAGATCTGGTCCTAGATTACGGTTTGTCAAAAAAACCCTAAAAATTCAAAATGTGAATTTCAACTTTCTGAAAGGATAGAAAGATGCACCTTGATGAGCGGATCAGCCTAGTGTATTCAAAATTTTAGATCTGCAAAGCTTCACCCTTCATAAATTCCTTTTAGTCTTCCCGGGTTCACTGGGAGGACCCTAAATTAGGGTTTGAGTTTCCCAGATATTTACTCAGCCAAAAATCTCGATCCAAAGCTCTAAACTTCGATTTTTCCAAGGAGCTTCTAGATATGTTTTCAGATTTCAAAAATTCCTATTTTTGTGGAAAATCTAAGTTTTAGGGCCAAAACTGAAAATGCTCAGAATTGAATTATGATTGGATAGATAGATTATCCTTCACGAGTAGAGTTAATATACTATACTGCTTTTCAAAAATTTGTGGAGAGAAACCCAATAAACAAGAAATCCTAGTTTCCGTCACTGCACAATGTCTTCTTCTCAAGTTAGCTCTGATACTATGTTAAATTTTGAGCATTAATTCAATATACTATAGGATCTTTATTGAGAGAACAACATGTACAGTATATCAATGCATATCAATCATCACAAGAATCAAAAGCATGAGAGACAATAGACACACCAAGTTTCCGTGGGGAAAACCCAAATGTGAAAAACCCCACAACTTCCTCAGAGATAGATAGAGCAATAGCACAACCAAAGTACAAGAGATAGACTCCTCTTAGCAACTGATCCTCCTCCTCACGTGTGCGCCACTTTCTGAGTGAAGGAAGTGTGGGTTCTAAGTGATCCAAATAGAGATCTGCAGATCTCTATTTATACTTGTCGTGTTTGCCCAATAACCTTATGGGGTTGACTTGTCTCGCTAGGTACAATAACTTCATATTATATTATATCGGGCCGACCCCTTACAAGGTGGTCTAATAACCCATCGGCAAGTTAACACACTTGCGACACTTGTCAATACAAATGATGACACTTCCTTATAGAGGAATAATACATCTCTATAGGAGTACAATAAATATATAAATGAAATACATTGCAAAGTTACATATACATCAAGGGAAGCAAAAAATGGGGATTTCAAAAGCGAGGTGAAAGAATGAGAAAATTTGGTAGAGAGGGACAAAGAAGCAAAATTAGGAAAGGAACACGGTGGCAAAATTTGAAGGCATTTGGGTGAAAATTGGAGTTATGGCAAACCCTAAAAATAGACAAATGTGGGATTGCTGGTCTTGGGAAGTGGAATTTGGGATAGGGTCTTCAGGAATGAAATATGCAGAATGGGATTGCAGGGATGTCAGTGAAGTTTTAGGGAAAATAGAGTTGAAACAAGGAAGATATGGCCGAAAAGAAAAAAAAAATATTTTTATTTTTATTTATTTATTTATTTTTATTTTTATTTTTTTTCAGAAATGGATCGGCAACAGCGGCGCGGAAGGGATCCGCAATAGATGGATCTGCAACGGCGCAAAAGGGATTGAAAATGATTGGATCTGAAATGACGATTGGATCTGGAATGACTTTCATAATAGATCTGAAACGGCTGGATCTGGAGCGGAAGTGATCGACAACAGTTTAGCTGAAAATAGATATGGACCCCAGGTATGTGCGGCTTCCTATCGGTTCAGGGGATTCACTCGGCCACCAATGTTGTTTGAGAACTTGAGTATTGGTTCAGTACCCCTCACTCCACGGCTCAGGTAAAACTAATAACTGCTTTTCCACAAACGACAGCTCTTGGTTTACCTCATGGGTGGGAACTAGTCAATAAGGTATGGGTCATTGTCCTTTTCGCTGGCAGGTCCTCTCAATGGGCCACCTACTTTGGGGTTCCTGTGGTACTCCTCACAATGCGTTTTAGGGATTATGCCCAAGTACTTCCCACAGTTAAGTGGATAGGGGTTATTCCCAGATCTGAACTTGCAATAGATGCGAAAAAAAATTTGGCAGAAATTCCACCCAACAAGCCCAAGAAAGTGCTCTGATACCAGATGTGAAGAACCTGCAATAATTAATTAATGCAAATACATGAGATATCATAAACAGAAATCAAAATCACTTTTATATTGATCACAGGCCACTTCGAGGGGGAAACCTCCTTTGAGCAAGCTCAATACAATTAACTTCAGGGTGCCTTCAATGATCTCAACACACACTTATATACTAAGTCTATGCCCAATACTATGAGTCAAAACCATGGGACATATAATACTATGGGACGAATTACAAAGCATATGCGTCCAATACTATGGGTCAATACTATGGGCTAATATAAACTATGGATCAACAAATACTACAGGACAACTTACAAAGCATATGCATCCAACAACAATATACTAACATAGTAAAGAGAAGGGTTGACACGGGTTCCTAACACTTTTCCAAATCATTACAAAAGTGCATTGTGCACAAACAAGATCGGTGACTAATAATAAATTTATGCTCCGATATTGATTTACACCAACATGATAAGTTGAGTTGAAATTCAACCAATATATTCAATAGATTCATTGCTACTAACCATCTACTTTAGAAACAATTCAACTAGATTTTGATGTTGGTAATGCAAAACCATTTATGCCATGAGCTAACTAGACAAAGTCAAAAAGTAAATACATAGTACAACATATGTTATTCTGAAAACATAATTGATCCCATATACAATTACAAATGATATCTTTGCATGTAAAGATAATACTGTAAGCATGTGGACTGCAACTTCAAAAGCTATAAAGCAAAAATTGATATATTTTGTTCAAAGGAACGGCTGAAAAAAATATTGATATTCAAAGAATGATAGTTGTATAATGTTCAGAAACTAAAAGCATTTACATAAGACACTAAATAGGCATGTTACGTAAAGACACTAAAGCATTTACATAATGAATCTAGTGAAGTCTTGGAGAGCTCTAGAATTCTAGAAGATTAACTGGTAGGATTACCCAAAGGTAGGCTTACCCAAAGAAAAATAAAATCGCTTCAATGACCTAGCAAGGAAGGCTTACCCAAAAAAAAATGAATAAATGAATTGAGGGCCCTCGCACGAAGTTGAGGGACCCTTTAGGTGCAATCATGCATTCTCAAAATGCGTTAGAATTTAGAAAATGCGTGCACGTTTCTTAGAACTAGGCATGGGGAGACTTCGACCCTGCCATGTCAATTAACATGTAGGATAGGATTATAAAACACGCGCGTGTTATAGTGATACATAGCGTGCACGCATTATGTATCACTATAACATGCATGCTTTTTGGTTAATATAACAAAAAAAAAAACAATAGTCCACGGACTGCGACCACTGTTTGTCCATTCAAAACCGGAACGCTCAAGCGATTGGTGCTTGGAAAAATGCCTTGGAGAAGTGAAGGGAGGGAAAATTCGAAGCTCAACGAGGGTGATTTCATCTTGCAAGGAGGATTGGAAAGGTAAGCATCCAAATCCTTGCCTCATTTCATCATTAAAAATATAAATTTTTATGTTTCCCTAAATTAAAAATCTTTGTAAATAAAATTCGAAAACTAAAAATTTTAAAATTTGTTATTTAACATATGTTAATTCCTCCTTACTATCAATCCCCTTAGAGAATTTTAAATCCACCCAAGCAATAAGGGATTTGAATCCCAACACCAACTTTTCTTCAATATTTTCCCACATCTATTGCAAATTGGAAAAAAAAAAACCATCCACCATTTGGCTAGGAGGAGGAACCATGGACTATAACCTAGGCTTGGTTTCTAGATTTGACTCAACCAAACCCTTTGTTTTTTCCCACACATTCTTTTACCCTAAAAAATTCCAACCAATGCTTGTAAAGCCAACCCAATGGCATGATGGATTTTACATCATCCCCCAAACCCCAAGGGACTAGAGGTTCCCCTCCTTTGCAGACACACCACTTACTTTGTTTCTAAGATAAACTATTACATCTTTTTTAACCTCCTTCACCATCAAGACACTCGATCCATGGTTTTGGGTCTTCATTCCTAGCAATCTATAAGAGATTTACTTCATGGAACAAGCATATATCGACCCTCAAATTCGAAATAATCCCCCTTCTTAATGACGCAGATGACTTCACCAACAAATATTCCTCATCATACACTAGATTCTGAGCAAGGAAAGGGCCACGAACATGAAATGAATTAGATACAAAAGAGAAATTTATGAAGGTAGATTATGACGAATAACATCTTCCCCAATACCTCGGCTCTAGAAAGGTGTACATAAAGTGATTTTAAGGCCCCCATTGTCTCGATCCTTCTTTAATAATTGAATTAAGACCTCTCCGCCATCGATCATTAATCGATTTACATGTAGTTGATACTCACCTTCCACTTTGGTTTACATGTAGTTGTTATTATAGTATTTTGAGATGATATTTATGTTTGTAATGTATTTGTTCTTGCACAAAGTTTGTACATTTTTCATCTTTGAGAGATGTCATTATAGCACATGTATAAGTTTCTAATGATTTTTATTTTTTTATTTTTTTATTACAGTGACGACCATGGGTGCACTTTCAGACATCCAAAGAGAAATTGAGAGGCTCAGAGAAATTCGAGCCTTAATAACTATTGTTGATGATATGCATCGTATGCTTGCATCCAATTTGGATGCAATGATAGAGACCTTTAGTAGGTCTAATGGTGCACTGCAAGATATTACTACATTCAGAGAAAGAAAGAGGCACGAATATGCTGACGGAATTAGCTGCAAAGAAGTTAAGAAGTTGAAGATAACAAAACAACATATGTTTGCCTCTTTAGAGATCCACGGACGGGTGAAATCTCGAATGCAAACAAAAGGAATATTTATATCAAGTGGTGTACATATCAACCATTCATAGATGATTGGATGGACTGATGGTACATGGTATTTGATGTACCACCACATAACAACAGGGAAATGCCTCTATATTTTATGAGAAAGATGTACGGAGAATTTGTTTTGGGGAAACATGTTAAATATTTTTATATCTTGGAGTACCAAGCTGTTCGGATGGGGATGCCTCAATAACGTCCCATTGCGAGGCACATAGATCCCAATCGCCCAGTAGCTCCACCTCGCAAGAAGCTACCTAGTCTAGATGTGCCACCTGCACATCATTTGGTCCCAGAGACGCAGGATTCATTCCTACTATTGGAACATGTGGCTATTCTTCGTAGCACTTATCTTCAAGGTAAGTACTAGGTAGGTCCATGAGAGCCACCATTTATGGCTGGAGTAGAGCCACCACCTCTCAGTGGGGTATATCCACCACCTCCCGATGGGGTAGAGCCACCACCTTCCAGTGGTCGAGGAGCATCTAGTAGTGGCACTAGACTTGCACATCATGAGCACAGTCGAGAGCCCCACCCATACATAGTATGCGGCCATCCTTGCTTTGGTCCTGTCCAAACAGATGATACCTTTACTAGGTATTTTACACAGGTAAGTAAATGGTTAACAATTTAGTGTCATTTGTAAATTATTTTTCCTTACTATACACATATATAGATTGCTAATATTTTTAATGATTTTAAAACTTGTAGTTGCTACAAGAAGGGCACGAGGTTGAATACCTTTCCACTTATGATGTAGAGCATAGTCCAGAAGCTCATGCACTGGCACCGGCCGATGTAGAAGATGTTGTCATACTTTTAGTGACAACAACTCACACTGAGGTAACTATTTCAACATGACATTATTTTAATACATGAGTAAAAGGTTAACAATTTAGTGTCATCTGTAAATTATTTTTCCTTACTATACACATATATAGATTGCTAATATTTTTAATGATTTTAAAACTTGTAGTTGCTACAAGGGCATGAGGGGCAAGAGGCTCGTGCAACAAAACCTTCTGATGTACAAGATGTTGTCGTACCTTCATCGACAATAACTCACACTGAGGTAACTATTTCAACATGACATTATTTTAATACATGAGTAAATGGTTAACAAATTAGTGTCATTTGTAAATTATTTTTCCTTACTATACACATATATAGATTGCTAATATTTTCAATGATTTTAAAACTTGTAGCTGCAACAAGAAGGGCATGAGCGGCAAGAGGCTCATGCAACCAAACCTTATGATGTACAAGATGTTGTCATACCTTTAGTGAGAAAAACTCACAATGAGGTAACTATTTTAACAAGAAATTATTTTAATACATGCTAGTTTGTTATCACATGTTACTTAATTAATGCTACACGATCTAATATTTACAATTTTCTAAATTGTAGGTTGTAGATCCCCCTCAGAGGGAAATGATTTCATCTACTAAGCTCCCCCCTAGTGGGAATACAAGAGATAGAGTGCCCATAGAGACACAATGGGTGGCAGAACGTTTCTTAGAATTGCTTGAACTATACAGTACATTGGTATGTATTTCATCATTTTCAGTTTGTTAATACATGTTATTTCATTGACCAATGCATTTCTAACTACGTCAGTAATTGGTGATTGTATCCGCCAGCCTCTATACTTATGAGATAGTCAGTAGTTGGATCTCCTCGTAGTCCAAAGGTGAAAAAGGGACTAGTGTATAAGAGAGTCTCCACTCCTATAAAGGGTGTGGATGTCCTCTATAGCGAACACACAGGAGATCTATCTACCCCTCACCTAACAAGGGTCATTGATGCTGCAATTAGTGTCGCATCTGTAATAGCCACAAGTCATACAGAGGTAACTATTTCAACAATCACAATGCATAGTATTTAACCATGTTACTATATTGTTTATTCATGCATGTCTAAGTATTTCCCCATTTGGTGATTGTAGCCATTAGCGGCAGAAGTGCCCGACCCCTCTACTCAATCCATGGTTTTGACCGGGTCTCCTCTTGTGGTGAGATGTTCATTAATGACCAAGTTTTTTTATTTAATTTACCCAAACATGTTGATCAATGTTGAATTGTTGAATTAATAGAGATATGATCTTTTATTTGTAGAGCACAACTATAGAGAGGCCTTCCATGAGCACACCACAGACATCTATACCCCATGAGGATTTGGTGAGTGTTTGTCATAAAAATTTTGGCCATAAGTTAATTTTTTAAGTTTGCTAATGGTAGGGAATTGGTGCAATTATTTGATAAAAATAATGATATTTTCTTGCAAACTCTTGAGATGCAAAGCGATCCTAGGGAGATGGTCGATAGAGGAAAGTCGGGGAAAAACAAGCGAAAGAATGATTTTTGATGTTGCATAGTCCTGTATACATGTATTTTGACATAAATGTACACATTGTTGTACTTAGGGATACATGTACATTGACAGGCCATTTGAGGGCCGACTACTTTGGCATATTTTGTATTACAAACATTCAACTATCAATGCATGATACAATATATTCCATATTTTCTCTCGAGTTTCCACTTGTGCTTATGATGATTTATCTCTTCCACAAATTGATAAATTATGCTATTCAAATTTATATAATTACATTTTAAGCAATATTTATTCTCTTACATTTATTGCATTGATCAAGTCACATCTTACCATTGTGTTATGAAAACATTATCTTAATGGAAAAAACTAATAATATATTTCAACAGTTCAATGAACTTCGCACGTGCATGCTAATTTGATATCTAATTTAAAATTGTGTTTTTTGTCAACTCCAAGTGTTCATACCCATTGATCAGGATTATGGTTGCAAGGAAAATATGTTGCAAGGGAAAAACAAAAGTTAACAAAATAAGTCAAAATATGTTTGAATAACCTCTATCATAATAGTAACATGCTACACATATCATCAATGTAAGCCTATGACATTTTCACAAACTAAGAGGAAGTCTAATAGATGCTACACATTTCATCAATGCTACCGTATTTCATCAAATGATATGTACATGAGCATCTATGAAGTTCGGTTGAAGTGTGCCTACTCTAGCATGCTAAAAACAATGGAAAAGTATCAAGTACAATGGAAAGGAATGCATAACTAAAGTGTAATAAAATTCATTGGGCCTTCATGTACATATGGTCAAATATATGTAACAAATGTACCCTAGTTTGTTCCAATATGCTAACCAATAGTTGGTCATGAACTCACTCTCACAAAATCGTTGACGATATAAACCCTATCCTTACTAAACTCTAGTATGTAAGACCTTGGCTTGTGCTTTACCTCTTTCATATGCCCATTTTCCACTTGTCATAATACAAAAGTAATCATACAAAATCCATGGAAAATGAAATATCTAACTAGTTTAATGATCTTCCTTGATAATGTTGTTTTGATGAAGGAAAATAAGATGTTCATGGTCCTATGCTTGTAAAAAGGATGGATTATCCGCATACGAAAATGTATTTAAAATTGAATGTTCTTGATTGATACAAACGATGATGTAATGGTTGTTCATTGTGATTTGGCAAGTATTCCCCCATAACCTGATGTCAAAGGTTCATGGTGACCTTGATCTAACAAATATAGCAAGGATCAGAGGGATATCATCGATGAAACATTGCCTCCATTTTTTATTTGGAACGTTGAATTCCTAAAAATGACATTAATTACTCACAATCCAAATATAGTGCAACACAAAGGATTTGTTAAATGACTTGGAACACTAATGACATAGAAATCTACAAAGTGTGCTGTGTGGTAGGTTTTATTACCACTCTTTGAATGTCTAGTTCTAGAATAAAAATTGAAAATTTTCAAAGTTAACCCCCATGTGTAAAACTGCACACTCCCTTAATGAGCAAAACCCTAGTTTCCAAAATGGACCTAGAAGATGAAACCTGGGCCATGGGACCAGAGGAGAGGGGAACCCTAGAACTATCCTAATGTCCTGAATCCAATGGATTCGACAGTGTTTCTATCTGATCCACACTTGTCATTCTATGTCTCGTTCCATCTCGCATTAAGAAAGCCTTTAGGGACACCTATTGGATACCTACCTAGGATATAGAATTCCAACCGTGCAACAAAACTAGGTTCTAGGAAGTCCTTAAAGTGTGTCTAGGAAGATTCCAGCTGGGAACACTAGCCATAAGTCCACGGTCGATGATTTTTCAAATTTGACCCCCATGTGCAAAAATTGCACACTCCCTTACTAAGCAAAACCCTAGTTTCCAAAATGGACCTAGAATATGACACATAGGCCATGGGACAAGAGGAGAGGGGCACCCCTAGAACTATCCCGATGTCTTGAATCCAATGGAATCAACGGTTTATCGATCCAATCCACATTCATCATTCTATGGCTCGTTCCATCTCGCATCCAAAAGGCCTTCAGGGACACATGTTGGATACCTATCGGGGGCATAGAATTCCAACCGTGCAACAAATCCGGGTTTCGAGAATTCCTTCAAGTGTGTCTAGGAAGATTCTAGCTAGGAACGCTAGCCATAACTCACCGGTTGATGATTTTGCAAAGTTGACCCCCATGTGCAAAAATTGCACACTCCCTTATTGAGCAAAAACCTAGTTTCCTAAATGGACCTACAAGATCACACCTGGGCCATGGGACCAGAGGAGAGGGGAACCCATAGCACTATCTCGATGTCTTGAATCCAACAGAGTCTACGGTTTGTTTATCCGAGCCACGATCATCATTTTATGGCTTGTTCCATATCGTATCCAAAAGGCCTTCAAGGACACCTGTTGGATACCTACTGGGGCATAGAATTCTAACCGTGCAACAAAACCGGGTTGTGGGAAGTCCTTCAAGTTTTTCTAGGAAGGTTCTAGCTAGGAATGCTAGCCATAAGTCCCCGATCGATGGTTTTGCAAATTTGATCCCCATGTGCAAAAATTGCACTCTCCCTTACCGAGCAAAACCCTATTTTCCTAAATGGACCTAAGAGATGGCACTTGGTCCATGCACCTCGAGGAAAGGGGCACCTATATCACTATCCCAATGTCCTAAATCCAACAGAGTCGATAGTTTGTCGATCCGATCGACGGTTGTCATCATTCCATTTCACATCCAAAAGGCCTTCAAGGACACCTGTTGGATACCTACCGGGGGCATAGAATTCCAACCGTGCAACAAAACTAGGTTCCAGGAAGTCCTACAAGTGTGTCTTGGAAGTTTCAAGCTAGGAATGCTAGCCGTAAGTCCCCAGTCGAAGATTTTGCAAAGTTGACCCCCATGTGCAAAAATTGCACACTCCCTTATTGAGCAAAACCCTAGTTTCCTAAATAGACCTAAAATATGACACTTGCTCCATGGGACCAGAGGAGAGGGGCATCCATAGCACTATCCTGATGTCCTAAATCCAACAGATTTGACGATTTGTCGATCCGAGCCACGTTCGTCATTCTATGGTTGGTTCAATCTCGCATCCAAAAGGCCTTCAGGGACACCTATTGGATACCTACTGGGGGCATAGAATTCCAACCGTGCAAAAAAATGGGTTCCTGAAAGTCCTGAAAGTGTGTCTAGGAAGGTTACAGCTCGAAACTCTATCAATAAATCCTGAGTAGATGATTTTGCAAAGTTGACCCCCATGTGCAAAAATTGCACACTCCCTTACTGAGAAAAACACTAGTTTCCTAACTGGACCTAAAAGATGACACATGGGCCATGGGACTGGAGGATAGGGGCACTCCTATCACTATCCCGATGTCCTGAATCCAATCGATTTGATGGTTTTTCGATTTGATCCACGATCATCATTCTATGGCTTGTTCCATCTCGCATCCAAAAGGCCTTCAGGGACACCTGTTGGATACCTACCGGGGGCATAGAATTTCAACTGTGCAAAAAAACTGGGTTCTGGGAAGTCTTGCAAGTGTGTCTAGGAAGGTTCCATCTGGGAACACTATCCATAAGTCCCCGGTCAATGATTTTGCAAATTTGACCCCCATGTGCAAAAATTGCACACTCCCTTACTGAGTGAAACCCTAGTTTCCTAAATGGACCTAAAATATGACACCTGCGCCATGGACTAGAGGAGAGGGGCACCCCTAGAACTATCATGATGTCCTGAATCCAACGGAGTTGAAGGTTTGTCGATCCTAGGCACGATCATCATCCTATGGCTCGTTCCATCTCGCATACAAAAGGCCTTCAAGGACACCTGTTGGATACCTACCAATTGCATAGAATTCCAACTGTGGAACAAAACCAGGTTCCAGGAAGTCCTACAAGTGTGTCTTGGAAGGTTGTAGTTGGGAACGCTAGCCATAAGTCCCCGGTAGATGATTTTGCAAAGTTGACCCCCATGTGCAAACATTGCACACTCCCTTACTGAGCAAAACCCTAGTGGACCTAAAAGATGACACCTGGGTGTTAAATTGAAACACAATAGATCTAATGAACAAGTAAATCAATTACAAGATGAAACTCAGAAAATATGGTGTAAACTGTGCAAAAGGCTTGCAGCAATGCTCTATTGAACTCAGAATAGTAGAATACAATACAATACAGTAACAATGACTGAGCAATTCGAATTAACCAAGGAGGTCATTCGAATATACTGCATGGAATAGCTTGGCTCCAACTAGGAGTCCTCATCATCATATTAGTGGAGTCATCAATGCACAAGTAACGGTCAACCGGGTGTCAAACTGAGTCTAACTGAGTGTGGTAGGTCTAACTGGAACATGTAGGCACTAACTGAATGAAGGAGGCTCAGTGGAGGGCGCATGAGGAGCTAACTGGAGTCAGAATAGGCAGTCTAGTCTCACTGGAGGTCCAACGGAGTGGAAAAAGCAGTTAGGAGTCAATCTAGCCTTAAATCAAGGAAAGACAACTAGCTAACTGAAGTGAACTGAGTGGTAGGTGAGAGAGGGCGCCTAGGATGCATGAAATTGCATGGAGGTCTCACTAAGCACTAGGAGGGCTAAAATTTATAAGAAAGAAGCTCTTGGGTGCTAGCAGACGAGGGACTAGGTGCTGGAGGGATCAAACTGGTGATTGGGATGCATGCATGCATGCAAAATGCATGCAAGGTACATAACTGAATGATGAGATATCCTAACACTGGGCCATGGGACTGCAGGAGAGGGGCACCCCTAGCACTATCCCGATGTCCGTAATCTGATGGAGACAATGGTTTGTCGATTCGAGCCACGGTCGTCATTATATGGCTCGTTCAATATCACATCCAAAAGGCCTTTAGGGACACCTATTGGATACCTACCGGGGGAAAATAATTCCAACCGTGCAACAAAACTGGGTTTCGGGAAGTCCTTCAAGTGTTTCTAGGAAGTTTCCAGCTAGAAATGCTAGCCATAAGTGCCCAGTCGATGATTTTGCAAAGTTGACCCCCATGTGCAAAAATTGCACACTCCCTTACTAAGCAACACCCTAGTTTCCTAAATGGACCTATAAAATGACACCTATGCCATGGTATCGGAGGAGAGGGGCACCCCTATAACTATCTTGATGTCTTGAATCCAATGTAGTCAACGGTTTGTCGATCCGAGCCACGGTCATCATTCTATGGCTCGTTCCATCTCGCATCCAAAAGGCCTTCTGGGACACCTGTTGGATACCTACCGGGAGCATAGAATTCGAACCGTGCAACAAAATTGGGTTTTGTGAATTTCTTCAAGTGTGTCTAGGAAGGTTCCAGCTGGAAACGCTAGCCATAAGTCCCCGGTCGATGATTTTTCAAAGTGGACCCTTATGTGCAAAAATTGCACACTCCCTTACTTAGTGAAACCCTAGTTTCCTAAATGGGCCTTAAATATGACACTTGGGCCATGGGACTGGAGGAGAGGGGTACCCCTAGTAGTATCCCGATGTCTTGAATCCAACAGAGTCGACGGTTTGTCGATCCGAGCCACGATTGTCGTTCTATGGCTCGTTCCATCTCGCATGCAAAAGGCCTTCATGGACACTTGTTGGATACCTACCGGGGGCATAGAATTCCAACTGTGAAACAAAACCAAGTTCTGATAAGTCCTTCAAGTGTGTCTAGGAAGTTTCTAGCTGGTAACACTAGCCATAAGTCCTCGGTCGATGATTTTTCAAAGCTGACCCCATGTGCAAAAATTGCACACTCCCTTACTGAGCAAAACCCTAGTTTCCTAAATGGACCTAAAAGATGACACCTGGGCCATGGGACTAGATGAGACGGGAACCCCTAGCACTATCCCGATGTATTGAATCCAACAGAGTCAATGGTTTGTCAACCCGAGCAAAGACTACCATTCTATGGCCTATTTAAACTCACACCCAAAAGGCTTTCAGGGACACCTACATATGGCTATATAGGAGAATATCCAACAAAATCATAATGAGCATGGGGATAGTGATAATGAGCATGGAGATGGTGATGGTGATAGTGAGCATGAAAATGGGCATGAGGATGCGGATATTATGGTTTACCTATATGGGAGAAAAAACAAAGAATACAAATCCATGACGACACTTGTGCAATTTATCAAGTTGTACCAAGTCTACACAATTTATCAATCTTTCTAACTATCAATATCTGGCTAGGATTTCTAGGCCCGTTTAAAATCCAAAGAAAATGTGTTCGACCTCTATGATTAAATGGGGAGGATGGCCCTACTGGAATAGATGTAATTCAACTAATGACATGTCCTTTCAATGCACAATTTTCATTTTGTGCCTCCAATTTCATTTAGGTCAAGTGTCTCAAGGAGAGATGGAAAATTCATCCTTGGGCATAATAACCAAACCAAGCAAAAAAATTGAATGTTGTAATTTTTGGAAAGTGTGTTTGGGATAGACCAACATGAGTGCATTGTCCATAAACTCTCATGCAAAATTTTTATGAATTTGACCGTTTAATGCAAAATCTTCTTTGCCTCTTAATGAGAAAAATCGTAGTTGGATACTGGTTCCAATAAGATGTTTTTTACTCCACATATAGGTACTCATTCCTTGGCCATGATCATAGAAGGGAAACAATAGACTTAGTTCCTTGACCATGCTCAGAGGAGGGAACCAACAACCTTAGGCCCTAAAGATAACTTCTTAGGCTCAACCTTCATGAATGTGTCATTGGACCTCCACATAGGACAACGAATCCATTATGGGGCCTTAGCCATGATCAAGTGATGAAACAAGTGATTTATGATCATATTAAATTTTATAAAGCTTAAGGGCATTCATAAGATATTACCAAGCCCAAAATGTATCATAAATAAGAAAAAACGTGAATATTCCAGGAATCTTTCATATTTTGGGCATAACCTTTCGCTCATAACTTAGAATGGAGAGTACGTTGGACCATTGGAAAGATATTGAAATTATATATAACTTTTATGTTTTGATTTTTCTCTGATTCTGTACCTTTTGTCCAGGGGAGCATTTTAGTGAGAAAAGCATCTTTGAAAAGATGCTTTTTTTACTAAAGCGCCCATCCTGGACAAAAGGTATGGAATCAGAGAAAACTCAAAACATGAAAGTTGTATATAATTTCAAGATATTTCCAACGGTTTAAAGTATGCCCAATTCCGAGTTGCGAGCCAAACGTTATGCCCAAAATACGAAAGATTCCTGGAATATTCACGTTTTTTCTTAAATAGGATATATCTTAGTGTTGGGTAGAATGTTATGTTGGAAAATTCCTTTGAAAAGAAATTGAGAACTGTTTAGGGGGTATATAACATCTAATTGGGATACAAGTTTCATTAGTAGGTTTTGTGCACTATAAATAAGTGTTGAGGAAAAAACATGGTTGGGGGGACAATGGATTTAATTCCAAACTTAACATTCTTGAGCTCAAACACCATGATAGAATCCCTCTCATAGGATTATTTGGAATTCAAGTTGAATATGGACACCATGATCAAGTCTTGGGCGGCTAGGTTTCTAGGTTTATGGGTTTCTAAATTAGGTATCTAACGGTTATATTTGTGTGGATGATGGATGAGAATCTTATGGTGAAAAATGGGATCGTGATGGTGACAACATGGGTAGGAAGAGCACGGTGGTGATGTTCATGGTGGCATGGTGATGGCGAAAATGACCATGGGGATAATGATAATGAGCATGGTGATGGTGATGGTGCTAGTGAGCATGAAAATGGGCATGAGGATGCAGATATTATGGTTTACTTATATGGGAGAAAAAAACAAAGAAAACAAATCCATGACGAAACTAGTGCAATTTATCAAGTTGTACCAAGTCTATGCAATTTATCAATCTATCAAGCTATCAATGTTTGGCTGCAATAGTCAAAATATTAATGTCAATACTCAATGAGGCCACGAAGCAAAATCATTATACATAGTACACAATAAAACATGCAAACCACATACCAGATTACCTACCTATGGTCATTTGACTAGACCATCAGGATCACCTCGAATACCAATGGTTTCCTTTAACCTATCATGCTCGGAGTAAGGCAATAAGTATCATGTCTTTGATGAGTTCTTCCTTAGCATTGTTTGCAGCTGGAGGTTTGTGCCAATAACTAAGTTTGTATAATGTTATACAATCTCACCCAGTCTATAATCTTCATATGTATACCCTTTTCTATCTGCTGAGTGGGAAACCTGGTTCAAATATTCTCCCTTTATAACCATCGACCCAATCGGAAAATCATTGGACTCAGAGTCCTGTAATGGGACATTTAGGGTTTGCTTCCCCTCTAAGCCACGTTCCAGCCAATAATCGGTGCGCCATGCAATGCATCTCAGGGAAACCACTGCATATATGTGCCCTGGAGAAAATATTGTTCCAATGTTTCAGTCAACTAATTAGACACAACTAGTTGTCAAAAATATAAAAATATTAATCGAACCTGGTTGTACGAGATCTTATATGTGGTCATAGTCTAGTGAAATACTTGATTGGTCATCCTACAACTGGGATAATTCTATAGCTATCCATCGACCAATGGGGAGTTATACATGATCCCATCTATCAACCCAATACATGGATTCACATTCGTCCCATTCACCACTATTGCATGGAGAACATAAACATTAGAGTTTCCTTATCCACATTTCAAGTATAACATTGTCCAGCGTTCTAACTGAATGAAATGCACCAGCTCCTTGGATGGTCTTGCACTCATATAAATGTGATCGATCAACATCCACCACCTCCAAAAAAATTCTATGTACATGTGCTTTCCTGGTTGAGTGATCTTCCTGCCTTCTTGCTCCCTCCCCCATGACTGAAGCACACCATTCAATGATGGTTTTTGCATCTTGGATGAGTGATAAATTTGTGAACTTCATTTCTTTCCTACGTAATGCAGTCTTGATGCATGCACCTACTCCATCATGTTCACCTTTTCTATGTCCAGTCTCAATATAGTTCCAAATATGTGGCACCTTGTGCCTTTTGTGGAGCATACACAACCATTGGAAGACACATTCATTTTTGAATTGATCTACACAACCGTAAGACCAAATCCAATGTTGTTCCATCTGTATACCATTATCCTTCAAGTGATTGCAGAACATTTGCTAGCTATGTTGTACAAAATCCAAGTCGTGACGCCTGTCATCACTTATGTAGAAGTGATACTCCTTCAATATAACCATGGTGTCTTTAGTACTATCTGCCCCATGTATATAGGTGATATGGACCATTATGTTCACATGGTCTGAGTGATAGTATTGAATATGAATCTCATTTTGCAGTTGAAGAGTGTAGTTTTCAGTAAAATCGACCACTAACGAGATAGTCCCAATAGGAAATGTATCCCTGCACATTCTAAACTGCTCATCTTTCCAATGAACCACATGCACGTGATTTACACACTGTTGTGTCTTTTCAAATCATTCCTCCATGAAGTCGCAAACCCGTACCTAGTAGATCAACAATAAAGACATATATCAATAGATTGTTACATATGAAATTGCAATCTAAAGAAAAACTAGTATCCAATAACTCATTACCAACCTGGGAAGTGACCAATTGTATTTTTTTATTTCGTTCCCTCCATCAATATCGTACGTGACATATTTGAATGACTGCAAGTTCACCTCCTACCTCCCAATTTCATGCTCATCAGTCACATGTATGCATTTTTCCAATAATGCCAGTCCACCACACCCTAGGAATGTCCCATATATGCAAGTATTTTGATAAAATGTGCAATCGTTTGGCCTGCTACACAAAATGCTATGAATAAAGTCTGTAGATGACATCGGTGGTAATGTAGCTGAGCATTCCTACACAAGAGTGTTATGCAATACACTAAAAATATATGTATTTGTGTCATAATAATAACCATACTCAATGTGGTATCGACAACAAAATGTGTTACGAATTGTGTTTATTTTAACATACCATGGTTTTCATTTTTCAAAGGATCTTTGGCCCAAGTCAAGTTCATTATGTTAATTCCTAAATATCTCATATAATTTTGTTTGTGTCATATCAAGAAAATGTTTAATGTGTGGTTCACGATCCTTTGAACCCCTTCTCAATTTTAATACATCTTTTTGGTTGGAAGAAGGTCTAGTGCTGTCATGCCAAAAAGCTTGCACTAATCCCTTTACCACATCAATGAGCTTCATATCAGAGCATGGCAACCTGCCAATGAAGGACCAAACATTTGTTTGACCGATTTCAAGTTGTTCTCTTCTAACACAATACCTATGAAGTGTCTTCACATTAAAATTAATAATTTTGGAGGTAGGTTTAGGAAAACGAAGTTCCCTAGTGTTTTTGTTCATGATTGATTGTGACAACACACGACGAGCTGCATTGCGATCCTTTGAGCGATATTTCTTTCCAATTGTACTAAATGCATCTACTAAAATTTTAACAATATGAGAACTTGGTTCTAAATTTTTGGTCATCTTTATCCTTAACGTTCTTCTAACAATAGCCATAGACCTAGATTTTAACAATGATAAAAATAATTTTCACTTGTCCCCATCACATTTAGAATAAAAAAAGTTATCAAGTGATTTGTCGATTTTGATAAGCAATAGAAAGTTTAGACAATGTACCTTCAAGTGAACTAATGAGAGTTTCATCAACCTGTATGCGTTTTGGAGTTCTTCAACGTGCAATTGTTAATGGAGGTAAGGGTGTTGGAACTAGAGCATGTACAACATCACCAGGACACTTCATTGTTTCAATAGGAGCCTCTTGTCTTTCATTCTCTTATTGGTAGTTGGATGTGGGAAATTGGACTTTCTCTTGGACGGTCTCCATAACATTTGCTTCTTCCATTGTAAATCCTTCATTGAATGCCTCTCTAACTTTGTCGCTTGGATAACCACTACCCAACAAGTCATTCACTACCATATTCTGAGGTTGAGTTCATGTGGGAATTGAAACATCCCCCGATGAGCACCTACATATTACTTCTTGATTAGTTCCATGGGGTTCCTGTTCATCAAATGTTGTTGAAATTGAGGGACCCTATAGTGAATTTCTCTGTTTTTCTTGAGTTGGATGGGTAGGAACGACCGTGGCATCATCTACGGTTGGAATTGAATGAGTTTCCATTGAATGCCTTCAATTCCACATGTCCAATATTTTCTTTTCTCTAACTTCTTGCATGGTTTCTTGAGGCTTCTCTTTCCTTGCCGATTTCCTTTTTCGATTGCGAGAATTCCCCATGACCACAATGAGCAATTCTAAGAAAATAGATTCTAGAGGTGTGCTCAACTATTCAAATATCCAAATTCTTTCTCAATTGTGAATATAGGTTCTTCAAGCTTGCTCAATTGAAAATATAGATACTTCCTCAATTGTGAATATAGATTCCTCAATCTTGCTCAAATGTGAAAGTAACGTCTACCTCACTTGTGAATATAGAAAATTCTTCATTTGTGAATATAGATTCTTCAAGCTTGCACAATATTGAATGTAGATTCTTCTTCAACTGTGTTCATATAGATTCAGCAAGCGTGCTTGAAATTGTCAATGTAAAATCCTGTTGATGCTTGAAATTGTGAATGTAGAATCCTCTTGAAGCTTGAAATTGTAAATACTTGAAATTGTGAATGTAGAATCCTGAAGCTTGAAATTGTGAATGTAGAATCTTCTTGAAGCTTGAAATTGTAAATACTTGAAATTGTGAATGTAGAATCCTCTTGAAGCTTGCTAATTGTGAATGTAGAATCCTCAATTCCCAATGCTAACTATAGAATCCTCTTCAAGCTTGTTGATTGTGAACATAGGGTGTCAAGCTTCCTTAATTTCCTTGAATGTTAATTGTGAACATAGAGTTTGAAGTTTTTTTTACAAAATCAAAATTTTCGTGTATGAGATAGGTAGAGTATTCTGCTAAATTTTTGCACAGAAAAAACACGCTATCATTATGGAAACATATAATGCATTAGCGTTATTGACACACAAAATACACCCGCGTTTCTGGAAAGTTGAAAAAATCCTAGGCATTTAATATGTTTGGTGCATGGATAAATAATGCCTAGTTGCACAAAACGCGCTAGCGTTATGGTAATCATCAAAACCTTATTCAATAGTTTATTTAATAGTTTCTATGGGTTAGGAGTTTAAATAGGGATTTGGTGTTAGGAGCTTAGGGGTTAGAGATGGGGGGTGGTTAGTGGTAGGGGAAGGGGGATTAGGAGAGGGAGAGAGAGAGAGAGAGAGAGAGAGAGAGAGAGAGAGGTGTAGAAGTAGGGAAGAGAGAGAGTGAGAGAGGGGGGGTTAGTTAGGGGTAAGGGGCTAGGAGGTGGGTTAGCGATGGGGATAGAGAGAGAGAGAGACTGATAGAGGGGGTTAGTAATGGTTAGGGGTGGGAGAGAGGGAGAGAGAGAGAGAGAGAGAGAGAGAGAGAGAGAGAGAGGAGAGGGTGTTAGTTGTAGGGAGTGAGAAAGAGAGATGGGAAGTGTGGTTAGAGGTAGGTGGAGGTGTAGGGAAGAGAGAGAGAGATTGAGAGAGCTCGGGTTAATAAGGGCTAGTGAGAGGAGGAGAGAGAGATAGAGAGGAGGGGGTTTTGGGATAGGGGGAGTAATAGAGAGATAGAAAGAGTAGGATGGTTAGGGATGGGGGAAAGGTTAGGGAGAGGGAGAGGGGGTTTAGAGAGAGAGAGAGAGAGAGATAATCATGGAAGAGAGAGTGAGAGAGGTCCTAGCGGGGGTTATTTAGGGGTAAGGGGCTAGGAGAGGGCTTAACGAGAGAGAGAGAGAGAGAGGGGGTTAGTAATGGTTGGGGAGGGAGGAGGGAAAGAGAGAGAGAGAGAGAGAGAGAGAGAGGAGAGGAGAGGGTGTTAGTTGTAAGGAGTGAGAAAGAGAGATGGGAGGTGTGGTTAGAGGTAGGTGGAGGTGTAGGGAAGAGAGAGAGACTAAGAATGCCCAGGTTAGTAAGGGATTGGGAGAGGAGGGGGTTTTGGGATGGGGGAGTAGTAGAGAGATATAAAGAGTAGGATGGTTAGGGATGGGGGAGAGGTTAGGGAGAGGGAGAGGGGGTTTAGAGAGAGAGAGAGAGAGGTGTAGAAGCATGGAAGAGAGAGTGAGAGAGGGACCAGGGGGGTTAGTTAGGGGTAAGGGGCTAGGAGGGGGGTTAGTGAGGGGGAGATATAGAAAGACTGAGAGAGGGGGTTAGTAATCGTTAGGGGGGGTGGAAGAGGGAGAGAGAGAGATAGAGGAGAGGGTGTTAGTTGTAGGGAATGAGAAAAAGAGATGGGAGGTGTGGTTAGAGGTAGGTGGAGGTGTAGGGAAGAGAGGGAGACTAAGAGAGCTTGGGTTAGTAAGGGATAGGGAGAGGATGGGAGAGAGATAAAGGGGAGGGGGTCTGGGGCCAAGGGGAGTAGTAGAGAGATACAAAGAGTAGGATGGTTAGGGATGGGGGATAGGTTAGGGAGAGGGAGAGGGGGTTGAGAGAGAGAGAGAGAGAGAGAGAGAGAGAGAGAGGTGTAGAACCAGGGAAGAGAGAGTGAGAGAGGGGGGTTAGTTAGGGATAAGGGGCTAGGAGGGGGGTTCACGAGGGGAGAGAGAGAGAGAGAGAGAGAGAGAGAGAGAGAGAGAGAGAGACAGAGGGTTAGTAATGGTTAGGGGGGGATAGGAGGGAGAGAGAGAGAGATAGAGGAGAGGGTGTCAGTTGTAGGGAGTGAGAGAGAGATATGGGAGGTGAGGTTAGAGGTAGGTGGAGGTGTATGGAAGAGAGAGATAGATTGATAGAGCTCAGGTTAGTAAGTGATAGGGAGAGGAGGGGGATTAGCAGAGAGATATAAAGAGTAGGATGGTTATGGATGGGGGACAGGTTAGAGAGAGGGAGAGGGGGTTTAGAGAGAGAGAGAGATGTGCAGAAGTAGGGAAGAGAGAGTGAGAGAGGGGGTTTGTAAGGGTTACAAGGAGGAGGGGATAGAGATATGGGGGTTAGGGGTATGGGGCGTAGGAGAGACAATAAGAGAGGGGAGGTTGCTAGGTGTGGGTGGGGTGGTTTAAGGGGTTATAGAGAGATAGAGAGGGAGAAGGGTGTCAGGGGGTTAGAAGAGAGAGAGGGAGGAGGGTGTCAGGGGGTTATAAGAGAGAGAGGGAGGAGTTTGTCAGGGGGTTAGAAGAGAGAGAGGGGTGGGGGATAGGGGTTGGTAGAGGAGTACATAAGAGATAGAGAGAGAGGGGGTTAGTAAGGGTTAGGTGTAGGAGGGGAGAGAGTGAGCAAGGTTTAGCAATGATAGTATTATGAGAGAGATAGAGGGAGGGGGGTTTAAGAGTGGTAAGGATTAGGGAGAGGGAGAGGAGGTGTTAGGGAGTGGTGGGTATATAAATTTATTCAACATTTAAAACATAAATTTGTGATGTTGCAAACGCGCGTGCGTTTTGTACATACAAAATGCTCACGCTTTTTGTATGTATATAACGTGCACATGTTCGTAACTTTACAAATTTATGTTTTGTGTTGAATTTACAAAATGTGCACGCATTTTGTATATACAAAAACGTGCGCCAATCTAAATATTTGAATTTAAATATAACGTGCGTGCATTCCAAAGTACCTAATCATCCCCTCCTCTCACTCCTGCGTGTTAGCCACTGTCCTATTTGGTTGGTTCGGACTTACCAAACCTGTGCTATGGAATTTACTAAACATAGGTAATTAGGCATTTCCACCATTTTTCTCAATATGCCTGTTTTTCACTACTCTCTATAGCATGACATACATGACCATTATTGACGAAATTTTAGGCATAGATAGCATTTTTTATGCAGATTCCAAATATGTAATTTAAAAAAATATATATTGAGATTTTATATTTGTTTCCTAATTTTTTTTTGTCATCACTCCTTAAGTAAAAAAACATGTTGTTAGTGTTTATTCTGTAACTTTTTCATTTCACAACCATTTTTAAAAAACATTGTATGCTGCACTAGTAGACACCAACCTCTACTTGCTATACAAAATCCAAGTCCAAATAACTGCATTAAGACCTTCAAAGGCTGCAACCACATTTGACGTACCATTCTCGAGGTTTGATCACATACATAATTTAAAAAAATTAAAAATTAAACATTTAATTTTGTAAAAATAGTGTTGCACTAGTGCTATGGGTTCTATACATGTCTAGCAATTTTTGTAGCCTGAAACCATCATTTAGGCACTGAAAGGATGCACCCACAAAAACATATACCTTATCATTTTCCAAAAAAAAAGTGATAGAAAAAATGAAATTTGACGTAATTATGTAAATTTTCAATACTTAAAAATTATATATTTGGAAACGTGACTTAATTTCCTACGTTTCATCTTTTTTACTCGATGCAAGATATCTTGTGTAAGTATCTCAAAAAAACCAAGTAAGTTGAGGGATGCCTGATTTTTCAGTTTTCTATTGCATCTAACGTGCCAAAAGTGACCCTCATTAGCTTGCACATGCCCTTGAGCTTCTTATAGTATAAAATGCATGAGACACCATTAGAGGTCATCGTTGATCTCAATGTAATCCATGAACATGGGCACTTTGAAATTCCATGGACCAAATATGCAAATTCAATCTAGACAGTAGTTGAACAAAGAATGTATAAAAATGGATCAATGACAGAGAGTTACCTTTCAGACCAACCCTATGCAGAGTTGATTTGACTTCTTGGACAATTAGTGTAAAATAATGTAATAAATTTGGATTCACATTTTGAGAGTTGATGTAGTGATGAGTGGGTTATTTAAGTCTTCATAAATTACAATGTGATCCTTGAGATTCTTATCATGGTCTTCAGAGGGTTCTTTAATCATGGAAAAAATTGTGGGCTCTTGCTACAGATTGTGATCCTCTTGTGATCCTTTGATATGTAGGGATCATGAAGCTCTCTTGGGGCTACTCACTACTCTACATTTGGAAATCTATTTTAAATAATCTACTTAGATGTTTCATTTTATTAAGTGATTGGTTTTCTAGGTCATCTAGTCTACCTAAGGTTTTCAATTATGTAGCTCAAATGTCCAGAATGCAAGTCCTGTTTATTGGAAAATATAAAGTACAACAACTTTTTAAGATTTTGAGGTTAAAGACCATCTGATATGTAGAAGGTTTTTGATTTTGCAGCTAAAATTTCCAGCTCAAATTTTATTGAATATGAAGTACAATAAATTTTTAGGATTTTTCACGTTAAGATTTGACCAAATAAGAGACGTTATATCTTTATTTACGGGCCTCGACAACATTTTTCTCTAACAAATTATTCTTTGCATGCAATAGGTTTGTAAGAATTCTTAATTTGTAATCTTTGTCCCCATACCTTGTATATCTATGTGTCTCCGCTCTTTTGTAGGTATATTAGACTAAATAAACTTGAATTCATGTTTTTTTTTTCAAAAAATGGTTTTTTAGCCATCCAAGAGAATATCAACTAAAATGACATTGAAACATTTCTACTTGGATGACGTGGACAAATCTCAATTTTGATATCCCTTTTAAGGATTGAAGCTATTCAAGATATTATGAAACTTTGATATTATTTTAATTGGTTTGTGCTTTGGTGATTTTGAAAATGTCTCATTTTCTAATAATTCATTTTGCAAACACAGATATGGTTAGCTAATGTATGTTTTTTGATGTGTTTGCACAAACAATGATTTTTTTCATTTGTAATATAATGCCTCTAATAGGGTTGAAATTTGACATCTTACCTTGTCAATAAATTTTTATATGATGTTTTAATTTTAACATCGCATTTCATTTGACATTTAAATCCTAATTTTAAGAGTTTTTTTTAAATGATATTTATATAAATTCTCATATCTTGCCTCATATAATACAAAAAATAAAAAGTTTACAAAAATATAATAAAGAAAAATAAATAATAAACATAATCATTAAACCAAGCACACACATAATGACAAAGAAGGTTTATCCTAGAAACCTTTACATAGGATAAATAGGCTTCTTCACAAGCATTACAATGTGCCTATACCATGGACCCAAAAAACCATGATTGAGTCAAGTTTACCTAACAAGGGGAGATGACTGTGAAGTTATTCACACTTCGTTAATTACTTTTAATTTTATGAAATGACATCATTTTGACTTGTAAAATAGTAAATGACCTGTCAAATTTCAACACCTCCAACCTCCCCAACCAGAAATATACTTTTTGCATTTGCTTCATGATAGATAATTATATGCAAGCGGTGCAAGTGACCTCAATCAAACACCATCTCGGCCTGATTCCTATACGTGTGGGGGAGACAACCCAACAAGATTGTCTAGTGAGTGGGCTACACGTGTGTTATCTACAACTAAACTGTTGGGAGGCATGGGAAAGAGTTGGGCTTGAGTTTAGGTTATAATATTGAGTTGGGCTTGAGTATGATATCATTAATAGAATAGATATATCATAACAAGATTTTTAAAACATATTAGAATATTCCCCACACTTCAAAATAAAATTATATAATCACATGGCTTTTAAATCCAAGAATGTGATATTCAAATTATTCACCTTAAATGGAGTGTACAAATTTAATGTCCTAATACACTACACATTAAAATTAACATTTGAAATATATTTTTATTATAATAAATAATAGTATATGAATTATTATATTTATTATTTATTATATATATCAAACTAAAGATGTAATCTAAATATTCTAAATTTCAATTTTTTTTTGTATATTTTGTTTTATTTTGTAATTTTATTGAAAATTTCTAAAAATATTAAAATCATATATATTAATTATGAAAATTACATGATATAAGTTTTACGAAGATATTTAAAATTAAAATATAAAATTAAACTCTTTATAATATACTAATTATTATCCTAACTAACTTAATAAACCTCTCTAAATTATAAACATTTATAATTTTATATATTAACCTATCAAATATATCTTATATGTAGTTTTTCATCGATAATAAATAATCTTAATATTATAAGAGATATATATTATTTAATTTATTACTACTTAATTTAAGGTAAATATTATTTTTATTATTTAAAAAAATCATTTATTACATACAAATATAACATCAATTCTGATTAGAGCAAGAGAGAGCGAAATAATAACAAACACGGATTTGAGGTGGCTATTGTGGGTTGTCACGTAACTTTGATTCCGGACATAAATCAAAGCAATGTCTTATTATATCATAAAACGGGACCAAACCTACAACTATGTCAACCGTCAACTACTTGCATTAAAACCCTCTTTGGTGATTAGTTGATAGAATATAAAGATTCTTATGGGTAGATGTGAGGTGATATATATATAATATTTTGTTGATTATTGAAAATTGAAAATTTATTTTAGTTATAAAAAAAATTATTTTTATAAATTTAAAATAATTGTTAATATTTTAAAAATAATTAAAATTTTTATTTTTTTATTATTAATAATAATTGTATTTAAGTGTTTATGTATATGTATTGTAAAGTGTATTAATTGAGTGTAGATAGGGTGGCTGGGAGGAATGTTGTGATCTTTTTCACTTGATTTAAATATTTCTTTGGACACTTGTTTCTTGAGAGTCTACTTTGACTATGTAATGTTTGAATAGATATATTTTTTATTATATTTTGATTCTCAAGAATATATCTAAATAAATATATTTTTCACCATAGTTATAATTTTAAAAAATCAAAATCATTTTTTTTATGGATGAGTCTAAAAATTCAAGGATTTGTCATGCTAGTGTTTTATTGGAATTTTACAAAAAAAAATCCGTAAAAATTTAACCCTTTTTTCAAAATAATATTTTTTAATGCATCAATTTTTTTGTTTTATTAATCATTTGAAAAATACCTTATTTTTCTATCTTTGAATTTTTTTATGAAATAATCGATATATGTTTTTTTTTTATGTTTTTATGTATTTTTTTAATGTTTTTATGTATAATTGCAAATTTGCACGAGTGTTCAAAGTGAAAAACTATGGTTTCCTTTGCAATTTTAATTTGTTATATTCCACCCATGCTCAGGCTGAAACCCAACCTTTTCGTGCTTGAAATCGCCTTTAGATACTCTCCTCATGTAAAGACAACCAAAATGCTCGGCTTTTCTTGCCATTTTGGGATAAAAACCGATTAAAATTCTTGCTGGAAATTGCTATTTTCATATTTTTGTAATTTTTGTAATTAGGATTGTTTGTTGTAGACTAATTGCCCAATTTTAGAACTATCCAGACTGCCAAAATTGTGATCTAAGCACTCCAAATTGCAATTTTGGCAAGAATAGCTCTACAGGATTCCGGCTAGTCGAGGTCATTTTAGTTAGCCCTTATGCAGCTCCGCCCTATGCTTCTCCTGGTCACGTCACATTTATTTCGTCCACCCTGCTGTGAAGTCACCCCATCCAAGAAGATTTGGATTATGCTTTTAACAATGACTTTGAAGATATGAAAAACAATATTTGAGAAATTGGAATGGAGAAAGAAGCATGGTTGTGGTTTTGAACCTTCAAAGATGATATTGGATGTTTATGATCATGTTAAAAACAATATAATTGGACATTTAAGCAAAGTCGAAAAATACGTCCGTATTGGCAGTTGTTGTACAGAAATTTGAACCAAGTTAAAAATACGTCGAACATTCGAAATGATTCGGGTTCGATACAGTGAACCATTTATTTACCATTGCTTTTATATCATCTGCTTACTAATACTAACTTACTTGTACACGACTACGTGTAGTTTTTTATTTGTGTTTTATTTTATATGAATTGTTATTTTAATTTTTACTTTTATGTTTTACTTTTTAGTATTTAGGTAGTTCCTTTGTTCTTATTTTTCCGAAGTCATTTTATATAAAAGTAGATTTGTGTAGATTTTTAAGTCATTTTGTATGTATTGTGTAGTTGTTATTTTAAATTTTATTTTTATGATTTTACTATTTATTTAATAATTATCTTAGGTTTGGTGAAGGAATGGAGATGATGAATCATGACATCATAAACATTGTTATATTATATGGTATGCCATGTATCTAATTTGAATTTGAGATATGCTTAAAGTTGTTTTCAATGAAGAATGAATGATATGTTAAAATTTGGAATGATTTATGTATAATTTTATTTTTTTAAAATTAAAATTGCATTTTTTTTGTATTTACAACATGTCTACTCCCATATTTTAGTCGTACTTGATTTTTTCGTTACGTATTTTTTCTGCATCATTTTCGAATCGTATTCGAATCTGTACTCGAATCTTGCTACTATGGTTGGAGTGTTGTCGCAGGAAGCATAAATCTTTGACATCTTCAAAGCCACGACCTCAGATGTCAATGTTTGTATGCCACATAATGATGAGTTGATTGGTAGTATGAGAATGGATACAAAATATGTGATCCATAAATCAAACTAAAATGAGATCAAGGTAGTTGAATAAGTTATGCCAATTCTTTCTTGTAAATGAGTTTACACCATTAAGCATAGAAAACAACATATAGGTAAGAATTTTACTTTGATTATTAACGCAATGCCATGATAACCTTGAATGCTTGTAACCATGATTTAAACAATATTATTTACATAAAAATGAACATGCGAGACAAAATGGAAATCAATTTGAGGTCGAACCATGACAAAAATGAGGTAAAATGGTATCCTATCAATTATGATGAGAGAGATATTAAATTTGATGAATGTCTCTCAGCATGCAAGCCTAATTCAATATTGGTGGCATCTTGGGATTGTGATCCACCATTGAAGATTGTGTTATTATCTATTTCCAATTTTGTTAATGAACGTAGGTAAATGGGTTTATAGAAATAAATATGCATCAAATGGAAGTGTTGAAAGACATAAGGCCCAATTAGTTGCCAAAGAATTTTCTGAAGTTGAAGGGATTGAATACAATGAAACATTTTCCCTCATAGACGAAATTAATTCCATCTTACTTGTTATGTCTCTTATCGCTTCACATCAATGGGAGGTCCATCAAATGGGTGTTAAATCTACCTTTTTGCATCGTGATTTGCAATAAGAAAATTACAATGAACAACCTTCTGACTATGTTTATCATGACTCCAATCTTATTTTTTCACCTTAAGGAATTTCTCTATGGTCTTTAGCAAGTTTCTAGGGATTGGTAAGCTAAAATGGATTGATCTATTCTTGACATCGCCTTTCTTAGATGTCATTATGAACCTATTTATCATGAAAGGAGGTAATCACCTCATAATACTTTATTTTTTATGATCTTATTCTCACTAGTTTTAACCACAAAATTTTAACCCATGTGAAATACAACATTAATAAGAAATTTGAGATTATAGACTTAGGACATTTGCATTTTTTTCTTGACCTTCCACTCTTGCAAACCAAGGAAGGAATTTTCCTTTCATAGTGTAAGTATGCATGTGACCTTCTTCATTGCTTTCACATGGAATATTGTAAACCAATCCCATATCCCTTCCAGTCAAGATTCAAACTTATTTCCATCATGACCCTATTTTATTTATCATGAAAGGAGGTAATCACCTCATAATACTTTATTTTTGATGACCTTATTCTCACTAGTATTAACCACAAACTTTTAACCCATGTGAAATACAACATTAATAAGAAATTTGAAATTATAGAGTTAGGACATTTGCATTGTTTTCTTGACCTTCGAGTCTTGCAAATCAAGGAAGGAATTTTACTTTCATAGTTTAAGTATGCATGTGACTTTCTTCATTGTTTTCACATGGAATATTGTAAACCAATCCCATCTCCCTTCCAGTCAAGATTCAAACTTGTTTCCACCTCTACTACACCCAATGTAGATGCCACTTTGTATCATCAGTTAGTTCATAGTCTTTTGTATATGACTCATCGTAATATTTCCTTTGTTGTTGGTCTTGTTTCTCGATATATGCAAATGCAACAAAAAGAGAATATATATATATATACATATATATATATATAGATATAGATATAATCAGGGTCAGATTTGTTCTGTTTAATCAATATGGTGGGTTATTAAACAAATAGGAGTCACATTAAACTTGCATGTTCCCTGGCTAGGAAAGAATATATATATTTCAAATTATTTAAACCATCTTGTTGATGTATTTGTAACTTTGGAAGATATTATTCTATGTATTACATTTGTACTTTATTGTCTGTCCCACAGAGATGTATTATTCCTCTGATTGGAAGTGTTGTCATTTGTATTTGTAAGTGTCGTCATGTGCATCGAAAAGTGTCATCATTTGTATTGATGGGTTATTACACCACCAGTGTGGGGTCAGCCCTCATTAGCACATGTGGTTGGGTTATTTGGCTTAATTAGCAAATCGGCCCCAGTGGATTATTGGCAGGTCAAGTCAGTGTATAAATAGAGAGGTTGTGTCTCTCATTTAGATCATTCACTCACTTCTCAAGCTTACATACCTAAGAGAGAAAGTGGTGCACTAGTGGAGGAGGAGGAGCATCGGCTAGAGACATCTTATTGCGTTTGATCATTGTGATCTTGTATTGTGGCTTATCTTATCTTTGAGGAAGTTGCGAGGTTTTTCACCTTCTTGGCTTTCCCCGATGAAACTCTGTGAAACTCTGTGTCTCTTGTGTGCTTGCATGATTGTGTTTATGATTTATATGTTGTTGATATGTTGTACATGTTATTCTCTTAGTGATCCTGAATGATAATGGAATGAAATTATTGAAAAATTAACATGGTATCAGAGCTGACCTAAGAAGAAGGCACTATGCAGCTGCGGAAGGTAGGGCTTCTTAATATTTGGGTTTATGTTCACAGATCATCAAAGGAAGAAGGATAGACTGAATATCCTTGGAAGGGTGCATCTTTCTGTCGAGACATAATTCAATTCTGAGCTTTTTTAGTTCTGACCCTAAAAATTAGGGTTTACATAAAAATAGGAATTTCTGAAATCTGAGGACATAGCTGGAAGCTCCTTGGAAAAATTGAAGTTTAGAGCTTTGGATCGAAATTTTTGGTTGGGTGAAGCTCTAGGAAACTCAAACCCTAATTCAAGGTCCTCCCTAGTGAATCTGGGAGATTGAAAAGCAATTTTGAGGGGTAAAACTTTTCAGAATTCAGATTCTGAGTATACCAGCTTGACCAGCTCAGCAAGGCGCATCTTTATATCCTTTCAGAATTTTGAAATTCACATTTTGTATTTTTGGGGTTTCTCTAACAAAACCTAATCTAGCTCCAGATCCAGTTTTCAACAATTCAAGTGATAAGACCTAAATCTTTTTCTATTTCCATTTGAAGTACTCTTTAAGATGTCTCACCACACCAAGCTTGAGGAAAAGATTGAAGGGGATGATAACTTATGATCCTGGAAGTATAGGATTGGGTTAGTCCTAGAAGAGAATGAGTTGGAAAACCACATAAAGGAAGAGGTCCCAGTTCAAGAGGAAGAAGAGGCTAAGGCCTTACACAAGAAGAACCTGGTCAAGGCTAAGAGAATCATTGTTGATTCTATAAAGGAACATCTCATACCCCATGTGTCTTCCCTAAAGACACCTAAGGAGATGTTTGACTCCTTGACCAAGTTGTTTGAAGGAAAGAACATAAATCGGAAGATGACTCTACGAAACCAATTGAAAGGCGTAAAGCTTCAGAATGGAGAGACCATTCAATCCTACTTTTCCAAGGTCTCTCAAATCAAGAAACAACTTGAAGCTGTGGATGAAGTAGTGGAGAATGGTGAAATTTTAATGACCACATTGAATGGCCTACCTAGGAACACACATTTTATTAAAAATGGAAACATTTTATTTCCAAGGACATCACAAAAGTTGTGTTTTTTAGATATTTTGGAATTCTAGATCCATTGTTTAATTCCAAATTTGATGAAATATGTGTTTAGTTCATGGGAATCCTTCATCCAAGGAATCTGTGCAAGAAGAAAATTGGTCTCCTTCAGTAGACTATGGGAGGAGTGTTCACAAGAAGAGGCTAGGCTTGTGGCTTGAGAAGAAAAGATGGGAAATGAAGATCAAGCTCTCATAGATCACACCAAGAAAGGAAAGCTCAAGAGGGAGCCACCTCATTGCAAGAAATTTTCTCACTACCATCCAAAAGAGAAGAAAGATCTGAGATGCTTCAATTGCAATGAGAAAGGACACTTTGCCTCGGATTGTCCCAAGAAAAAAAAGGGAAACAAAAACAACTTCAAGAAGAAGAAGAAGAGCAACAAAAGGAGATATCATGCTCATGCTACTGAGGATGATGAACCTCCTAAGAAGAAGGCTAGAGCAGAAAGTGATGACTCATCAAGTGAAGACGAATATGTTCTAATCTCGACTCTCATAGGTACTATCTCTCATGGATGTAATGATTGGCTTATTGATAGTGGAGCTTCTAAACATATGACCAGGTTTAAAGAATCTTTCATGGACCTATCTAAAGATGAGTCACCTTACAAAGTGAAACTTGGGGATGACTATCAATATCCCATAAAAGGAAGTGGTAAAGCCTCCTACAAACTAGATTCTAGGAAGTCTATAAAAATGCAAGATGTTTTATATGTACCTGAACTTAAGAAGAATCTTCACTCCATATCATCTTTGGATGCAAAGGGAATGAGAATTGCATTTGTGGATGGCCAAGTACTCATGTGGCCAAAGGGTAAGACCATAGATGATGCAGTAGTGATTGGAGAGCAAGAGGGAGGATTGTACAAATTAAAGGGACAACCTGAACATGCCATGGTACATGAATCCATGGAGCCAAGTGAACATTGGCATAAAAGGCTTGCTCATGTGCACTATAGAGCACTTCCAATAATAAGCAAAGTTGTAGAAGGTCTTCTTGAAATCCAGTCAAAGCATGAAGGTGTTTGCAAAGGATGTGCAAAAGGAAAGAAGACAAACAAGGAATTTTCAAGCAGTGAAAACAAAGCAAAAAGAATCTTGGAGATTATCCACTCTGATGTATGCGGTCCAATGTCATCCAGTTATCTGAGTGGGTATGTATACTATGTTTCCTTCATTGATGACTTCTCTAGGAAGAATTGGGTTTATTTATTGAAGAATAAAGATGAAGTGTTTGATAAGTTCAAGGAATTCAAAGCCTTGATAGAAAATCAAATAGATAAGAAGATCAAGACCTTCAGATTTGACAATGGTGGAGAATTTACTTAAGGTGATTTTGAGAAGCTATGTAGTGATTCAGGGATTAAGAGGGAGTTGACTGCTCCCTACAATCCACAACAAAATGGAGTTGCAAAAAGGAAGAATAGAACTATCATTGAAGCAGCATGGGCAATGCTTCATGACCAAGATATTCCTATGCATCTATGGGCGGAAGCAGCTAGGATAGCTGTATATGTTTAGAACAGAAAACCTCACAAAATAATTGACAACAAGACACTAGAAGAAGTCTTCTCTAGTAAGAAACCAGAAGTTAGCCACCTCAGAATATTTGGTTGTCTAGTATACACACACATTCCAAAAGAAAAGAGGACAAAGCTAGATCCTTCAAGAAAGAAGGGTATCTTTGTGGGTTACAGTGAAAGCTCGAAGGCTTACAGAATATACTTTCCAGGGTTCAAGAAGATTGACATCAGTAGGGATGTAACATTTGATGAAGACTCAGCATACATCAAATCCACGAAGGCACTTGTTGATGACCATGAAGAACCAAAGGAAACCAGATTTCAAGACATCACTATGAATGAAGCAATTCTAGAAGTAGATCGTGAAATTGAAGATCCATAAGAACCTATAGATCCACCACGTGAGAAGAACCCTCATAAGAGGAAACTTGCATGGGCTAGAGAGCTCATTCAAGATGCAGAAAGGTATGGCATTCCAAAAGAAGAACAAAAAGAAAGGAAGAGGACTAGATCACATACCAGTTATGTTGCCTTACTCTGTGATATTATGAACAAAGAACCTTCCAGTTATGAAGAAGCAGCAAAAAAAAAAGAATGGAAGGATGCCATGGTCGAAGAGTACCAATTGATCATGAAGAATGATGTTTGGGATGTGGTCCCAAGACCTAAAGGAAGTCAGTGGTGACTTCCAAATGGATCTATAAGATCAAGCATGCTGCAGATGGTAGCATAGAGAAATACAAGGCAAGGTTTGTAGCTCGTGGCTTCTCCCAGAAAGAGGGGATAGATTATGAAGAAACTTTTGCTCCTGTAGCCAGATACACTTCCATCAGAACAGTACTTTCTTTGGCTATAGTAATGAAATGGAAGATATACCAGATGGATGTCAAGACAACTTTCTTGAATGGTGTAGTTGAAGAGGAAGTGTATGTGGAGCAACCACTCAGTTTTGAGACACATGGCAGGGAGTCATATGTGTGCAGATTGAAGAAAGCCTTGTATGGATTGAAGCAAGCTCCTAGGACTTGGTACGGTAGGATGGATAGTTTTCTATCTAGTTTAGGCTTTACCAAGAGTAAAGCATATTCCAACCTCTACTACAAGGTTGAGGAAGGAAATCCTTTGATACTACTCCTATATGTGGATGACCTGTTTCTTATAGGAGAGGATGGGTTGATTGCAGACACCAAGAGGAAGCTTGCAGCCAAGTTTGAGATGAAGGAATTGGGGATGATGCATTATTTTCTAGGCATGGAGGTGTGGCAGAGTGCAGATGGGATCTTTCTTGGACAAGGGAAGTATGCAGTAGAGATCCTGAAGAGGTTTAGGATGATGGACTGCAAGACAATGGTGTCAAGCGGCGACTATAATTTTTAAATGGAATGACATGCTCAAGGGGAAAGGTAAGTCTAGCCCCATTACAGATAGTATCAGAGTCATGTTCAAAAATCAGACTTTTGAAGGTGTTTCTTCACCAAAAACACCCTTTCATTGGATGTGTTAATGGAACTGCATTGAGGAGGACATCAACATCTTTAAGTGTGGGAGAATGTTATGACCGTAAGCCTAAGGAAGTCTTAGGTTCTCAAGCCCTTGCTTGCATTAGAGTCCTATGTTAGACAAACTTGGCAAGTCTACATGATTAACCAATATTTTTTAGCCTTGGTGACCAAGTAGAGGCCTATGTTGGATAGACTTGGAAATTCTACATGAGAAATCGATATTGGTAGCCTTGGTGACCAACTCGCGTGTGGTAGATGCAAGATGGGATGGATGATGTGCTAGCCTATAGGATAGGAGGACCAAGGATATATTTCCTAGAAGGAGTGGACAATCAACAAGACCTTGTGTTGGGCGAGGCCCAAGGATGGATAGTTTTCTATCTAGTTTAGGCTTTACCAAGAGTAAAGCATATTCCAACCTCTACTACAAGGTTGAGGAAGGAAATCCTTTGATACTACTCCTATATGTGGATGACCTGTTTGTTATAGGAGAGGATGGGTTGATTGCAGACACCAAGAGGAAGCTTGCAGCCGAGTTTGAGATGAAGGAATTGGGGATGATGCATTATTTTATAGGCATGGAGGTGTGGCAGAGTGCAGATGGGATCTTCCTTGGACAAGGGAAGTATGCAGTAGATATCTTGAAGAGGTTTAGGATGATGGACTGCAAGACAATGGTGTCAAGCGGTGACTATAATTTTTAAATGGAATGACATGCTCAAGGGGAAAGGTAAGTCTAGCCCCATTACAGATAGTATCAGAGTCATGTTCAAAAATCAGACTTTTGAAGGTGTTTCTTCACCAAAAACACCCTTTCATTGGATGTGTTAATGGAACTGCATTGAGGAGGACATCAACATCTTTAAGTGTGGGAGAATGTTATGACTGTAAGCCTGAGGAAGTCTTAGGTTCTCAAGCCCTTGCTTGCATTAGAGTTCTATGTTAGACAAACTTGGCAATTCTACATGATTAACCAATATTTTTTAGCCTTGGTGACCAATTAGAGGCCTATGTTGGATAGACTTGGAAATTCTACATGAGAAATCGATATTGGTAGCCTTAGTGACCAACTCGCGTGTGGTAGATGCAAGATGGGATGGATGATGTGCTAGCCTATAGGATAGGAGGACCAAGGATATATTTCCTAGAAGGAGTGGACAATCAACAAGACCTTGTGTTGGGCGAGGTCCAAGGTGTGCACATTTTTTCCAGGGTTCGCGCAGTTGTGTTAAAGAGACTCAACATAAGCGCAATTTTGATGAAGCGTAGCTTGAGGACAAGTTAGCATAGTTTTGGGGATTAGAGAAGCTACGATGAAGCGAAGTAAAAGTACAATAGCTTCAAGGCAGTATGGTTTCGACAAAGGCTGGTAATGACCTAATTTTGGGAAAGCATCTTAGTAATTCCCAAGTGAAGGGTATGGCATGTCATGCTGTCAGAGGAAAAGGGACCTGTCGCCTTAGTTAAACATAGTACTAAGAATGAACAGGATAGCTGAGACATCCAAGGCAAAAGAAACCATTAGAGGTAGAATGATGGATCAACAGCAATAGAAGAGAAAGAACGGCGGAAAGGGACATGCCAGTATGTAGTTAGAGTCGTTCCATCAGAACTGTGGCTGTCAGAAGGGTGTCAGAGCTAGGAGCAGTGAAGAAAGGCGGCCGAAGGCAAGTGAAGTAGCTGTCGACTATGACAAGGTAGGTTAGCGGGGTAACCGCGCTAGTTTTGGGGGATTTTTGGGTAGCATGAGTTTTTGGCCCACAATCATTGTAAAGATGTGACCTTTGGGAACGATCTATAAAAGGGGCAATTTTGTAAGGGAAGGATTGGTCTTTGTTGGGATTGTTTTTTTATCCCTCGTGGTCTTTTGAAAGACTAACTATTGTAAATAGGCTCTACAGATGTGTGCGCAGAGATCCATTAAAGAGAGGAAAAGGGCTCTGCAGCTATGTGCACAGAGACCTATTGTAGAGAGAAGAGTCTGCAGCCAAGTGTGTAGATTGGAACTGTTGAACCCTTCCCATTAATATAAACAATAGTTCTTGTGGACGTAGCTCCCATCCGATGGGTGGACCACGTAAATAAGTGTGTTATGTGCTTGACTGAGTGTGATTGTGTATACTTATGTTTATTTTTACATTCATACTTATGCTTATGTATGTTCATGCTTTTATATGTATTTTCACGTGTATGATGGATGAGAATAATATGTTAAGTATGGAATATGTATGACTAAATGAAAAAGAATCTCAGAATATGTTGAATGCATAAGTAATAGGAAATAACACTAAGTCAGGGAAGCCTGTAAAGTGTGTGATTGTTAAGAAGTAGCGTAGCCTGGAGTTGTGATGTCATATTGTATTGTGGCCGTTACAAAGTGCGCAGTCCCAATGTGCACTATAGCATAAGAAGTAAACGTGAAGTAGGTGTGACTTCGCGTAGCTCCTCAGCTTATTAACCATGCATCACCTGATTACAGAAACCTGCTTCTGTAATCCCCCATAACTTCACCTCAGGTGAGACCTCAGTCAGTCCACAGACTATTTCCAAAAGGGCAAATGAAGAAGGGTTTTGTTGGACCACAACTAAGCCAAACCTGGGTCGGTAAAAGAAACTTAAAGAACGAGGTTCATAGCCAACAAATATTTCCGTTGCCATGCTTGAACTGGTGATGTATTCTGAATATTGGAATCCCGAGAGAACAGGAATATAGAACTGGGTGGATAATACAGAAAATGAGTTTGCAAGGAAAGAAAACAAACATCCACATTTCTCTGACGTAGAATGGTTGCAGAGATACCTATATTCTGATATTTACGAAATTTTCTTCACATTCTTTAGCAACGATATATATGAGTGGCTATCAAGACTAGCAAAATGAAATAATTGTTACCAGGGTGGATAACCTACGGAATGGACCCTAGAACTGATTCAGAAACTTAAAGCAATGGATAGCTCAATCTCAAGAGAAGTAGACTTCTAGCTAGATAGTGTACTAGAAGGCTATGTTATAGAATTTGTTGTGGACACTCTAAAGTCTTACAACGCAGTAGAAGCTGACTTCTTCAAAGGATTCAAAGGTAAGTACCTGAACAATCTCAGTCTATACATTAAAATGTTGTTAGTAGAGAAAGGTGTCTTAAGAATGCAATAAGATTTCTAGGATTTGAATCTGTCTTGTTCAGTAACATAGACAGTGATACTAAGGAAAACATTTACACATTATGAAGTGGTAAAAGATACAATTATAGTACCGGAAAGAGGTTTAATGAACATGAACCTCGCACCTCTCGATAGACTGAGTTAGGAAGTAATAGTTTCTCATATCAGGTTGAGACTGATAGTGAAGCAAAGCCTAGAGTAACTACCTATTAGCCTATTAATCCGCAGAAACCTCCAGTTGACGACCGAAATTGTTAGAAATCCGTGTCAACCCTTCTCTTTACTATGTTAGTATATTGTTGTTGGACGCATATGCTTTGTAAGTCGTCCCGTAGTATTTGTTGATCCATAGTTTATATTAGCCCATAGTATTGACCCATAGTATTGGACGCATATGCTTTGTAAGTTGTCCTGTAGTATTATATGTCCTATGGTTTTGACCCATAGTATTTGGAATAGACTTAGCATATAAGTGTGTGTTGAGGTCATTGAAGGCATCGTGAAGTTAATTGTATTGAGCTTGCTCAAAGGAGGTTGCCCCCTTGAAGGGGCCTACGATCAATATAAAAGTGATTCTGAGTTCTGTCATTTCTGCTATTTCGCATATTCTTATTAATTAATTGTTGTTAGGTGCTTCACATCTGGTATCAAAGCACTTTCTTGGGCTCGCTGGGTGAAATTTCTGCCATTTTTTTTTTCACATCTATTGCAGGTTCAGATTTGGGAATAATCCCTATCTGCTTAACTGTGGGAAGTACTTGGGCATAAGCCCTAAAACTCATTGTGAGGAGTACCACAGGAACCCCAAAGTAGCTGGCCCATTGAGAGGACCTGCCAATGAAAAAGGAAACGACCCCTACCTGATTGACTAGTTCCCACTCATGAGGTAAACCAAGAGCTGTCGTTTGTGGCAAAGCGGTTATAAGTTTTACCTCAGCCGTGGAGTGAGAGGTACTGCCCCAATATGAAAGCCGTCAGACAGCATTGGTGGCCGAGTGAATCCCCTGAACAGATAGGAAGCTACACATACCTGGGGTCCATATCTATTTTCAGCTGAACTGTTGCTGATCACTTTCGCTCCAGATCCAACCGTTTCAGATCTATTCCGAAAGTCGTCCATCTGTTGCAGATCCCTTCCGCACCACTGTTGTCGATCCATTTCTGATTAAAAAAAAAAAGTATAGAATTCTGTTTTTCGGCCATATCTCCCTTGTTTCAACTATGTTTTCCTTGAAACTTCACTGACCTCCCTGCAATCCCATTCTGCATATTTCATTCCTGAAGACCCTATCCCAAATTCCACTTCCTAAGACCAGAAATCCCACATTTGTCTATTTTTAGGGTTTGCGATAACTCCTTCAATTTTCACCCAAACGCCTTCACATTTTGCCACCGTGTTCGTTTCCTAATTCTGCTTCTTTGTGCCTCTCTACCAAATTTTCTCATTCTTTCACCCCGCTTCTGAAATCCCCATTTTTTGCTTCCCTGTCCATCAGAAAGTGTCCAAAACCTAGTCATACCCTAATTACCCATCCAATTTTTTCCCAAATTGAAATCTTCCTTTACTAAATAAGCTTTTGTTTGTGTTTTTCTATCCATTCCCCCCCCCCAAAAAAAAAAAAAAACTCTTGGTTGTAGTTGTCACCCGCGTAGGAGCAAACACCATGGAGGAAACACTTGCAGCCATCCAAACCAAACTCCAAGATCTGGATGAAAAATTTCTCATCCTCCATCTTCAGCATTCAGCCATGAATAATAACCGACAGCCAGAATCTTTTGCAGCCATCGGGTTCTCTTCTTCCAGCAATTTTCATGGGCTGAAGCTTGATTTTCCTCGCTTCAATGGTACTGATCCGACTGGATGGATATACCGAGCAGAACAATATTTCAGTCTGCATAATACTTTTGATGTCCAGAAAGTTCCACTTGCATCCTTTCATTTGGAACAAGAAGCCCTTCAATGGTACTGTTGGTACATCAAAGCTCATCCCGAACCAAACTGGATAGATTTTTGCCAACTCCTTTTGCCACGATTTGGTCCTAGTGCTTTTGATGACTTCACAGGAGCACTCACTAAACTTCACCAAATTGGCACAGTGACAGAGTATCAGACAAAATTGGAGAAACTGGTTAATCACACAGAAGGATTGTCTGATGAATTCTTCAGGAGTTGTTTTATCAGTGGTCTCAAGGATGAAATTCGCTCAGAGGTCAAAATGTTATGTCCCAACACAATGATGGAAGTCCTAGGGTTGGCTAAGTTGGAAGAGGACAAGATCGCAGCTCAACAACGCTCCAAACCCACCTTTGTTCCCTTCAGAAATATGGGTTCCCAACAACCTCCCATCACGCCTGCTCCTCAACCAACTCCTATCAAGCATTTGTCTGAAACAAAGATGCAGGCACACCGAGAAAAAGGGCTTTGTTATAATTGTGATGAGAAATTCACTCGGGGACATAGATGTGTTCAACAAAAGCTCTATCTCTTGGATGTGGATTCTCCGCCTGCCTCAGAACTTGATGAAGAAGCTCTAGATATAGTAGATGATCAGGTCAACATTCAACACCCGCCTATTGACACCCCATCTCAGGATGACCCACCCAATATCTCTCTCCATGCTGTAACTGACATCACCACCCTAAAAACAATGCGAGTCAGGGGATACTTCAAGAAGCTCCCTCTTACCATACTCATTGATTCTGATAGCACTCATAATTTCATTGACCCTTGGATTGCCAAACAAGCTGATTGTTTTGTCCATCCTTGCTCCAACTTTGAAGTCATGGTTGCCAATGGGGGCACCTTACCTTGCAAGGGGAAGTGTCACAATGTGCGTATCTCTATGGAATATTATAACCTGCGCTCTGACATGTTTTCCTTGTCCTTAGGCAGATGTGATGTGGTTTTGGGTGTTCAATGGTTACGTACACTTGGCCCCATCTTATGGGATTTTGTGGAACTTTGGATGCATTTTTCAGTCAATGGGGCACAACAAAAATTAATGGGCTTACAACCAGAGTCTCTCCGCATCATCAGTTCACATCGCCTGGAAAAAATCCTTAAGAAGAATTCACATGGTGTCATCGCTCAGCTCCATTCCATTCAGATGCACCCATCAACGATCTCCACTACTTCCTTGGATAGATATGCAAGTGTCTTTGCTGAACCAATGAGCTTGCTGCCTTCAAGAGACCTTTCCTATAAGAATTTAGTCGCATCTACTTCTCAGTAGGAACTAATGGCTATTTTGCATGCAGTACAGAAGTGGCAGCCATACCTATTAGGGAATTATTTTTGCATCAAGATTGATCTCCAGAGTCTGGAAAAGTTTCTTGAACAATGGGTCTTCTACCCAACACACCTGAAATGGGTTATCCCTATGCGATCACTTACAAGAAGGGTAAGGACATTATAGTGGCAGATGCTCCTTCTCGCACAATTAATGACCCAGTTTCTCTTATAGATCTTTCTCTGCTTGTTCCAAATTGGTTGCAATATGTTCAGTAGGGCTATCTCTTCTATGAACTCCATGCTTCTTCATCAGCAGGGCACTCTGGGTTCTTCAAAATGTATGACTAGGAACAATGTAACTTCTTTTGGCAGGGACTGAAAATGACAATTCAACAGATGGTGGCTGACTGTGATACTTTCCAGGTCAATAAGGGTGAAACGACACTCCTTTCGGGATTGATCAAACCCTTGCCCATCCCTACATAGCTTTGGCCAACTATTTCTATGGATTTCCTAGCAGCACTCTGGTGGTACAATACCACATCTCAAAGGACACCATATGAAGCAGTCTATGGACAGACACCTCCATTTCTTCTTCCATACATCCTTAGCAGCTCCCCAGTTCAAGAAATTGACTCGATTCTTCGCAACCGCGATCAGATTCTTCTCATTCTGCAGGACAATCTTCACATGGCCAGAATTTGCCTGAAACAACAAGCCGATCAGCACCGTTCTGAGTGCATTTTCCATGCAGCTGATAGGGTTCTTCTTCGTCTAAATCCTTCCAAGCAATCCTCCCTGACACTCCAAAGGCGTCAGTGGCCCGAAATGCAACCCGAGGATGCTACCGAGGAACCACTCCTTCAGATTCTGCAGCAATTTCTCCAACCAAATCTTTGAGGACAAAGCTTTTTCTAAGGGAGAGGGGATGTTAGGAACCCGTGTCAACCCTTCTCTTTACTATGTTAGTATATTGTTTTTGGACGCATATGCTTTGTAAGTCGTCCCATAGTATTTGTTGATCCATAGTTTATATTAGCCCATAGTATTGACCCATAGTATTGGACGCATATGCTTTGTAAGTCATCCCGTAGTATTATATGTCCCATGGTTTTTACCCATAGTATTGGGCATAGACTTAGCATATAAGTGTGTGTTGAGGTCATTGAAGGCACCGTGAAGTTAATTGTATTGAGCTTTCTCAAAGGAGGTTGCCCCCTCGAAGCGGCCTGCGATCAATATAAAAGTGATTCTGAGTTCTGTCATTTCTACTATTTCGCATATTCTTATTAATTAATTGTTGCAGGTACTTCATAGAAATACTACTAACCCATAGAACAATAGTAGTAGTAACAGCAGGAGCAAGTACTCACAATGTTCCAAGTAATAGTATACCTAACACATCACAGAACACTACACCTCCTAGAAGAAGAATGAAAGATGACATCAAATTGCCCATATTCAAAGGAACAGGTCTAGAAGACCCTGAGCAATGCTGGTTTCTTTGTGAAGCCGTGTGGAATGTTAAACAAGTACATGATGATGATGTTAGACAAGCACAACTAGTTACCACATTTAGGGACGGAGCCTTAACATGGTTTATGAAGTACTCTATTGGACAAAATAGAAAACTAGAAGAGAATAGAATTGTGCTCATCAAAGAATTTAAAAAACCTAAGTCAGAATCGTTGTGTATCATAGAGCTCAAAGAAATTAAATAGAAAACGAGTGAGTCAGTGTGGGAATTTAAAAACTCAGAAGGAGATATAACCCTTATTCGACAACTAATTATTTGAAAAACAACAAAAATGATGTTGCACTATACTTTTAAGCTAAATCAACTATATGCAACTTCATTTACCTACTTACTATCCTACCTTGCCAAAGTGTTAGAATAATTAATATTCCAACCTTTTTCCACCTTAGTATTATTTCCCTTTTTCCTAGTATTGGATGATGTTGTTGACCCCCTATTGGTGTGTAGTTTTCATCTAGGACTCATTATCCACTTGATGTGCCCTCCATGCATGAATTTAGGCCATGCAAATTTAGTTCCATACATTTTAGGAGTTAACTCAGTGATCAGGTTCAGTCCACCTGAGTTCATGACTGTAGTGGGGGGTTTGAGCTCTGATTTCTGCTAACTGTTTTCTAATGCACCCTCTCTAGCCTGATTTGCATGAGAAAATCCCTGATGCTCCCTTCATGATCATTTAACTGACAGTAGCTTCAGTTAACCGACATTTAGATGAGTTTGGAACCATTGGAGAACTTTAGTGGGGGCAATTCCTATGTTAGACTGACATGGATTCGAATTCCTACTAGATAATCGAATTCTCTCAATTGTACTATATTATTTTAATGTACATATTAATGGAATATGACACCAGTTTTGATGCACATCTGATTTTCTTTGCATGTTTTATTTTACTGCTCAATTCTTGCTAGATTTCACTGCAATTCTTCTTCATTGCTAATTATTTCACTATGACGTATTCCCAGGCTCAAATATTTGTTGTGTTACAAAATTTCATATGGTATCAGAGCTCAACAAAGTTGGTTTATCTTTGTTTTGATATTTTTCTGTAGGATTTTGAGAAGTTTTCAGTGAAACAATAGCAGCAGTAGCAGTTTGCATTCACTCCAGTAGCTACAAATGGAGAATTCGAATGCTCCTTTGACACCAAGAATCCTGACACCCTTCAATTATCTAGATTGGAGGGAAGACATGTAGATTGTCTTGCACAACAAGAGTCTGTACAGGGTCACAATGGGAAAGGAATTCGAACCTCAGGAAATTGTTGAGAAAGCAAAGTACTTGAATAAGTTAGATGAGGATTTCCATTTTATGTGTATTCACATATCCATAAATTTTCTCTTCCATCTTGATGGATTGAAAACCCCAAGGGAGTTTTGGCAGAATCTTGAAACTCTCTTTGGTAAGAAAGATGAGCTAAGATGCCACGTTTTGGAGAATGAATTAATTTCTCTTCAACCTTGCAATTTCGAAACCATACAATAGTTGTTTTCAAAGTTCAATTCCTTGGTTATGCAGTGAAAACAATGTGGAACTGCAAGAAGGATGAGAAGCTCGTGCTATCCATCTTAAGTAAGCTTGGCCCTGAATTTTTAGTATTTGTGTCCACCTTCCACTTTGGGATATTGTCAATCCCCAATTGGAAAATTCCTTATTTAGATACATTCACATAATCCATGATCCAAGAACAAGACAAAATTATCCAAATGGGATCCCTGAAGGCCTCCAAGAATCATGATCTTATGGATGGGGAGTCCAAAAGTGTGAATGATAAATGGAATCCGAAGAGAAAGGATAAGAAGCAATCTCAATCCAAACCAAAGGAGAAGCCTAATCCATCAAAAAGAGCCTCCGGATCCAAGAAGGATAAGAAAAAGAGGTTTGAGAAGGCCAAGTGTACCTATTGCAAGAAGGGAAACCATCCAGAGAGTTCCTGCATGAAGAAGAAGATAGATCAAATGACCAAACTTCTTGAACAACACAATATTTCCCTCCTAGAAGGCGCAAGGAATACTAATTCTAGAAGTGAGACAAATGATCATGAGAGATGCCATGCACTGAAGGCTGGATTCTCTCAATCAAAATCCTTCCTCATAGAGTTTGGAGCCTCCAACCACATGGTTGTCTCCAGAGAGTCTTTTTCTTCTTTAGATCTCATTGATGGTCCTAGTATTCACATGGGAGAATGATTCACATATCTCTGTTGAAGGGAAGGACACAATACAACTAGAGAATGGAAATCTCAACAATGTTCTATATGTGCCCTCTCTCATAGCAAACTTGTTATATGTTTATCAGATTACACACACAAGTTCACCGAAGAAAGTTGTTCTTGGACCTGACATAGTTGATATTGCAAATATCTCATATGGGAAGCTAATAGCTAAAGGTGTTGCAAACCATGCCTCAAAGGCATATGAGTTCTCCTATTTTTTTCCATATTCACATCAAAGTGCTCTCTTGACCCATGCCAACGAGACTAGAAGAATTTGGCATGAGAGATTCGACCATCTAAATTTCAAGTACTTGCAGCAATTGTACAAGGAAGATATGGTTGAAGGATTTCCCGACATAAAATTCTCTCAAGGAATATGCAAATGATGCTTGGTAGGGAAGAATACAAAGCGAAAGTTTGATGTTGGAAAGGCAAAGAGAGCTTCCTCCACACTTGATTTTATATACAATGATGTCTCAGGACAAATGCCCACAACTTCTATGAATGGATCCAAATACCTTTTGACCTTCATAGATGACTACTCTAGGTTCCGTTGGATCTATTTTCTTAAGCAGAATTCTAAGGTATTCGATACTTTCAAAGTTTTCAAGGCCTTGGTTGAGAACACTATTGGGAATAAGATCAAAGCACTCAGATCTAACAATGGAGGGGAGTACATCAAGAGAGAGTTGCAGTAGTTTTTTTCTTTTGAGGGCATCCGAATGTATCATTACGTGCCATACACACCGCAACAAAATGTTGTAGGTGAGAGGAAGAATAGGCCATTGAAAGAAATGGATACCTGTTTGCTTGAAGCAAGGAATCTTCCACCATATATTTGGGCAGAAGCAATGAATTGTTCTTCATACATTCAGAACAAGGTACCCCACAAATCTGTGAATGGGGTCACTCCATTCGAAGCACTGAAGGGACACGAGCTAGATGTCTCTCACTTGAGGGTTTTTGGATCCAAGGCATAGGCCAAAATCCCATCTGACAAAAAAAAAGCTCTTCAACCCCAAAGTAGCGAATGCATTTTTCTAGGCTATCGAGAAGATGCAAAGGCATACAAACTGATGGAGATTGCAACGAAAATATGCTTCATTGAAAGAAGTGTCTAGTTCAACGAAGATCCATTGCAAGATCTATAGTCAATTGAAGAAAAAGATAGATCTGATTTGCCTCCACCATTTGCACTTGATGAAGATCAAAATGATTTCTCTTTTGATGAGGACCAATTTGAATCATATCTTGATGTTGAGAATGAAGATCAAGCAGATCCATATCCAGAACTAGCACATGCTCCCAATCCATGGCCAAGGCCGAAATGGGCTCACAAAGTCCTTGAAGCTATTGGGAACATAGATGGGGATCCATCTAACCATAGAAGAACCAGATCTCAGCATCAAGATGCAAACCTTGCACTAATTCATAGAGATCCACTTCTCCCAAAGAGGTGCTACATGATGGTGGGGTCTGATCCACAATCCTTCAAAGAGGATTTCCATGATCCAAGATGGAAAATTGAGGTTCATATGCACTTCATCAGGGAACTAGTGCATAATAGGACCAACACACTACATTAATGTCCTACAGAGGAGTAGACTGCAAACATTTTTACAAAGTCTTTCACTCATAAGAGATTTTCCTATCTCAGATCTCTACTTGGTGTGAAGGCTGCTTGAGTTCCCTGTTGTTCATTTTTTTTTTTGGGGGGGGGGGTCCCATGAGGTTTTCCCCATTTACTTAGTTTCATGAACATTTATTTTTATTGTTTGGGTGACCTTTGGTCTTAGTTACCAGGGCCTAGGTTGTATAAGTTTGGATTAAGGGGGGGGGGGTTAGGATAATTGATACTCCAACCTTTGTCCACCTTAGTATTATTTCCCTTCTCCTAGTATTGGATGATGTTGTTGACCCCTTAGTGGTGTGCAATTGTCATATAGGAATCATTATCCATTTGATGCACCCTAAATGCATGAATTTAGGTCATGCTTACATGCATGCATGAATTTAGACCATGCAGAGTCAGTTCCCTACATTTTAGGAGCTAACTCAGTGATCTGGTTTAGTCCACCTGAGTTCATGACTGTAGTGGGGGGTTTGAGCTCCGATTTCCACTGACTGTGATCTAATGCACCCTCTCTAGCCTAATTTGTGTGAGAAACTCACTGATGCACCCTTCATGATCAGCTAACTGACAATGGCTTCAGTTAACTGAGATTCAGTTGAGTTTGGCACCATCGGAGCACTGTAGTGGGGACGATTCCTATGCTAGACTAACATGGATTTGAATTTCTCCTGGATAATATAATTATCTCAATTTACTATATTATTTTACTATACAAATTAATGGAATATGACACCAGTTTTGATGCACATATGAGTTTCTTTGCATGTTTGATTTATTGCTTAATTCTTGCTAGATTTCACTGCAATTCTTCTTCATTGCTAATTCTTTCACTATGCGGTATTCCTAGGATCAAAGATCTGTTGTGTTATAGAATTTCACACAAAGAAAGACTCGTATCTTAAGTATACAAGTATTTCCAATGGATCCATGTGCATAATAGAGTTATAAAATTACTCACATTCATGTTTGAACGGTATACTTTAATAAGTACCAGAACATGAGGAACTAACTGCTTTGATGGATATGGTGTCAAGAACTGTTGAAGCGTAGAGTGGTTCTTTGGCCAAATGCTTGTCTGGAAACATATTTCAATGTAGTCTTTGTATTCTTGGATCTCTTGTTCATTTGTCATGCCATGAAGTTCATTAGAGATTTTCCCATCAAACCCCTGAGTGGACAAAGGACCTAGATATGGTGACAAACATGCAAGGAATTATTCAATCTATGGCTCTAGTGTCTTCTCTTCACCTATGGTGGTCCATGATTCTTTGATCTTCTCTTGAAAAACTTTCCCAGACCTCAAACAAGTTCCCTGCAGTGGTGCAGGTGAGATAGAATACGTACTTAGGAAAGTGGATAGTTCAGAAGGATTTGGATGGGCAGGTAAGTGTAGTAGGTGTGACTAATTACTTTGTTATTGAAGAGTTGGTGGAAGATATGGAGGATATGTTTGTGTTGCAGGATGATGAAAGCTATCCATGCCATCATAAAATGGACCATACCAAGTTGGTTTCCAAGGTTGATATGGGTTATACTAAGGTTGCCATGGATTCCATAGTGTAGGAGTATCCCACGATTGATTATGAGAATAATAAAATAGAGCGATAGAGTTTTGAACCATACATGGTTGAGATGGATTTTGGGGAGCCGTGTCATAAAGTGAACTTGTGTCTCTTGGTTGAGCTTGATATGCTGCTTTAATTCTAGGAAAGGAAGGGAAGCTATCTGTGGATTCATTCAAGTCACATATTCCACAAATTTCAATATTATCCAAAGGACAATCCCTCGTGGTATGCTTTTTATGGAATTGAGAAAAAATATGGATAAAACTCTTTCAAATTCCTCTTGCTTTTCCTTAAACTGCAAAACATCCAATTGTGAATTTAAAGAGTTGATAATATCAATTTTAAAATTGTTAATGGAATTACTAATTTCAACTCTTGTAACTTGTGTCCCTGCAATAGATTTTATCCTCCTTGAACATCGTTTGCATAACTCATAGACCTCTTCATATTCCAATTGAGAAACATCCCCTATTTCCATTAGATTCAAGACTTCTAAAAATTCGTCTTGAATTTCTCTAAGCAAGATTGTTCACACGGTTTCTTTGCTTAGTTGTCTTTGTTTTGATCTTTGGAGGTTGTATTGGAATCGGTCTACATATTCCTCCAAACTTTCATTCTCCCCTTGTATCATTCCGAAGATCTCTTCTCGGGCCTTGTAGTATCCTTGATATCTTTTCAAGAATACATTTTTCATGTCTTCCCAAGTTTGAATGCTATTCCCACCGAGACCCATGAACCATTGGAGAGCTTCTCCTTTCAAAGTAGCAGGAAACAACATCAACTTGTGAGCATTAGTATAATATTTCTAACTTCTACAAAGCACTTCAAATTCAAATAAAAATATATCTGGATCTTCCATTTCCAAACCATGAAAATTCGGTAAAACAGATGGGGGAACATTCTTCATTTGTGTTACTTCTCCTAGATCTCTAATGTGGAATTCAAAGGTAATAGTTTCTCCCTGGTTAGGATTTGCGTCTTCTTCACCTACCATCCCTCCCCAAAATAGAAGAGGCTACGGTTCCAGATGTTGCTAGGATTTGAGAGTGTTCTTTAAGTAACATCCACCTTTACTTAACAAGTTCTTGAACATTCTTTGAATCATTTTGTTGGCTTAAAAGTTTTCTTTGCACATGGATTAGTACAAAAAGTTCTTACAACACCAAAAATTGATTGAAATTTAACTTTGAGAATCCTATTAAAAAAATGAAATGACAATATTGTAAAACTTATGCACACCACACTTGCAAGAAAGAAATCAAACTCTCATAGAAGAAACACTCTTTCATAAAAGGAAAGCATGCTTGTGTAAAAGAAACACGTTTGCTCATAAAAGGGAGCAACAAGGCTTTAGAGAGACCCACACAAGTGGATGTGTCGGGATATTATACCACAGAAACCCTGTAGTGAGTTTTTCTTTGTGCCTTACTATTTCTCCTCCCCCAAGCAATTCAAAGGAAAACTACCTATCTAAACTCCAATCCCTTTAGCGCCTCCTCAGCAATGGTGCCAAACTTGTCAGACCTAATATATGCTTATTAATAATCTGACATTTAAATTGTCAACCAGGGGTACATAGACTTAGAGGTGCAAGCACAGTATGTGCAGGATCAAAGCCTATCCAATGCAAATTAACTAATATGATGATTTGCATAAGGAAAAATGCTAACTAAATAGTTAAAAAATCAAATCTAGAAACTAATACGAGAAATAGTATGATAAATCAATAAACTATTTTGTGAAACTATGACAATGTCTAAGAGAAATCATTGATGAAGAAAACACATCTTAAAAGCAATCTATGATCTAATGTTCTATGGAAAGCAATAAGAAAACTAGATCTACTTTTGTTGATTTTAACACAAATGCAAAGAACTCTTGAGGCTATTGTCTACCAATTAACAGAATTATGAAAATATCGCACATCTTTTAAGACAATTACAACCGACAAACTTTTGAAAACAAAATTCAACTAACACACTCCTAAGGACAGCAAATTAACTCTATGAAAATCAATCAAACTTAAACTTGCAGGAACAATAACTAAGCTAGTGCTAAATCTAGTTGGAAACCATTGATTTATAAAAATACCAAGATTGGTCTATGTGAATTAAATATAAAAGATTTTTAAGTCCATGATCTCAAATCAAAAACTATGATTAGATTTACAGAGGTCTAGATTCTACAAGTTTATTTTGTATATTTTTTTCTTTTAAAGATTGAAAACAGAGTAAAGTTTTAACCATAGTAGCAAAACACGTCTGTATTGGTAGTTGTTGTACAGAAATTCGAACCAAGTTAATCTCCTTACTAATACTAACTTACTTGTACATGACTACGTGTAGTTTTTTATTTGTGTTTTATTTTATATGAATTGTTATTTTAATTTTTACTTTTATGTTTTACTTTTTAGTATTTAGGTAGTTCCTTCTTATTTTTCTGAAGTCATTTTATATAAAAGTAGATTTGTGTAGATTTTAAAGTCATTTTATATGTATTACGTAGTTGTTATTTTAAATTTTATTTTTATGATTTTACTATTTATTTAATAATTCTCTTAGGTTTGGTGAAGGAATGGATATGATGAATCATGACATCATAAACATTGTTATATTATATGGTATGCCATGTATCTAATTTGAATTTGAGATATGTTTCAAGTTGTTTTCAATGAAGAATGAATGATATGTTAAAATTTGGAATGATTTATGTATAATTTTATTTTTTTAAAATTAAAATTGCATGTTTTTTGTATTTATAACATGTCTACTCCCGTATTTTAGTCGTACTTGATTTTTTTGTTACATATTTTTTCTGTATCGTTTCCAAATCGTATTCGAATCTGTCCTCGAATCTTGCTACTATGCATTTAAGTAGCTAATAGTTTTAGTTTTTTTATATTTGTAAATATTTTTGAACAACCAAGCTCTGATAATTTAGAATTATCAACCCTAATTTAGATTTTGTTATAGCATGTATAGCTATGATATTTATGTTTAGAGCTTTCAATAGAGAGTGTTAGGTTCAACGTTATGCATTCTTATGAACAATGTACAAAATGTGAGCCTATTCCATGGTTGTCCATAACGACTTTGTTATATAGGATAAATTAAAGCCCCTAACACATAGAATTATAAATACAATTTACATATTTCATTTTTTTAATCAATTATTAGAAACTTATTTTTATCTAAACACAATCTTAAGTAACCTTTTATTTTCAATGTTTAATTTTCTAGATACATTTCATTATCATTTTCAACCAAATCGATTTATTTAAAAAGCAACCACTAATAAGTATTTAATTCTTGTTGAAGATATTTTAGCCATCTACTACCTTTTATGTGTACATGATAGAACACTTAAATCTTTACCAGATAAAGCAATGAAGCACCATAATCCCAAGGTGAATTGCAATTCCATTACTCAAATCCTTTCATCTTTGAGATCTATTTCCAAGGACTTTGAACCTCATTACATCCACATAGTAGAGGGCCATGAGACTTCAAAAGGTAGTATAAATTTTGAACCTTAGATCTCTAAAACAATGAACGTACTCCACATTAGGATCCAAGAAGAGTTCATAAATTTGAAAAGTCTAAGTTGATATACAAAGATGTCATTACTCAAAGATAAATGAGATCTTAAATTGTCAAAGGTATAAGAATCCCTTCCCCTTTATAAGGGCGGGGATTCTGCCTAGATTAGACAATCAATCGAATCTCTCTTACTTCACATATATATAAATATGAAGTACCTCAATTCTCTTTTTGAAGTCCAAAAGATTTAAGTTCCGTTTTCTTTTCTCTCACATCATTGAAAGGAACTATTCAACACCTTCATTCTTGTTGTGGCTTGGGAGGTTGATATCTATGTTGACCCATTGCATAATCGACTTCACAATAAGATCATGCAATGGGTCAATATAGATATTAAATCTTATTTGATATGCATGAGAAGATCAATGTTTTTTTCATCATTTTTATGAGGTTAAAGATATTATATAAATTTTTTAAGAGTTATTCATATTATATTTGATTATATATCTTAATATAATATTATTTTCATATTAAATAGAAATGTTAAATGTAAATTCATTCTATTTAAATTGAATAATAATTTATTTTTGTTTCATACACATACATATGTGTCTATTAGAATAATTGATTTACCATTTTCTTATTAAATAAAAGATATTGTATATAAATTATTTTATTTAAATTAAATAATAATTTATTTTTGTCTTTGTACGTGTAATAAAAAAGAATGTATGATCTATCCATTTCTATTAAATAGATTAAAATATTTATTTTCTTTTAACCTTAAACTAACTTATTTAATGATTACAACACTTTTTTTTTATATATTTCAATTTATTTTAATAAGCTTGTTAAGTTCATAAAATATTGAGATTTTGTTTGAGGTTATTTTTTAAATTTATTTTTATTGTGTTTTTCTTAACAATACTTCTTATTTCACTCCTAGAGTTAGTTTACATATATTTTAGACCTATTAAAATACTGAACCATACAATATTGACATAAAATTTCATTTCTCCTTTTTTTTTCTTTCTACCCATTACCAAACGCCTTTCTTGCTTCACGAGAGATCAAAATATTAGTGTGAAACAATGTTAACAAGAATTGCTATTACTTTTGCTCTTGCCTTGAATATTTATTGTATAACATATGTGTTATTAATTTGAGTGTGACCATTAAAAAATATATAAGTATGTTATTTATTTGGCATAAAACAATTTAAATGAACCTGTTCCGTAGTTGAATTGGTCTTGCCATTCTCTTATTTCACTTTTGCAGCTCGTTTACATATATTTTAGACCTATTAAAATACTTTGCTTCCAATTAATTGCCTATGCTTTCAATTTTTCCAAGTAAACGATAGAGTTAGTTACAACAATATTTTTATCAAAATATTAAAAACTCTTCATCTAATTTCGGAACATAGTTGTGCCTCCATATTTCAGTTTTTATATGGCTCTTGATCTAATTTCGCAACATAGTTGTGCCTCCATATTTTTTCCAATATGTGAGACTTTCCTTAAATACGTAATACGTTAAACTTTTGAATTTGGCAATTTTGATACAATGCAATATTTAACTCTTCCTTTCTTTGATAAACAAATTGTTCGAAATTATATAAATATAATTTTACTTAAATGGTCAAATTTCAAATTTATATAGTTTGAAATTTTTATTACCAACTGATGGAATAGAAAAATACATAAAAAGTCAATTGAGAGAGGAATGCTATTATATTCCTCATCCAAATTCGAATTTTACTATAATTTCAAAAATATAAATTATTTTATATTTAAAATATTTATGTATGATTTTGGCCTTCACAAATATTTAAAATTCATTAATTATATAATTGAATGGTAGAAAAGTGCAGGGTTAGAATTTGATGGATAGTCATGGATCATTTGTGACTTGAATACTATCTATATTTGATATATAGTTAGAAATAATTTTAAGATTTTTCAAAGTTTTAGTTTTATAGGGACCCAGCAAAAACAGAGAATGGAACCTGAATCTATCCAACTGCAGAAACAGAGAATGAAACCTAGATCTACATTGAGCCAGCAATAGGACCCCACATCTGATCCTACCCTCAGACCCCAAAATTTTACGTTGCTTCAATGAGCCTAAAAATTTCTGAACGTGGATAGCTATACCTCGAAATTGACCTAACAAAATCTTCACTTTGCCAAAAACACCATTTATAATAACTTTTATTCACAAATCGGATACAACATTCCTAATTTCTTGCACGGATTAATTACTGAGAATAACAATAATAAGCAGTACACAGTACATTTATGTAGATCTGTTCTGAATCCTGATACTGTAGTTCTTGCTTGCACGGATTATTAAAAAAAACAAAAAAGGAGCAGTACACTGTGAATATAGTGCATATATGGAGATCTATTTATACATCTCCATATATTCATAACCATCTGTTACAGTAATCTTCGGGGTAACTATTACGAGTATCACAGGGATACCTGTGGATGCACTCATCCCAAACAGTCTTCTCAAATGGATGGGTTTCTCTCAGCACTTCCCACACAGCGCTGTTGCACTTGAATCCCGAACCCAGTGCTATCTGCCAAATGCGATCTCCCACCTTAAAACGTCGCTTGGCTTCCATGTAAGCCGCTTCATACCAGATCCCGCTCACAGAGGTGTTCCCGAAGCGATGCAGGGCCATGCGAGAGGGCTCCAAGTCGTAATCAGTAAGCTGCAGGCTCTTCCCAATTCCATTGATCACACTTCTACCCCCGGGATGAACGCAGAAATGCTGGAAGGCCACCCTGAAATTAGGAATATAAGGCTTCAATTTCATCTTCAAGACCTTGGTGCATATCATATTGTAGGCATAGTAGAGCTGCTCCGTTATGGGAAGCACTTTGGGGCCCAAGGTGACCATGTTCCTCTTCATGGCGTTCCCCGCCACGTCTATGAGTGAAGGGCTAAGGTCAACGCCATAAAGCCCCTCGTCGTCTTCCTTTACCATCACGCAACGGTAGGCCTCATCGACTGCAGCCACGTTCGTCCTGACTGTGTGCAAGAGCCTCATCTTTGCCCGGCCTGCGTCTTTGCCTTTGTTCGACAGAAGCAACGCGTACCCACCGACTCTGAAGAGGCAGTTGGTGACCATCATGGACTTATCGTTGCCCTGATACTGGGCGTTGGCCGTTATGCTCTCGGTGCCGATTACGAGAGCATAGGAATCGAGGTAGACCTTGAAAAGGTCCTTCGCCATGTCCACTGCTATGAGGCTGGCGCTGCAACCCATGCCGGAGAGATTGAAGGTCTTCACGCTCTCTTTCATCTTGTAGCGCTTCACGATCCACGCCGTGAGCGACGGGGCGGGGCCGAAAGTGGAGACGTTGACGATGATAATATCGATCTCCCGGGGCTCCACGCAGGTCTTGGCGAAAAGCTCGTCCAGAACAGCCACGAAGCTCTCCTCCATTTCCAGTTGCGCCTCCTCCAAAGTCGCAACCATTCCATCGTTGAAAACGCAGCGTGGGGCGTACCTTTCTTCCCCGAGGCCGGATTGCCTATAAATTCTCCAATGAAAACTGGCTTTGTCCACTTTGATGGGCTCGTGTATCGCCGAAAAATATATGCTTAGCTCCGTGTTAAGCTGTCGCTCGGCCGGTGGCTTGTAGCAAGCAAAGTCCAGGAGATAACACTGGTGTCGGGATCGTTGGCGAAGGATAAAAGACATCCCTCCGCCGAGCATAGAACACACCAAAATAATCTCGGCTGTCCTTGTAACTACTACCTCCTTCACGCAGCCAAAATCCCCAACCCATTCACGCTCCGCAGCAGCGACCACAGCGTTGAGGAACACCAACCATAAGACATGAATTTCGATAACAAAATGCCATGAGAGCAGTAGTCGAGCCATGGCAAATACGCGAGTGTCTATAGACATTCTGACCAGATGGCATGAGTACAGGAGATAAATAAATCTCCATGACGATAGAGATGGATCAACGGCCGAGAATGGATCAAGTTTGTCAATAGGACGGGGTTGGCTGAAAATGTTGCTTTTTATTGAAATAATGACGTTTATCATGAGGGTGGGGTAGGATGAAAGTGTTGCTTTTTATTGAAATGTCTTTTTTTTAATTAATGAAGTTTATTATGAGGGTGGGGGTGGGATGAACTTGTGTTTTTTATTATTGAAATGTCTTTTTTTTTTAATTAATGATGTTTATCATGAGGGTAGGGCTCACGAAAATGTGTAACCAACTTTGCATTATGAAAGTGAAATGGATTGAAAAGTGTGCAATCACCTAATGGAGGAAAGGTGAACAAGATAGATAGAAACAAAGTTTGAACAATATAGATAGAAATAAAGTTTCAAGTCTCTTCTTTAAATGTTTGAGTTTGTTTGTTTTTTTGCACGACTTTGTTACATGGATTGACAATGGTAATTTTATGTGTAATTAGTAATAGTCAACATATTTTTTTCCCTTAACCGTGGTGAGTAGACTATTCATGCACCATAGATTTACAGAGTCTGGTTGACCTTGCGGTATAATCGTAGGTGTGTACTCAGGTTGACCTTGCAGTATAATCATAGGTGTGTATTTAGTTAGATATGCTCTTTTTATGCATATACTTTATTGTTGTTTTTATGCATATGTCGTGCCCCTTTCACACTAACTGATGAAACTGGCTCTTGGGATCAAGTTTGTATAGAATTGTTATCCCTCTACTTAACACATGTTTCACAAACCAAAATTGGTTTAGTATGTTTCACAAACCAAAAATGGTTTAGTAATACTTTGTTTTTATCGTTATTGTGCTTTGACGAAAATTTAATCAAGTGTTGGAGATATTTTATACGCAGTCAATTTATCATTTGGAGATATTTTATACACAGTCAATATCATGTGTTGAAGGTATTCTATCATAGTAAAGTATGGAGGTATGAAGATCACAACAATAGAAAATTCAAAGAAAAGATCCTTTCTCCATTAAAACTTGGCAATGTAATCTTTTTCATGCATATATTAGAGATGTATGGAGACTAAAAAATGCAATGAAAAAATTTGTGAATATATAAGAGATGTACAGAGATTAAAAAATGTAATGAAAAGATTATGATTGTTATATGCATATATTGATTGAAAGACGGGCAATTTTTCGTAGGGTTAAGAATCTTCAATTGTGCAAACAACAACCAGACAACAAAATCGACAACAAATAATACATGTCGTAATTACAAAAAAATTAAATTAAAATCCCTTAAATTACTGATACCATGGTGTATAGAGGGTTTTATAGAAACAACAATCCACAAAAATATGCAATATGAAGAGAGGAAAAGAAGACATGATACATACCTCTCAATAGATTCGAGGTTTTGATGATGAAGAATCAGCAAAAAACAATGGCAACCACCATTGCATCAAGACCTTTACCAATTTTTGAAGCTGAAAGAAACACTTAGCTGCAAAACCATGGATCGACCCCAATTGTAACATGGACATGTAGAATGTAGAACTTTGTGGACAAGTTTTCAATTTATTACATTTTTTTGTTTTACCTTATAGTGTATTTCCATTGAATCCAAAGTTATCTTCTATCTTTTTTTATAATTATACTTAATTTATATATATACAATAGCATTGCTTGTCTTTCAATTTTAAACATATTTGAAATATATTTTTAACTCTTCACAAAGACATTATTATCTTTAATAACTAAAAAAATCTTTACATAAAAATAATTTCAAAGTGAAACAAAATTGTTCTATATCTTGTTTCTTAAGATACAACACAATAATTTATTGTAGAAAGAAATATTCATTATAGCTAAAAACTTTGTGCATTATATTTATTCTTTTTGACTTATGTTGTATTTTATGCTATATTTAAAATATTTGATTTTTAAATAATTAAATATATAAATAATGGATTGAATTATATCATGGTATTTTTATTTGTTAATTTTTAAAAATAGTTTTTTTAATTATTTTTTAAAATAATAATAATAGAAATTTCATAATATAATGAATTAACAAATTTAACTTGTTTTTTTGTTGAAGGAACTTAACAATTAACAATGATAAGGAGATTGTGAAATATTTTCAATATTATGTATTACCAAATAAGAGATACATAAACATCATAAATATGAGATCCTTGCAGTGAACGCTTGCCACAAAAATAAACCTAATCTACTTCGGCGTTCGCTCATAGTATAGTATCGAGCGGTTATGCAACAAGTATATGATCCAACTCAGTGGTGTTTTGCATTGACGGAAAGAATTATAAGCAAGCCGACAGTAGGTACTTACTTTGATCAACGCCTTTGAAGGGAAGGGAAGAACATTTTAGACCCGAAAACGCTACATCTGCACTCCTGTCATCGACTTTCGACTTATATCTACTCTCTTGAGTCGCTATACTTGTTTGGACTGTTTTAATCTTGTTGTAGGTGTCCGCAAAATAAGTAGGACAGTTGAAGAGAATGGCCTCCCATACTGACGCACCATCTGTTATTGTTGTGAGCTGATATTTCAACCTATGAATTGTTTTTGTTGGGAATTCATGTGTTCATTTATTATTAAATGATTCTTTCAATATTTTTCTGCTCTGGTTTGTTTTGTTGTACAGGTGTGTAAGGAACGAAAATTCTATCGATGCCATCAAAGGTTTAATCCAATTGTTGGGCATCGCACCAAGGAAAGTTGTCCAAGTTTATTCTTGTTGTCACAATTTAATACCAGCCTGGTGATGAAGGAGGTTACGCGTCAGGTTTGCAAGAATTAAAATGTATTACATGTCAGTCATTTGGGGATTTAATGCATGGTAACTTGCTGAAACCAAGGGGGATCATGCCACGATTTGCAAAAGATATCAAACCATTTAAGAATGACTTATGCCAACGCATGATAATCATATCACTGGCTAACCATCATATTGTAGATTATTTGTCATGAGATCTGAATCGATTGCATTGATTGATTTTAGTTTGTTGTTAACAAATGGATTTATAAATAGTGAACGAGCTCTTGGATTGATGTTTGCTACCAGAACTCTTTTATTCATAACAAAATCGTTAAATTTTTATGAACGGGAAAATAGAATGCTGTCAGCAAATGGAAGAGGACAAGGTTGTATTTTGAGGACGTGTTTGTTGAGATCATTGCAGCTGTCAAACAAACTGCACGCCAACGCCAAAGTGAACCATCTTCCCCGAGATCACAGTGGCTGGGATATCGTTCCACCGAAGCATTTCCACATTTGGGGATAAAAGAAACCAAATTGCAGTTTCATAGTTTCCACGAATACCAGATTTCAGTTACTAGTAGATTGGCGAGTCCATCAAATTGTAGCCTGAGATCAAGGGAAATCAAGTAAAGGTGAAACCATCTTAGAGACTTAGGTTAGGACCCCTCTCATTTCAATCCCAGCATATATATATATGGTGTAAACTATATTAAGAATTCGGCTCAGAGGTTAGATCAAGGAGTTGCGTCTCCATTAACACAATCTTTATACTTATGAATATAAAATTTTAAATTTCAACTAAACAGTTTTAATCCCAATCCAAGGACTGCGATATTTCTCTCTTGTGGACGTGTGGGGCTCTACGGGGTTCATCTCCTATGCCTTCAATGTGGCTCTCTATCGTTGTTTCTCAGAGGGATTTAGGACTTGAGTGGCAACAGTTTTCCATGAGCTATGGTGGAACCAAAATATGCAGGTCTATAAACACTCTGTTGGAAACGGTAACATTTAAAACTTGTTATTTCATTTTAATTGCTTTTACATTTCAAATAATAAGATGAAACAATTGTGATCAATTCTCTACAAAGTCAGGAAGATTATCTTGAATTGAAATCATTCCATTTAGTATTCAGCTCGATTTCGGTTACGTCCAAGTGCAGTATCCAAATGTGAGCCAAATTAGGCTTGCTGCTCTAGGCCATACAATTTTGTCTCGACTGCAGGCTTCGAACTTAAATTGGCACCATTTCGCAACGGTCGAAAAAATGATAAGCTTGGAGTCAGCTTACCGTTGAACAAAGCGGGATTCGATCCCCAGGCAAACCACACGGCCGCATAATTCTTTGGTTGTAATATCACCGCAGCTTTTAGTCTATTCTGCAAGCAAGCAACCCTATAATTGTTTTTTACATTTCAAATAGTAAGATAAAATTTCAGCATTGACAATGTCTTATGATAACCCTAAGTGTAATATTCATGCTCACTATTGTTGAAATTTTATACTTTTATGTGAAATAACTTGTTGTAAACTCCATGGACATGAAATAAGAGATCTGTAAGTCAAATTTGCACGTTGTAATCTCCATGGATCTGAAATAAGATATTCTGTAAGTCAAATTTGAACGAAAACATTACGAAACACGGGATTTTCAATTGATTTCTTGTAATTCTCCAGAATTCTCTTAATTCTCATTATTCTGTAATGTCATTTTCAGTTGAGTTGATTTCTTGTTACAAGCCATTTTATTTGTCATTTGCCTTTTAAACTGGTTTCACTGTCAGATCTTCACTTTGAAGAGTTTGATTACCTTCCTTTGAGTTTGTGCTTCTCATTTTCAAACCATTTTAGTTCTCATTGTTTGGAGAATTGGTTCATTTGTGAACTTAGATCTTGCATGTTGCACCTCGTCTCAGAGCGACATTGTGTCATTTTTTATCTTTGTTTTTTGTCTGTAGGTCTATCGTCGCAACCCTTTCATTGGTCTATTGCGACACCGTCGCAATTCCCACACTGGTAAACTGCGACGTCGCACTGTGTACAAGCACAGACTGTGCCGATCTGCCATTTTTGCCATACAGGCATCCCTTCTCCATTTCTGATTTGAGTTTTGGTTTGTGTGCAAACTCCCTCTGTAGTGCAAGATCTAGTCAGAGACCCCATTTTGATTTGTGTGATTGAGTTCTTTGATTTTATTTGGAGTTGTTTTGGGTTCCATCTTGGACAAGTCTTAGACTTGGTAGTTGTGGACACTCTTGTCTCACCCACATGCACCCACTCACCCTTGCATTCCCTCCTCTCCTTGTCACATCTGGTCATTGTATTGGATCTGTTTCCAGACCTCATTTGCATACATTTGTGAGTTTTGCTTGCTTTGGTGCTGCTTGTTACTGATTGATTTTGAGTGTTTGTGTGTACTTTCAGTCCATTGAGTGCTTGTCTTTTCTTGAGATTTTATGAGTTATTGGAGTGCTGCAAGTAATCTTTTCATTTTAGTATCTATGCTTAAGAACATCACTGTCATCAAATTATTATTTTGATACATCCATTGAAAAATCAAAAGTACTTTATTTCCATCATTTTTTCAAGTTCATTTGGAGAATTGTACGAGCATTGGAATGTCTCATTTGTAGATCTTTTGGAAAAGTTGAAAGAAAATTGAAGTATTTGTGTTTTTCACGAATTATGAGTTGCTCATCTTCTTGAAAAATTCGAATAGATATCAAGTTTTGCAAAAGTAGTTCCATGCTTGGAAAGCTAAATGTGTCTTTTGGTTTTTATGCTTTTAGGCCATTGCAGTGAAAGTGAAAAGCTTACATACTCTACTTATAAACTCTCTCTTTTCATCACTTAGCATAATTTTTGTTTTTGAAAAGATAAAAGAAAAAGAAAAACATGCTTTGATTTGGCTTACTAGTGTTAGGTTACTTTTTGTGTTTAGCTTGAAAAGGAAAAGAATACTTCTTTGTCATTTTTTGGTAGATTTGGGATTGCATTGCATTGTGTTGCTTTGGTAAAATCATTGGAAAGAAGTTTCTCCCTCCCAGACATAGAGTTCATCAAAAGAAAAGTGTATTTCTTGCATATAGTTAGGGCGTGCATTATGTTTACGGTAGAACTAGGGTAAAATTTTTAGTAACTTGTGTGTAAGTTAGAGACGTGTTCCGGCGTTGTTAAGTGTGGAAGTTGTTGTATTTTCCAGCACTGTATTCTGGAAGTATTGCAGTCTTCCACATACTTATCGGTATATCGAGCTCTTTCACATACCCACCAAGTACCACATGTACTTGGCGTATATCAAAAGGTGTTTCATGTACTCAATAGTATATCGGAAGGTCTTGTGCCGTACGGTTGTGCATTAGACAACACCACTATGGATTTGAGCTCCCATGTACCTTGCGTATATCAGGAGACACCACTAGGATTCCTGAAACCAAGTGAATTAACCTTTTGGCCATCTTGGTGGAGCAATACACCAAGAACAACACTCGGGGAGATTACTACGCACATACCATCTAGGTAATTGGGTATTCAGGAAAGGGTACGGTCCCAATCCTCCTTGTCGTGTTTCACTGTTGGACTCTGTGGTATATAGATATTTGCGAAGACTTAACAATCCTGTGAGGTTCCAAACCTTTGAATCCACTCTCATAACATAAGTTTGCTTGTGGCCTTAGTTTGTGTAGGGTTTGTGTGGTTTTCTTTTCCTTTGTTTAGCTTTCCTTAGGAGAAACTTTTTGTTTCAGTCACTCTAGTTGAATTTCCTTGGAGAAGGTCTCCTAGGATTCAAAACGTGCCACCCGAATATCCCCTTAACCAGGAGGTAATTTCGAGGGTAAGAATGGACCCACAAGCTAAGGTTGGGTCACATGAAGAGGAAAACCCCACTTTGAATATTGGAGCGCATATGTTTCCTCCATATTCACCAGCTTCTCACCCCCCGCAGGGTGAAGAAGCACAAATCCCCACTTCACAAGACATACCTCCCATCTCACCGGGAGAGCCTGGATCGTTGGAATGGATAAATCAACCCTAGGACGACCCCGTAGCAGTTCTTGGCCCTTCTGCAGCTTATTGGACATCTTCTCAGGGCCACCTAGTGGCCCATTTTTCTGTTGCACCCCCACCCAGTGGGACTACTCCGGACAATCCCTTAGCTTACTATCGTGGCCAACTGGCTCATTTTCATTCTATGGCTGAGGAGCTTTAGAGATCAAGTCTCGAATGAAAGATTGAAGACCCGACATTACCCCCTTATATACCAATCCCAGGTCGCTCTTTATCTTATGAGTCACAGGAATCATCCACACAATAGATGACCACTTCTGAAAATGGTCAACCATCCATCCCTGCACATACATCCCCTAGACAGGAGACCAGTTCATTACCCCCAACCACCCAACCTATTGAACAACAATAGTCCAACACACCTGTGATCACCATGGTTACGTTACCTGCTCCTCCCCCACCTCAAACTTCAAGAGGAGGATACTCTTTACCCCCTACCTTCCTTACAAGTAAGATTAATCCTATGGTGAATAATCAAGAACCAGTGTTGGGTCAACCTTTACTTAGTGGTCAACAAGTTGTTGCTGGGGGGAAACCCCCATTTCTTAACCATAATACTGCAACTAGAGTTCCCATCGGTCCTTCTGTTGGAGATTCCTTACCTCCCGGACCTTCCACTAGGGGACTATCCCATGTCGGGGGATTGTCCAACATAATTTAACCTCCATTGAGTCAAGCGTATCTAGGTCATCTTAACCTTGTGCCGGGTCAACTTAATCTCGGAAACACACTCTACAGGGTACCCTACCCTAGAAACTCTTACACTCTATGGGGACAGCAAAATGTTTTACAACATGGACCCCCACTTACTGTCCCTCAAGTCCCTCCACCCCTGTTTGGTCCACCCCCACCTCCCATTGGAGGCGGTAGGCCCCCACATAACTCTGGAGGAGGCGGACCTCTACCTTCTGGCGGAGAGCCACCTCATTTCGGTCATCATGTCCCACCTCCCCTGGTGGTGGTGGTGGAGGACCATCCCATCCTGGTGGTGGTGGTGGCAGACCATCCCATCCTGGCGGAGGTGGTGGAGGACCATCCCATCCTGGTGGTAGTGGTGGAGGACCTTCTCATCCTAGTGGCAGCGGTGGTAGACCACCACCCTACTACGATGGAGGTGTCAGAGGATGCTCTTACCCTTCCGGCTGCGGCGGTGGCCCACCACCCCCTCTTGACGGAGGTGGTGGAGGCCCACCCTATTCTAGTGGTGGTAGTGGACCACCACCTCCTCTCGGCAGAGGCGATGGAAGCCCATCGTACCCTAGCAATGGGGGTGGACCCCCACCATTTGGAGGTGGCCCAACCCCTCCCAGGGGTGGAGGTGGCCCCCCACCTTATGGTAATGGGCCACCTTATTATGGTAATGGACCACCTTACTATGGCGGCGAACCTACATTTGGTCTGGGCATCCTGTACCCCTATGGCCAATTTCCCCTTGGAACACCCTACGGTCAGTCGATACAAGGTCCCTCGGGTTCTTACATGCCTTATTAGTATTATCAGTACCCGTAGCCTAATCCACAACTGCCCTTTTTGGCTACTTTGGACCTACCTAACCTGTCTCGCCTAACTAATGGCCTCATTTACCATGGAACTAACTAGCCACCCATTCCGATGAAACTTCCATCAGATATCCCAAAATTTGATGACAAGCCGGGTGAGGACCCTAAAAACCATGTGATGACATACCACTTATGGTGTTCATCCAACTCCTTGATGGATGACTCGATCCATCTTAGGTTATTTCAACGGACTCTCACTAGTTCGGAGGCCAAGTGGTATATTGAACTACCACCCCATTCTTTTCCCGATTTCGGTTCTCTTGCTATGAATTTTTTGACTCATTTCCAGCTGCCTATACGGTATGAAACTGGTACAAATATTTTAACCTCGCTCTGCCAAAATACTGCTACTCATATCTCAAATCATATACATGAGTGTCGGAGGAGACGATGTCTTATTAAGGCTCCTATTCGAGACCAACTCCTAGAAGATTGGTTTACAAAGTCTCTCATACCTACCATAGCACGAGATGTTTCCATGGGAGGTGTTGTCACTGAGGAGAAATACATCGCCTGTGCCCACTTGCTAGACTTAGTCTATGCTCAATCTGGCACGTTGTTTGACATTTTTCCTGACGCACCCCATAACACATATGACCCCGCGAAACCACCCAAGGGACTCCAAGCCGATGGAATCATTGGATCCCTTAACGCCAAGCCTCATTCTCAAACTGTTGGTTCATCAAACCCCCAGGGTTCTCCCCCATCACCAACACAGGTTGGTCATGGCACCACCAAATCATCCACTCCTGCTGCCACCGAAGAAGTGAATCATGTTTCATTAGTTTCACCTCAAAAGTCTGGTGGTAATAAGAAGAACAAAGGGAAACCTAAGAAATCTTCCACCCAGCAGGACCAAAAGAGCACCCCTGATGATACCAAATAGAAAAGGAAGTTGAAGTATCCTTGTCTATTGTGTGGTGACGACGACTTTTCTAAAGAGTTCCCCCATAGAGACGAATTTCAAAAGTTTCTTAAGGGAAAACCCACTCCCATAGTTCTCAACGATCCCTTCTCTGCTCAAAATCAGCAGTTGATCGTTCACACTTCTTCTTCCCAAGGAGAAGCATCCACCACCGCACATGTTCTCATGATGCATAGCGAGACCATCAACTTGAACACCCGTTCTCATTTGTATGACTCTATTCTGACAAAGGAACCTATTGGAAGTAATACTGAAAAAGCTTCTACTTCGATACCTGATGTCACCATATCGGCTGCCCCTCTCACCATTGAGAAGCCCTCTTTCGAGTCAGTGTTGCATCCACCCAAGAGCATGAATAGAAAATCGGTTTTCAATCCTAATGCTCGGGCTACTCAAAACTACAACATTGTAGAGGACCTAGCACAAGCTCCTTGTGCTATGTTGACGCTTTAGGTCTTGCAAAACTATCCTAATCAGCGCAAGGCTCTCCTCGCTGCCATCGGTGCAGTTGACCTGGATTCATCAAACACCATCATGTTCCAGCTGGAATACTTCAAACCGAGGCTCTCCCATTAGTTGGCATTTCAAGTTTCCACAAACATTGCTGGGAAGACAATCCATCGTACCATTTTGGATGAAGGTGCCTCTACTTCAGTCATATCGATCTCATGCTGGAGAGTTATCAACTCTCCCGAGTTGAACCATTCTCCTACCACTTTGAGCGCCTTCGATGGACGTGGATTTTAACCTCATGAGTTGTTACAAGCTTTAGCAGTTGAGCTGGGGGTCAATACTGCAACCATTAATGTGGAAGTGGTCACTACTCCATTAGATTACAACATTCGGCTTGGTCGTAATTAGTTTTATGCCATGTGTGGTCGCATCATCTGTCTTCCGCATAGTACAATTCCCCCATCAAGGCCGAATTGTCACAGTCGACCAACTAGATTTATGCACACCTGACACCGCTACTCCCCTAAGCGATAACGTTCCTTCTATTGGACAATCTTCGCATCAGTATGAGAGCGTGGGGTCAGCCTCCTTAAGGATTCATCCCTTATGGGCATCTTTCCTACTTTGGATCCCCCAAACCATATTTCCACAGTGAACATGATCTCTTCGCATATTTCATCTATTCCCAACTCCACTGATTCATGGCTTGTACCTTATGAAGCCACCACACAACTGATTGGAAATTTTATGCCTTTGTCACCCACTGAACTCACATACAAGGCTATCCAATCACCACCGGAGGACCACTTAGCTGTGGCCTCCACCTCCTATTCTCTACAGCGGACATCATCCGATCCTCTGCTATGGACTTTTCATTCTGACTAGTCCATTATGGAAATCATGAGTGCAAATGATCCTCCATGGGAAGACCTCCATCATCGTTCCTCTTTCCTTCCCTTTTTGGATACTGTGGAGAATAACATTAACACCATCTTTACACCAGATGTCTACTCTGGGTCTCAGTCCTCAATACTTACATGTCTAAAGGACTCCGAAGGAAACTTATCCAATATTGAACCGACCACTTTGATAGACATTTTAGTTACTCCTGTTGTAGTGGAACACATTCATTTAGGCCAGGAGTGTTCCCCCGAAGAAGTCATTTCTTATACGGCCTTATTCAAGTGATTCTGAGACATGTTCGCTTGGACCTATGAGGATATTCCTGGGATAGACCCCACCATTGTGTTACATGAGATTAAAACCTATCCCGACGTCAAACTTGTCCGCCAAAAGTTGCGACCGGTACACCCTCGGAAGACTACAGCAATCAAGGAAGAAATAGAGAAACTCTTGAAGGCCGGCTTCATCTATCCTGTGCCATTGACAGAATGAGTCTCAAACGTGGTCCCTGTTGCCAAAAAACATGATACCATTCATGTATGTGTCGATTATTGAGATGTCAACAAAGCTTATCCTAAGGACAACTACCCGACTCCCTTTATTGACCAAATTATCAACAATTGTGTCGGAAGTGTCATTTTTTCATTTCTGGATACAACCAGATTGATATCCACCCCGCTGACCAACACAAGACTGCTTTCATCTGCCCTTGGGGAACGTTTACCTATCGTAAACTTCTGTTTTGTCTTAAAAACGTTGGTGCCACATTCCAGTGGGCCATGTCATATGCATTCCATGATGTGAAGGACTTTGTGGAACCCTACTTGGATGACCTCCCTGCCCACTCAAAGCAGAGTGAGTTCCACATAGATCATCTGATGGTTGTTTTTCTCAGATGCAGACAATACAATATCTGTCTGAACCCTCATAAGTGTATCTTTTGTGTCGAGTCTGGACGTCTCTTAGGGTTTATCATCTCGAAAGATGGGATCCGCATTGATCCCTTGAAGGTGAAAGCCATCATCACTCTTCCACCTCCAACTAATATTATGGAACTTCAGAGTCTACAAAGAAGAGCAACTTATTTATGGCATTTTGTTTGTAATTTCACGGAAAATACGCAGGGTTACATGTGATTGATGAAAAAAGATGTCCCGTTCATTTGGGATGATCAAGCTCAACAATCGTCTGATAGTTTGAAACATGCCATCACTCATGCCCCTATGCTCCAACTGCCGAATTACTATCGAGATTACATTCTATACCTCGCTGCTTCTGACACCACTATCGCCATGGTTTTGGTGTAGGCAGAACAGAATGCCCAAGAACATGTGATATACTATGCCAGTAAAGGTCTTATCGATGCTGAAACTCGCTATTCACATGTTGAGAAGCTCACTCTCATGGCAGTCATAGCCGTGCAGAAGTTTTGACATTAAATCCTACTTCACACCACCACCATCATCGCCGATTCAAACCCCATGTACCATGTTCTGACTCGTCAGGTGCTTGGGGGCAAGTATTCACACTAGATTGTGATACTGCAAGAATTTGATCTTCTTTTCGAAAAATCCAAGTCTAAAAAGTCTTTGGTGTTTGTTGAGCTCATCTGCGACCTTCCCCATACTGATGTAGAATCTGAGCCCAATGAATCTTTTCTTGATGAGTCATTGTTTCTTATCATTCTGTTTGATCTGTGGTATGGAGATATCACATAGTATCTTCAAACCCAATGTTTCAACCCTCAACTGTCTCACGATGACCATCATCGAATACGCCACCATGAGAAGTAATTTGATCATCAGTGACACTTTGTACCGTCGTGGTATCGATTCTATTCTTTGACGTTGTCTGACTCATGATGAGGCTGAACACGTCCTAAATGACTGTCACACTGGGGCTTGTGGCGTTCATCTTTCTGGGATGGGTACAACCCAGAAGATTTTGCGCGCAGGATATTATTGGCCGTCTATCTTCAAAGATTGTATCGAGACTGTAAAAAAATGTCCTCCATGTCAACATTTTCATACCAAAAAGCGCACCCATCCTGCCCCGTTACATCTGGTTATTGGCGTTGGCCCGTTCATTAAATGGGGCATTGACTTCATGCATTGTAATCCTACCTTGGTTGGGGGGCATAGTTACATCATTGTAGCTGTGGACTAATTTTTAAAGTGGGTTGAGACAATGCCTACATACATGAACGATGTCAAGACCGTCTCACTCTTCATGTTCAATCATGTAATAGCACGGTTTGGAGTTCTTCAAGCGATAGTTACTGACCATGGTTCTCACTTTATGAACTATATGGTTGATGAGTTGAGCAATACATTGGGTTTTCTCCATGAAAACTCAACACCATACTACCCATAGTCAAATAGACAGGTCGAGGCCATTAACAAGGTCTTGAAAACTATGGTCCAACGCATGGTGGGTACACACAAGGCCAATTGGCATAACATTCTCTTCTCCGCACTGTGGGCTTATTGAACCTTCGTTAAACTGCCACTGGATTTACTCCCTTCCAACTAGTGTATGGATTGGAGGTGTTCCTTCCTATTGAGTGCGAGATTCCGTCCCTCAAGCTCGCCATCGAACTTCTTCCAAACACTACTGCCGAGGAAGAACGCTTCCCCTACCTATCTAAGCTCAATGAGACTCACTGAGATGCCGCTATTTCCAACGAAGCCCATAAGAGACGCATCAAAGTGCAGTACGACAAGACAGTAGAACCTCACATTTATAGCGAAGGAGATTTAGTCCTTACATATGACCAGAAACATGATAAGCTAGGGGCAAGAAAGTTTGAGTCCATGTGGCATGGACCTTATCTAGTGAAACGCGTCTTAGAGAAGGGAGCTTGTGAGCTTGAAGACTATGACGAGATATCCATTCAGTACCTACACATTCCACAAGACGTAAACATAGTTTCTGACTCTATAGCCAACTTCATCTTAGATTGGTACATTGCACACACATAAGCATATTCATGAATTGTTAAAAGTAGACATAACATGTAAATAACTCATTTTATAACTAAACACATAAACAAGACCACATATATATATATATATATATATATATCATAAAAAGTAGTGTTGATACAAAATCTGAAGCACGACGGCTTTTAGTAAGTTTATACAAAATATGAAGCCTCGTAGCTTTCAGTAGTACAAAATTTGAGGTCTCTAATCTATCAGTACATATATAATAACAACATAAGTCCTAACTCTTGGCCTATACACCACTAGGTCTAGCAGCTCTAGCCGGTTGAGTATGAAATCATTCAAATGCTCCCACGACACTGCGAAGCAGTGCATTGAAGTGCGTAGATGCTCCCACCGTATACCCTTGCATGGGCCGTCGTAACTCATCCACTATTGGCTCCGGGACGTTTAATGTCAACTCGGTCAGTTTTGCGTAGACATCTTCCATCTCCATGATGGTAGCATGTGCGGCTGGAGCCATGACTTCTCCCTCTCCTCTCTCTCTCCTTGCAAGAAGAGAGACTCCCACTGGTCATACGGGGCCCACATCTACACACACATGTTGTTAACTCGTCAACACTATAACAAAAAAATTATAAATATACAAAATTAAAAAGTACAAGAGTTTTTTGTTCTTACCTTTGTCTCCCCATACTGCTCCCTCAAGCAGTGCCAAGTTTGGGTCATCTTGGTAATCCGTACCACTGTACAGGTAATCCTCTACCATAAGTAACTGGCCCTCTATCCAGGTGAAGAACTCAGCACCATATATGATGATGGGGCCCCCACCATGGCGGGCCATCACCTCTATCCATCTAGCCATGTGAGGATCCCTAGGATCCCTGTTGTCCAACTATACCTGTGGGTGCAAGAGGGGAATCGACTCTAATAGAAACGAGATCACTATCAACCTATAGCCGAACTGTTTGAGCTCTCCCCGCCGATACTTGGTCAGATGAGCTCGAATGTTCGCGAGGAGTCCCTCGCACTAGTTGAAGATCTTCTGAGACATGCAGTCCTTCGCGTATAGCATCTGAGACCTGGTGGCTAAGTGAGGAGCTTGACTCCCCACTGTCCTCATGATGGTAAAAAGTATGGCATGCAGCGGACATTCCCGTACTTCTTTGATGGGAATCTTCCAACTAGAAGTACGGATCTAAGGGGTACAATGCTGTAGGATCATGTCACCCATAGTCCGATCACTTCCCTGTGATTTGGTGAGAGCTACGTTGTCCCCCCTCCGAGACAATCCAGTCAAAAAGTAGATGTCCTCAACATCCATAGTAAGTATATGCTCACCAAACACAAAATATTGCTAAGTCACGTCCCAACATCGCAGCATATGTGTCAGCAATGAGATTTGGGCCCTCATGCCCTGGATCTGGAAGAACTTTAGGAGACCACAGTTCCTTAGTGCTTCCACGCATTGTGGATCATTTACAGCTTGTATGTCATCTACCTTATGTTCTCGTTCACTCCACTCTAAGACCATGGTGGATGCTATTAACCTGGCACAAGGAGCATTTTAACATCATTAACACTCACTTCAACCACTAAAAGGTATTTTTTGGGCTAGGTTTGATGGTTGGGTTGGACGTTTCCGTTGTCACACGTTTCCGTCATCGCACCCCATCAATTATGACAGTGCGACATCATCGCAATCCATGCTTGTGGGATTTGCGACGACCCGGGTTTGTCGCAGATCCCGAAAGGGTGACCTATGACGACCCGAAGATGCAATAGCCCTCCACAAACCACCTCAAAACCCCCCAAAAAATGAACCAAAATAAAAATGTAAACCACTACAAATATGTTGGATGAAGTTTAGAGTCACCTCCTCTGAACGGTTGGTGGAATGATTGCTCATAGCTCTCGGAATAGACAAGTGAAGTTTTGGCTCCAAATGGCACTTCGTCTCCCAAATTTGGCAAATGAACAATGGTGACAATATTTGGTTTTTTGTTTCTATTTATAAACAAAAGACATATTCTTTTTTCAAATATTTTGATTCTTTTTAGGTCATTTGCTATAGTTTGGGTCATTTTTATGACATTTGAATACCTTGTTGACTTTTTGACCTCGTTTTCAAGTGTGCAGAAGTTGTAAAGAGGTCTTTGGATGCCATTCTCGTATTATAACGATCATCTCAAGTATGAACGATCCCTTGAATGTTTTGTCATTATATCCGTTAGATTGTAATTATTTTATGATGATGAGCTTACTCTTTTTTCTTTCTTGTGCTCTTGAAAACATGAGAATAAGTTATCGAGTTACGATTTATCACTTTTCTGGGCTCGTTAAACTCCTGCGGAAAAGGAACCCCTCAGAGTCTATCTTTAAGCTTTTTTTCAGGCTCTCGAAATACGAAAATATTGCCAAATGAACTTGTTGCGTTCACGCTTGTTAAAGAATTTGAATGGTTGTCTTCTTGGTGATAGTTTACCACTTTTTTTGGACCAAGGGGCACTACTTACGAAAAAGGTATACTCCAGCCGATCATGACTGGAAGACTCCTCTCCCGTGTTGTTTTACCCTTTTTCGGGCGATGAGGTTAACTTTATGAAAAAGGACCATTGGAGTCTTCTTTAGTTCTTTTCAGACTCTCTAAACATGAAATGACGACCGAGTTTACCTTCTATGGACTCATTAAACTTTTACATTGAAGGGCTTGTCATGGGATGAACCCCTCCTATCCCAGGTTCAAAAAATATTTTGGATTGGTCTCATATATGAGATGAGCTATATCGAGCATCTAGTTACCCTCATCAAGCTCGTAAAAAAACACATGAGGCACTCATCGTTCATGATGGGGAAAAAGGAAAGATTTTATGTTACACCCTTTATTAGTGGCATTATCTAGTCATTTCTTGAACATGGCACTCATTTTCACTTGCATACTACACTTGGATCATCCATTTGTCCTTGCATTTCACGTACTCCCCGAGTCTTGTTACTCATTTGAGTCATTCAAAGAACACTTCCATCATCAGTTGCATTAGGAATCGGTACAATAACTCATCAAGTCAATACTGCCAAGGCATGCCATGCCCATGTTCAATAATATCATCACCACTCATTATCTGTAGTCAGTACACCTTTCATCATGTCGGTCTACTCTGAGTCAGTCTTGCATGTTACTGTACCATCCAATCTCCTCTACACATCCTGTGTTGTGTTTCGTGTCGATGATGGGGGATACATCATGGCCCTCCTTCGACGAATTCATCCTTGTCGACTTCAAATAATTATCCAAGTATTGAATCTAGAAACCAACCAAGTACCTTGGCCCTGCATGCCTCAATGGTAGGTTACCTCGCTTTCAACATGAGTTTACATCATTGCCTCTTGATTGAAAGATTTCATCTCGCGTTCAACTTCAACTCTTCTATTCACGCTTGATGATATGTACTGTGATGCCTTGGGAATCATTGACATCAATGGTGATTTACCTCGCACTTGTTAACGGTATACATCAATGACCGTTAATCAAGTGGTTTCTGCCATGTTCAACGTCAAGACATTTGTCATCACATGGATAGATTCATATCATTGCGGGTTCAACTTGAAGACCCTAGGGAGTCATATTCTACCCAGGTTGTGATGGAGTTTGTATTGAGTCATATCACACGGATCCACATTTGTATTGGTCGTGGCTGTGTTATCATCTCATCATGGATCTACGCTTGTGTCTAGTAGCCATGATTGTGTTTAGTCGGTCATTACTACCATGGATCTGCATTGTATTGGTCGGAAGCCATGTTGTACATCATATGAGATTGTGTACTCAGAGTCAGTTGTATTGCTGCAGCGTCCTTCGTCCGACAAGCCATTGCCATTCCTTCTGTCAAAGCATTTCACCTATCCAATTTTCAACAGCTTCATGCTTTGGGGGAATTCTATTACACCTAAAATCTTACCATCATGAGATTCAGTGTATACATCCCTAAAGTTTCCTTGTCTAAGTCATTAACCTGAAAGAGATGTAAACTCATTTTCACTAGGTTTTGAGAGGTCGTCATAGACTACACTCATGCAACCTGCGACGTTGCATCTTGCTTTCTTGCAGGGTGTGATGATGTCAGTTAATAGACAAAAATAGCTCCTTTGAGCCCATTCTCGAAGCCAGCTGACATGGATCCTTATCCCTGACCTTTTGGGAGAGTTGGCACTCAGTTCCTAACCTCTTGGGAGGATCCCCTATCTCTCTCCTACCATATCTCAACCTACCCTATCCATACCCTATCCACTTAGTTCTATATAAGTGAAGCTCACTCCCATTCCAAAGAAAGGAAGTCTATAGTGTCTACATGCTGGTGAAATCATCTTAGAGAGATCTCTACTCATCCTTTGAGAGACTGACACTTCCTTGGGAGGATCTATGGCATTTGGCTTGGATGGAGAAGGGTTACGTCGTTAAGCTTTGGTTGTAGTCTTTCTCTTCTATGTACTTTCCCTATTTTTAAAGTAATATAAACACTTTCCACCAATATTGTCTTGTTGATGATATTGTGTAATTTACTTGCTTAATTTTTTACTTAGATATGTTATCGTTTAGATGCTTTTACTTGTTTTTCTTGTTTTGTGTATCTTGGAAGGTCTTGCAGCTTAGATATGATAACCGCGAGGTGTGGAACAACATCCATGAAAAGGGATTGCAAACTTAAGGTAAGACATCTAATAACTTGATCCTTAACTAGATCTAGGAAAGTGGTTTATAGTCTATTTTATTTGTTCTAGACTCACATTGAGCTAGGGAGATCCAGCTCGCATCCACTCGAGTGGATTGTCCGTCAAACAACAAGCACTCCCGTCCACATTAATTTTAAATTAAATGATGAGCACTCTACTTAATCTAAGGTTTTGAGTTGCCTCCAGGAGAGGCCAAATAAGGCTTCTAAATCACTGTTTGGTAAGGAGACAAAATGATACTAAAATCTTAGGTTAAAATACATATATTTTTGTGAAGACTAATGAAAATAACGACAAGCCAATTTCTATAGTCCTTGCTGACTAATAAGGTTGGATGAAAATGTGTCATTTTCTTTACATTATTTATGCTATAGAGTGAGGTGAAAGTATATTATATTTAGGTTATTTTTCAAATTTTATTTCGATATATTTGTTTTTATTTTATTTTTTCATTCTTCAAATTGTGGCAAATAGCTTTATTTTATATATGTTTCTTGATGTTGTGATTGCCACATGGAAGTCAATTATAATAAATTTGTGAATTATGAAAATTGCTTATTTATGAGGTTATAGCTTCATAATAAAGATATTTTTAATATTTAATAATGTGAATTGACATATTCAAAATATTTCATATTTGATATATTTGATATTTTTATAATTGTTTTTTCCATTCCTCAAATAATGGTAGATAGCTTTCTTTGTGATTGCTACATGGAATTCAATTATAATAAATCTGAGAATTATGAAAGTTGCTTACTTATGAGGTTATAGCTTCATAATAAAGATATTTTAGGTATTAATATTATTTAATGTGTGATGTGATTAGTATCAATTTTTATATTGAATATGTCAAAATGAAAAGGTAAAAACTTTATATATTATGCATTATATATAAAATAATACATTTATATATTAAAAATTAAGAATGAGTTTTCCATTAAAGATAAATGTTGAGGGAAAAAAATTAATGGAATAAGAAATCAAAATTCATTTGAATTAAACTAAGTTTATGATATTTATTTTAAAAGTATGTTGATAATTATAAATATTTTGTTTCGTTCTTTTGGAATTTGTTCTTTTAGATGGTTAAATAAAATATATTTATTTATCTATTTCATTTTAGAATTAATTTTATTGTTGATATAATTCATAACTTAATGAGTGTTATTTTTCATAATGTGAGGGTAATAATGAAGTAAGATGGATCTTTAGTGCACTAGGTTTTTAAGAGGGTTATAGATATTAACCAATATCTCCATGCAAATTCTCATCGCCATTATGATGTTAGCATAATGGTGTCTATAAGGTAGCTTTCTCACGTTGGACATCATATATTGGTGAAATGGGACAATATTTCTAATTAATGATGAAAGAGCATGAAACAAACATCCAACTTAACCAATGTTGTACTTTTCCCCTTGCATTGTATTTAAGTCCAATGCATATCTGGGAACTTCCCAATCCCATCCCACTTTTTCAATTACGATCATCCCACATGCATATATTTAATTGGCATGGTTCTTGCTAACGAATGGATTTCATGATCTAGATTCTAGAGGCATTGGTTTCACTTTATCTCATTCTATGCAAGAGGCAAGTGCTTAATAATGTTCCTAATCCACAGTGCAGATTTCCAGGTGGGGACAAATTAATTAAATTGCTAGTGCCTTGACTCGAGATATGTTGTTTTAGCTCATTCGCCCACTCTTGTTTATCAATAACAATTTTTATTCCAATAAAAAAACATAACACATATTTCAAATTTGTTTAACTAGGTCACTTCAATACAAGTGCCCTCAAAATCTAGTGAGTCAAGGCATTACAATTTTTTTAGGTTTTATGGTTTCATACAATTTATACCCTAAAAGTTTATTTTTAAGTCTTTGTTTGATTTACATTTATATTTTAAAAGTACAATGTAAATACTACAATATTTGGTTTGCAATGTCGCATATTTAAGAGCAAATTGTAGTTGCATAGAAACGTCTTGGCCATACATCTTCATTCTTGAGATATCTTAAAGAGAGTATGGATTACGAGAGAATAAATATTATGGATTTTGTTGTGGGGATATTGAGAGACTTTAACATGGGCATCATTAGGCTTAGTTAAAGAATGAGATTATGTAGTTAAAAAAAAGGGTCAAATACTTGTTAGGTTACTATTAGAGAGAAGGCTACTTAGATATATAAGGATGTGCATTGCAGGTGTTGTTTATTATATAATATTTTATCCATTTTAACTAAAAGCATTGCTGCAAATATAATGGAAAATTCTTAAATTTAAATCTTAAGATTCCCTTAAAAAGAATGGACAAAATTGATGCTTTTTTCCATCACTAATCGTTTTAAAATATGCTTTTTCAAATTTATATTTTTTAAAACATTTTCCTATTAATATTTATTTAGTAATTAACAATTATATATTTTTCAAATTTCATTTTTCTTTTTATTTTTGATTCTTTAAAAAAATAGTTTATATATTTTTTATTCATTTAAAATTATTTATGAAATTTTATATAATCTAGATTTTGGCTTTGTTTTATATACTTTTAGTTTTTTTTGTGTTTTTTTAAATATTAATCTAAATAATATAAATAAATTTTAAAACAAAATAAATTTTATAAATGATCAAATCAAATAAAGAGAAAAATATTTTATTCCAAATTATATATATATAACAAATACATATTTTACGAAACTTTCTACGCACTTCCATAATTTCTAAGATAGTAAAAATATTTTATATTTACAATTCACAATAATCAACTACTCCAACTAACCCACTTTTATTTATTTATATATATATAAACTCAACCCATAATATAAAAAAAGTTAAGCAATTAATCATGAGATCATTAATAAAACATATATAATTCAACAAACAATATCAAATATTAACCCAAAAAAACAATTAACCATAATATCATTAATACAACATATATAACATCACAAACAATATCAAATATTAACCCAAAAAAGCAATTACCCATAATATCATTAATACATCATATATAACATCATAAACAATATCAAATATCAACCCAAAAAAACAATTAACCATAATATCATTAATACAGCATATATAACATCACATGAATTTTAAAGCATATTAGACACATGACTTTTAAAGCATATTGGAGTATACCCCACAATACAAACAAATAATTGAAGACAACAAAGAAGCGAAAATGTACAATTCAAATGACCTTAAATGATTGTACAAATTCAATGTCTTAATATCTATCAATGACATAGCTACATATTCAAATTAAAACTTGAAATATATTTTTATAAAATATATAATAAATAAAAATATATCTATTATTATATCTATTATCAAATTATATATATCTTTTTTAATAGGACTAGTCTATTTATTTTAAGGTGGGTTTGGGTGGAAATTAAGTAATTTGTTTTGTGGTAAAATTTAAATTTGAAAGTGTTTAAATTGTATTTATGACATCTAATTTATACAATTTTCATCGCTAATATATGATTATAAGATTTTTTTTAAAATTTCCAACCAAATAATGAACAAAATAAAACAAAAAAATGCTAAAAAAAATAAAAACCTAGAATATTTAGACTACACCCTTTTCAATATACTAATGGTTACCATAACTAAATTATTCAACCCCTCTAAATCATAAACATTTAGAATTTTATTTATTAACTTATTAAACATATTTTATATGTGGTGATTTTCCATATATAATAGATAATCTTATTAAATTTATTACTATTTAATTCAATCTAAATGTTAATTTTGTTATTTAAAAAATAATTTATTACAGAAAAATATAACATCAACTCTTTGAAGTTTTAACCAAATAGAGCAAGAGAGAGCGAAATAATGACAAAAAGGGATTTGAGGTGGCTATTGTGAGTTGTCACTTAACTTGGATTCCGGACACAAATCAAAGCAATGTACTATTCTATCATAAATCGTTGTTGGGACCAAACCTAACAGTTAACTACTAGCATTCAAACCGACAACTAATTGCATTAAAACCCTTCGATTAGTTGATTGGATATAAAGATTCTTATGGATAGATGTGAGGTGTCTTGTATAGAGAGAGACAACTATAAGATTAATATAATATATTGAATTATTTTGATAATAGATAAATTAATTTAATATTTTGTTAATTATTTAATGTAGTATTTAATATTTTTTAATTATTGAAAATTGAAACTTTGGAATTTTTTTAATACAATCTTATTTTTATAAATATTTATAAATATAAAATAATTGTTAATATTTTATATAAAAAATTAGAATGTTTCATTATGAATAATAATTATATATGTGTGTTTATATGCGGATGTGGTGGTGGTGGTTCTTCATTGAGACCTATTTGGTCTATCGGACCTTGAGAAAAGAGATAGGAATTATTTTGATTGTTGTAAAAATTTATTCCTCTGATCAAAAAGCTTAGAAACAAGCCTTCCTAGGTCACCATAGTTTTGACAAGTTAGAAGATCATAGAGATTAGAATTGTAGCAAATATTAGGAAACTACGATCAAATGTGGGTGTACCTTGGGCACTCTAAAAAAAATAACATTCCTCCTCAATGCTCATAGAATCACACAGCTGGCAAATCCTTTCCACCCATGGTATTTTAGGAATTGCCCAAAGCCCTGGTTCACTATGAAGCTCATGGGAGCTCATCCTTATCTTGGCTATATTAATTTTCTTTTTCGAACTGGTTAAGACAGAGAGATACTCTTGATCTCTCTCATTAGGGTTAATGACCTCCTTGCAATATCTTAATTTTCTTTTAACCTCTAAATCTTTCTCGTCCCACATTTTATTTTTAAACTTAGATATGATAATATTTTTGAAGTTGTTGATATTTTGCAAAGTGGCATTTTAGCCAATGCCCCAATGGTTTAACCAAGCCATAACATCTTTATACCATCCTCTCTTAAGCCGTAGATGGTTTTTACTAAAATTTAGCACAATTTTAGGGAGTCTCTAGTATTCCATGTTATTTATCTTGTTCTTGTACATCAGGTACCTAGTCATAGCGATGCTTTCGATGGGGAGAAGACCCACTTCTATAAGGAGAATAAGATAGGGCATATTGCTTTTAATATTGAGGTTATACATGATAACACGTTCTGTAGTATTCTCAAGAGATGATTCAAAAAGGAACTTATTTTTATCCTAGATCACACTCATACAAGATAATGGAACTGGCGAGAGTTTCAAAAAGGAACTTCTTTTTATCCTATATCACCAGGTTTCCTAATTTGCAATTGTTTTCTAAACCAACTTAAGCTTTCCACCCTCCGTTAACCCTTTTATCAATGGTATAGTTCCAATTGAACTTTTGATGGATATCAATTCCGAGATATTTGTAATTTGACAATTCCTCCAATTTGTTATTGTCATATTCAAAATTAGCGCAAGAGTCTTTCTTGGACTTGATAATCATAACTTTAGTTTTTTGGATGTTAACAGACATACCCATGTTAGAGTGGAAATCCTTGAGAATCCTTAATTGTTTATCATGGTCAAAGGGGCACTTTGCTATAAGAACAATATCATCATCATAGAGAAGGAGGATGACGACTATTCCAACTAATTTCGTTCCAGAGCAACCTGCTTCTTCTAAACAATTTTCTAGCTTATCGATGTATATGACGAAAAGGTTAGGGGAGAGGGGGCATCCTTGTTTAAATAAAATGTTACAATTAATATCTTTCGACCATCCCTAAGTGCTCTTAAATTTGGAAATTACTTTCTTGTATAACCTTATCGCGACGGCTCTCAACTCTAAAGGAACCTTTAGCTCATCTAATCTATTCCACAAGTTATTTATAGTCACCATATCAATGGCTTTCCTAAAGTCCACAAAGTAGCATAAGAGATTGGATTTAATATTACAACATTCCTCCACAATTATCCTATGCATAATAAGGTGGTCCATGGTAGAGTGATGTCTTCTAAATCTTGGCCTAGCCTTTAGCTCGCTTACCTTCACTTCCAATCCATACACTGATTTTCTTTTATATAATGATACCGTTTAACTTGGCTAAGAGAGGGATAATCATAATGATCTCATAGTTAGAAGGGTTATTTTTTATTGCCACTATTAAATATAGGAATGATGAGGCTCTGAGTCCAAGGAATAGGGAAACCTTGCATGACCACTAGATTGAAAAGCTTGTGGATGCGAGGGATGAGAAAAGTTCCTCCAATTTTCAGGATTTTTGCTTGATATCCTTTATGGTTTCATACAATTTGTACCCTAAAAGTTTATTTTTAAGTCTTTGTTTGATTTACATTTATATTTTAAAAGTACAATGTAAATACTGCAATGTTTGGCTTGCAATGTCAGATATTTAAGAGCAAATTGTAGTTGCATAGAAACTTCTTGGCCATACATCTTCATTCTTGAGATATCTTAAAGAGAGTATGGATTATGAGAGAATAAGTATTATGGATTTTGTCGTGGGGATATTGAGAGACTTTAACATGGGCATTATTAGGCTTAGCTAAAGAATGAGATTATGTAGGCCAAAAAAAGTGTCAAATACTTGTTGGGTTACTATTAGAGAGAAGGCTACTTAGATATCTAGGAATGTGCATTGTGGGTGTTGTCTATTGTATAATATTTTATTCATTTTAGCTAAAAACATCGCTGCAAATATAATGGCAAATTCGCAAGTTTGAATCTTAAGATTCCCTTAAAAAAAATTGGACAAAATTGATGATTTTTTCTATCATAAATAGTTTTAAAAAATGTTTTTCCAAATTTATATTTTTAAAAAAAATTTCCTAATAATATTTATTTAGTAATTAACAATTATATATTTTTCAAATTTCTTTTTTTTATATTTTTTTTCATTAAAAATTATTTATGAAATTTTATATAATCTAGATTTTGACTTTGTTTTATATACTTTTAGTTTTTATATATTTTTCTAAAAATTACCCTAACAATATAAATAATTTGTAAAACAAAATATATTTTATTAATGATCAAATCAAATTGATAGAAAAATGTTTTATTTCAAATTATATATAGGACGAATACCTATCTCACGAAACTTTTCACCCACTTTCATAATTTCTAAAATGGCAAGAAGATTTTATATTTACAATTCACAATAATGAAGTACTCCAACTAAACCACTTTTATATAGATATTCAACACATAATATCAAATATTGATAAAAAAAGGTTGAACAATTAACCATGATATCATTAAACATATATATAATTCAACACGCAATATCAAATATTAACCCAAAAAAACAATTAGCTATAATATCATTAATACAGCGGATATAACATCACATGACTTTTAATGCATATTGAAGTATACCCCCACAATACAAACAAATAATTGAAAACAACAAAGAAGCTAAAATGTACAATTCAAATGACCTTAAAATGATTGTACAAATTCAATGTCTTAATATATATCAATGACATCACTATATATTAAAATAAAAATATGAAAGTATTTAAATTGTATTCATGATACTCAAATTAGCAATTTTTAAACTACATCATCTTTAATATACTAATTATTACCATAACTAAATTATTCAACCTCTCTAAATCATAAACATTTAAAATTTTATCTATTAACTTATTAAATATTTTATATGTGGTGGTTTTCCAAGATAATAGATAATCTTATTTAATTTATTACTATTTAATTTAAGCTAAATGTTAATTTTGTTATTTAAAAAGTAATTTATTATAGAAAAATATAACATCAATTCTTTGAAGTCTTAACTAAATAAAGCCAGAGAGAGAAATAATGACAAAAAGGGATTTGAGGTGGCTATTGTGAGTTGTCACCTAACTTGGATTCTTGGACACAAATCAAAGCAATGCACTATTCTATCATATATAGTTGTTGGGACCAAACCTAAGTGTCAACTACTAGCATTAAAACCGACAAGTAATTGCATTAAAACCCTTTTAGGTGATTAATTGAATGGATATAAAGATTCTTATGGATAGATGTGAGGTGTTTTGTATATAGAGAGAGAGACAACTATAAGATTAATATAATATATTGAATTATATTGATAATAGATAAATTAATTTAATATTTTGTTTATTATTTAACGTAGTATTTAATGTTTTTTAATTATTGAAAATTGAAACTTGGGAATTTTTTATATACAATTTTATCTTTATAAATATTTATGGATGTAAAATAATTGTTAATATTTTATATAAAAAATTAGAATGTTTCATTATTATTATTAATTATATCTATGTGTTTATATGTTTGATAAATATGATGATGATGGTGATGGTGATGGTGATGGTGATGGTGAAGGTGAAGGTGAAGGTGAAGGTGAAGGTGAAGGTTCATTGAGACCCATTTGGTCTATCGGACCTTGAGAAAATAGATAGGAATTATTTGGATTGCTGTAAAATTTTATTCCTATGATAAAAAATCTTAGAAATAAGTCTTCCTAGGTCACCATAGTTTTGACAAGTTAGAAGATCATAAAGATTAGAATTGTAGCAAATATTAAGAAACTATGATCGAATGTGGGTGTACATCAGGCGCTCTAAAGAAAATAACATTCCTCCTCAACGCTCATAGACTCATAGAGCTTGAAAATCCTTTCCACCTATGGTGTTTTAGGAATTTCTCAAAGTCGTGGTTCACTATGAAGCTCATGGGAGCTCATCCGTATCTTGGTTGTATTGATTTTCTTTTTCAAACTAGTTAAGACAGAGAAATGCTTTCGATCTCCCTGATTAGGGTTAACGACTTCCTTGTAATATATTAATTTCATTTTATCCTCTAAATCTTTCTCGTCCCACATTTTCTCTTTAAACTTAGATGTGATAATATTTTTGAAGTTGTTGATATTTTGAAAAGTGGCCTTTTTCGTCAATGCCCCACTGGTTTAACCAAGGAATGGCATCTTTATACCTCATCTCTTAAGCTGTAGATGGTTTTGACTAGAATTTAACACAATTTTAGGGAGTCTCTTGTCTTCCATGCTATTTATCTTGTTCTTGTACATTAGGTAACTAGTCATAACGATGCTTTCGATGGGGAGAAGACCCACTTCTATAAGGAGAATATGATAGGGAATATTGATTTTAATTTTGAGGTTATACATGATAACACGTTCTCTAGTATTCTCGAGAGATGATGCAACCCCAAACTTTACACTCATACAAGATAATGGAACTGGCGAGAGTTTCAAAAAGGAACTTCTTTTTATCCTAGATCACCAAGTTTCCTAATTTGCAATTGTTTTCTAAACCAAATTAAGCTTTTCACCCTCCATTAATCATTTTCTCAATGCTATAGTTCCAATTGAACTTTTTATGGATATCAATTCTGAGCTATTTGTAATAGGGCAATTCCTCCAATTTGTTATTGTCATATTCAAAATTAGCGCAAGTGTCTTTCTTGGACTTGATAATCATAACTTTAGTTTTGTTAATGTTAACAGACATACCCATGAGTAGAAATCCTTGAGAATCCTTAATTGTTTATCAAGGTCAAAGGGGCACTTTTCTATAAGAACAATATCATCAGCATAGAGAAGGAGGATGATGACTATTCCGAACTAATTTTGTTCCAGCGCAACCTGCTTCTTCTAAACAACTTCCTAGCTTATAAATGTATATGATGAAAAGGTTAGGGGAGAGGGGGAATCCTTGTTTAAATAAAATATTACAATTAATATCTTTCAACCATCCCTAAGTATTCTTAAATTTGGAAATTACTTTCTCGTATAACCTTATCCCGAGAACTCTCAACTCTAAAGGAACCTTTAACTCATCTAATTTATTCCACAAGTTATTTCTAGTCACCATATCAATAGCTTTCCTAAAGTCAACAAAGTAGCATAAGAGATTGGATTTTATATTACAACATTCCTCCACAATTATCCTATGCATAATGAGGTGGTCCATGGTAGAGTGATGTCTTCTAAATATCGTCCTGGCCTTTAGCTCACGTACCTTCACTTTCAATCCAAACATTGGTTTTCTTTTATATAATGATACCGTATAACTTGGCTAAGAGAGGGCTAATCATAATGGTTTGATAATTAGAAGGGTTATTTTTTTATTGCCACTTTTAAATATAGGAATGATGAGGCTCTGAGTCCAAGGAATAGGGAAACCTTGCATGACCACTAGATTGAAAATCTTGTGGATGTGAGGGATGAGAACAGTTCCTCCAGTTTTTAGGATTTTTGCTTGATATCCTTCAATGTCTTTTGCTTTACCATTTGTTAGGCACTTGACCAAAAATTCAATGTCTTCTAACGAGGAAAATTATTTCTTTGTAAAAATGTTTTGAGTGTTATTAATGACATTCAGTATTCGTATATATTTTTAAGATAGGAATCCCAATCTTTCAAAGTAATTTTATTATTCTCTTTAGTTTTACTAGTTAGAATTTGTCTCTAGAATTTCTTAGGGGCCACCTTAGAGAGGTGTAATCTTCTTTTTATTTATATAATGCATATTTTTTCTTTTAATTGGTGCTTTGTAACTATTTATCTTGTCAATTTTTAGAGACTCTCCAATCTTTTCCTTGATGTCTCTTCTAGCATTTTTGCATTCATTATCATACCAGGGGTTGGTTTTCCTATTATTCATTTTACTCAAAATTTCGATGGAGATATTGTTAATGGAAGAAGAAAGGACCGTAGTGAAATTATGATAGAGGTATTCTATACTATTCATACTAGAGAGAGGAAACACATCATTTTTTAAGTCATTTATGAAAAGATCATCATTATTTTTTCAAAGATCATATACTTTTGGCTGTGAGAATTTTCTTCTATGTCATCTCTATGCATGGAAAAATTGAGGGTTACAACTAGAGGTCTATGATCTGAGTCAAGCTCATGGTCGAGAAGAATGTCTAGATTTATCATACTATTACATAAGGGGATATTAGATATGACATAATCTACCACACTAATGTCGAGTCCATGAGTGCAATTCATCTAGCTAGAATTTGGCCACTTCTTTAGCCCATTACAAATTATAAGGTCTTGAGCACTATATATAACTCAGAGCCGAATAAATTTTCACCTAAGTCCGCAAAACTTTTTTTGCACTGACTGTCTGGAGTGGGTCTTCATACAACCAAAGAGGATTAGGGTTGGAATAATTTCTTAGAATAATAGATCAAGGTTACTCAATGTACAAGAATTAAAGTCACCCATTAAGAGGATATTGCCATTGTTTCTTAGGTTAGTAATATCATTTTCTAAACCATTGAAAGGGAATTTTTTTATCTATGTTGTTTTTCTTATAAAATTTAGAATTAGTAGGGGCAAATAGCATATTGCAATGTAGGTTTTCTTATTATTAATGGCAACTATATCTATAGTCTATACTGGTTGTGGGGGTCTTTCTTATAAATCCTAGCATGGGGGAAGATGTTTTCTTTAACGTAACATGCTATACCTCCAATGCATCTATGAGAGGATCTCTTTTTCCAAATTGACCAAAGAACAAATACCTCTATGTTAGGAACTTTATATTTTTCATACTCCCAGGTTTCAACAATAAGAATAATATCAATTTCATTCAGGATCCAACTTAGCTTGGGGGATTTATTCCATGGAAAACCTTAACAGTTCCAAGAGAGGATCTGGAGCATGTCTAATTGCTATTTATTGTTATCTTTTTGGTTTCTATCCTGGATTACAACTTTTCTGTTTTTATTTAGAGCCCATTTTCCTTCCTTCCTAACTTCTTTTACTTTTTGGACCTCCTTTATTAATTTGTCTTAATATTCTAGAATGAGATCTTCATTTATAAATATTTGCAACCCTTTTAGATTTGAGGTTTTACTGAGTATGCTATACTTATGGTCAACAAATCTAACTTTGATCCAAATCATCCTTTATTTATTCTCAATTAATTTCCCTAACCTCTTTGCTTTTGTTAGGTAGGTTGTTTTGGTATGCAACCTATTCTGCAGTTATTCCTTGATTACAGCTAGTGTGTCCTTATCTGCATTTTCCTTTAACCAAAAATTATGAGGTTCAAATCTCATTTGTTACAGTCATGGCCTAATTCTGACAGCTTATTAATTTCCTCCTTAATGGGATTGATATTTATTATACCTCAAGATTATTTAGGGTCATATTTTTATTTACTTTTTCTTTTGACTCTTTAAACATGTCCTTCCATTTAAATTTTTCTAACATATCAACATCTCCTTGTTGGGTTGATTGTTTGGTTTCTTGGATTTGTTTTTCTATTACTTGTAATCTAACCTCCATTAACTGAATTTTATTCTCCTTCACTTTTAACTTGTTTCCTATTGTTTTTGAATCTTGTCTTCAAGTGATGTAAATTTATTATTGAGCATGGCAACAAGAGTATTTTCAAGCATGGATGCAAATTTATTATTGAGTATGTCTACCAATTTATTTTCAAGCATGTCTGCAAATATTTTCAACCACAACCTCTAAATATTTTTGAAACATAGCATCCATTTCATCTCTACTTTTCTCAAAAGAGTCTAAACAATCACCAAGGATTTGTAGGGTTGTTGTGCTAGGATTCCATTTAGCAATTTACCATATATGCAGTGAAGAAGTGTAATAACCCAGTTTGACCCCACAATGCAAAATTGTAAATATTGATGTAAAGGCTAAAAGCCAAGACTATGTAATATGTTTTTTATATTAATATAAAAATATCTAATGGTTGCATGGGAAGAAGGACGAAGAAGAGATGGGGGGATATGAATCCACAAGTGGGAAAGTGATAGTGGGATTTAGTTTATATCCTTAGCCATAGCCATTTAAACCAAGATCTTAAACCTTGATTAGGATCTGTGCTTTGATTAAGCATTGTTTTAATTAGTTTAAGAAGGCGATTAAGAGGGGAAAAGTGGTTCCATGTGTAGTGGCCACATGGTAAGTTGAGTGATGCCTATAAAAGCAAGTTTCTAAGATAGAGAGGGTCCTGTTCTCCATTATTCATTCACCATTTCGAATTCCACTCTTTTTCCATCACCTCGAGAAGTCGTAGCTTGTTACTATAACATGGAATGAAGATTCCCCCACTGAACATGAATTCTGCATGCAATTAACTCCGGTGGGATGGTGTTATAGCAACCTGGCCCGCAGCTGGTTCCCCGGAGTTCCAATTCGAATACTTCATGTCTAGCTTGTGCTGGAGCACTAGAAGGGAACTGGAGGCTACCCAAGGGACTGTTATCTCAACAAAGGGATCTTGTTCCTAGCTTGTGCAGGTTGATGGGGAATGAGAATTGAGGATTGAGAGAGTTGTGGGAAAGGTTTCTGCACCAGTGGTTTGCATGAGATATTAAGTTGAATATAATCTATGGGAATACATTTATCCCTTGTGGATTGATAGGACGAGCTCAAGGGTGGCCTATCAAAGTGAGACTTGTCTTGAAAGAGCCTATGGTTGGGAGGAACATCCTTCACATGCATCTAGTTGGATAATTTGATATAAAAGATAAGTATTTATGTTACTATGAATGCCATGGTTTAATTATGTGTTTCAATGATATTGAATTTACTATGTATAAATGTTGAATGCATGCACTTTTCCTGGAATGGCATGTGTGTTCATGTTTTTTTGTGTTGCCTCTAAATTATAATTCATGCATGAATTAATTTGGATCACCATTTCATTTTATTCGCCGTTGTTGTAATGAATTAAATTGAACAAAAAAGAATTTGCGTATGAATCCTAATTTAGAAATTAAATTGAGTGCCCTGTCGTATCCATGGGAAAATGAAGTTGTTGGGTATGTTACAGAGTGGTATCAGAGCACATGTTTGTACCACTTGGACTGCATGGGACGAATTTGAAGTTTACAGGAAAAATAACAGGTTGCACAGGAAGTGTATGGCATAATTTACATGGACAGAATATTGGGAAAATAGTGTATAATTTCTCAGCTGTTGAAATTCAGAGCATAAATTGGTATATCTATGATTGAATTATGTATTGGGTCAAATTTCCAGAGAAGCCACAATAAAATTTTAAGGTTTGATTCGGTTCTGTGTAAATTGGGAAAAATTTACAGTTTGTAGGGTAATTGTATGACAAAACGTCGTTAAGATATTCACATAAGATTTGAACCTGTACCAAAGATTTCAATCTCTGGTAATTGGACATAACATTTTCCATCAATGGGAAAGAGGCCATCAGAATTCTCTATCGGCCAAGTGTAAAATTTATGTTTTCTAGTTCTAAGTTATGGGTGGACATCCATTGATGGAAGAATGCCAGTTGGAACCTTTTAAATCATATGTATATGTGAAGGAATTTCAAATTTTAAGTGTTTATATAAATTTCAGAAAAATTTGATGCGTGACCGACACATTGGCCATGCGGATAGGATGACGTGGACTAGCCACGTGTATACTAAGTACATGTGGAAGCATTGTAAGGGACATATGCATGGGTAGCATCCACGTAGGATATGAAAAATTCTATACATGTTGTTAACAACCCAGATCGAGCGAGCATATTCAATTGAGCAGATCTGAGCCATTCACACAAAAGCAATGTGCACAAGGTTTTAATATAAGGGTCACGCCTCCAACGGTCCAGATTGATTGAGCAAGTTGGATCGGGAAAGATCTAACCATTCACGTGAGAAAAGATGCACGAGAAGTAATAAAGGTGACCACACCATGGATGGTGGAGATCTGATCATACAAATCCCATCGTGTGGTCCTGACCATTAGTAGAAAACAAAGGTGCATCAGGAGGTAATAAAGGTACTCCACCTCCAACGACTAGGATCAAATCGCTCAACTTATAATCCTAACCGTCCATGAAAAATGGAACGAGGGTGCTTTGGAGGAAAAACCACCCAATCCAGGTGTCACTATCTTATTGATAACGCCTCCAAAAACATTTTTTTTCAAAACGCCTTCCTCATGAGTGTTAACGCTTTCGGAAGGGGAAAACTGCTCACGTGAATCCTCTCCAGGAAAAGGTAACATGATAACTTAGGCGGAGGGGAGAGATACATGGCTACATCACAAGATGGCATGAGGGATAGCCAGACGCATCAACAAACACGCGTCAATAACTTTCTGTGTCAGCACTCTTCCACGTTAGCATTATGCCACGTAAGTAGGAAAATTAAAAGAGTTAAAAAAAAACAAGTATGGAGCCAAAATCTTATTTTGGCCATAACAAGAGAAAATCATGTCAGAATTTGATGAGACTTGCAGAATTTTGATTCTATTTGTGAAGGATATAGGATTGCCGGTGAGGGACATGGCCCTGTTCTGCTTAATTTTTACCGAAATTTGGATTTAGAGGTTTGTGAAGGTGCATAGACAGAGGATGGACAAAGGGTCGATTGAGGCCCAAATTGTTATGGTGCAGTTGCTACCCAAAAAAATTTACATCTTTGGATCCTTGAGACCAATTTTAAAAATATGTGAAGTCGAGAGATAAAATAATGCCAAAATCCACTATTTGGGACCTCGCAAGTGCAATTTTTAAATATTTGAAGGAGGTAAAAGAAGCACAAGGACTCATGATAATTTTTTTTACCAATTTCAATATTTTTTCTACTCATTAGGATGAACAAATTTTCTTAAAGGAAAATTTTCTAGAAGTGCTTAGTTTGGGAGATAGTAGTTTTCAGAGAAAATTCCAAGTTTGGGAAAAGTGGGTAAAATTACAAGTTGTTGATTCCATAATTTTATAAAATTTGGTGGGATAATAAGAATTAAGCACTAAAGGTATCTGCGACCAATATAAATATTTTCCCAGTTCCTTACTAATTTTCTTCTACAAGCGTCAAAAATTGGTCCTTTAGAATAATTGCAGCTGCGGGAACAGTGTAAAATTGGGCCAAAGTGTTGACTTTGAAGATATTTAACTTTTAGTTCTGAATTCATAAATGGAAATGCAATTATCCATTAGAAATATTATCCTAAGGAGAACAAATACAAAATAGACTTTCACAATTAAGCAACACGGATCTCTTTTCTTGGAAATGAGAAGAAATGGGCCTATAGGCTTGATTTTACAAATTGTCAAATGATGTTTTTAGAATTTAAGTATATGGATACATGTGTATATGTATATGGAATTTTTATTTGATTTTTAGAACTAAATTTGTCTAACAAATGTAATATTATGAACACGTTGGAAATATTGTTTGAAATTAAAGACTCACATGACAATATATCGGAAAAAATACAGAACAGTAAAATGGAAGAAGGGGAGCTTCCATATAGCCATGAAGATGATGCCAAAGGTCAAGATATCAGTGTGGGAAATGTAGAAATAGAGACAAATGGGAATAGATAAAATATAAATCCACGAGAATTTGTAGAAACCATGAGAAGTCTGAGGCTGGAGGTACACAGTTATAGGGAAAACAATGAAAGAATGTTGAGAGCCCAGGAACAACAAAATGAACTGAATACTCAGTTGGTGCAGAGTCTAAATATGCTATAGAGGAAAATGAAAATGGGATCAATCTCAATTGAGGAGAAATAAGGAATAGAATGTTGATGTATATGTAACTTCGGAATGTATTTCACATATATGTATATTATATTCCTATAGAGATGTTATTATTCCTCTATAAGGAAGTGTCGTCATTTATATTGTAAGTGTCGTAACTTATACTTGATGGGTTATTAGACCACCTTATTTGGGGTCGGCCCTGTATAAGCCATGTGGGTCAAAGGGTTATTAGACCACCCTATTGGGGGTCGGCCATGTGGGTCAAAGGGTTATTAGACCACCCTATTGGGGGTCGGCCCAGTCAGCATTATGTTATGTGGTTAAGTTCGAGCCTACATGAGTTAGGTAAAAAGGCAAGTCAAGTCAAGTATAAATAGAGTGCAGGAGGCACTCTATTTACTCACTCACTTCTCACACATGCTCTCAAGGAGGAGAGGCGCACTTATGGAGGAGGAGGATCTGCTGCTAGGATGTGTCTATCTCTCATGGTTGGTTGTATCATTGCTCTATCTATCTCTGAGGAAGTTATTGGGGTTTTTCACCTTTATGGTTTTCCCCAAGTAAATCTTTGTGTCTCTTGCGTGCTTGTATTATTGTCTCCATGATTGATATGCTGTAGATATGCTGTACATGTTGTTCTCTCAGTTAATATCCTAGATCACATTGAAGTAAATTCTGAAAATTTAACATGGTATCAGAGCTAGCCTGAAAGAAGGCATGATATGGCATGTATGACACTTGTTGCACTTACGATGCTAGGGCTTGATATAGCAAAAACCAGTCATCGTAGCACTTTCGCTATAAATACGTTTTGGCGAAGTTTTCGGATATGAAATTGTTACAGGCCGAAGATAAGATCTTCAGGTATCTTGTGTCCAAAGGAAAACCTCTAATTCGTTGTATTTTGTGATTTATGATCTGTACAATATAGGGTTTCTGCCTCTTCCAGATCTGAGTCAAAATCAGGTGACCTTGGGAAAAAGGTCATAACTTGGGCTAGGAAGCTCCAAATGAAATTTTGTGAACAGTGACAGGTAGTACACAGACTGTACTATCTCAGAAAACTTTTTTAGAGGCCGAAGTTGAACCAGTGACACGTGGCACTCCGTACAAGTGCACTCTACTGTATTATCCCATAAACAGGTCATGTTGCGACATTTGGCATAACTCTCTCTCAGAGAGTCCAATTGAGGTCAGACCTGTCAGGATGGAAAGTTAACAAGACAAGCTATCTCAGGAAACGTTTTCAGAGGCCGAAGTTAAAACAGTGACACGTGGCACACCGTACAAGTTCGCTCTCCTGTTTTATCCCAAAACAGGTCACGTTGCGACATTTGGCATAACTATCTCTCAGAGAATCCAATTGAGGTCAGACCTGTCAGGATGGAAAGATAACAGGTCAGGCTATCTCAAGAAACTTTTTCAGACCTTGTGGATCAAAAATTTCGGAGTTACACCAGAAACAATCAGTTACATATTTCTGTCAAAACAGAATTATTTTTTGGTACCTTCATTCATGGATTCCGGAATTTAGGGCTTTGAAGAAAGTTGGAATTTTTGTAATCAGAGACAACGGCTCGATGCTACTCATCAAAATAGAAATTTAGAGACCAAGATCAGAATTTTTGGTTGGGCAGAAGGCCGGGCTTGATTAGACCCTAGTTCGGGACTTTGATCAGAAAAGTGGAAAATTAGGGCTTCTGTAAAAATGGGAATTTTTGAAATCTGTGACCACGGCTGGAAGCTCCTCAGAAAAATAGAAGCTTAGAGCTTTGGATCAAACATTTTGATTGGGAAGAAGAGTGGGCTTCATCAAACCCCAGTTCAGGGTCACGTCCAGTGAATCCGGAAGTTTCAAAGGCAAAATTGAGGAGTGAAACTTTGCAGTTTTCAAATTCTGAATATACCAGGTCCAGTTCTTGCAAATCAAGTGGATAGGGTTAATCCTAGAAGAAGATGGATTGGTCGCCTGCATAAGTGAAGGAGTTCCTGTTTCAGAGGGAGATGAGGCTAAGGCCTTACATAAGAAGATTACAAGTGATCTCGACGGGTATGACTCATCGAGGTATGTTTCGATATTTGTCCATGATTAAGTTTATGGTATGTTTGTCTTCATGTTATTACGGTTAGTACAATTTTGATTTTAGATTTGTCGTTTCACCTTAACAAAATTATGAATGCATGATAGAAGATATTCATTGGTTAGGGTGTTGACACTTATGATTGTACTAATGCATTATGGTGTTGTATGAGGTTTATGTTGTCTACTAACATGAAAGGTACACCAAGAAAGACAAAGCATGTTCCAGTTCAAGAACATATGATCATGATGACGTGAGGATAAAGACTCATCCATTGTCATGGATCTCATAGAAGATCCATTTACGAGGTATGTATAACTTGGTTTTATAATGGCTAACCTATGAGATATACATGTTACTAGCACAAGTCATTGAAGAAGAACAAGAAGACATCATGTGAGTATGTTAGACACAACTAACTAGCATGCTAATCCAGGTATGTTTTTCCTATATCAAGCTAGATTCCTACCTTGGGTTAGGATCTTATACTATAGCGTTGTTGATAATGATTATTCATGAAGTCATAGGTTTGAATAATCATGATTGTATGCATATTATGTTTCTTACCATAATTGATGATATGACTAACCAGAAGAATCATGATGGTATAGGTTTGAATAATCACAGGTTTTATGCATTTTATATCTCTTATCTTGATTGATGATTCAACTAACCTGAAGAGTCTTAGGCTTGAGTAATTACAGGTTTAGACATGTTATGTTTCTTATGATTTGACTAACCATAAGAATCCTTGAATGCTAATGCTTATTATTTTTGTTTGAAATGATCATGACTATACATGCTTGAGATTATTGTGTTTTAATAGTATACTAATGAATGTATGATTTTATATGAGATCACAAGGATAACACATTCATGATACTAATAAGCATGCATAGGGACCAAGGATGAATATGAGTTCAAGAACAGGTAATTCAGGAAGCAAAGATCAAGAGGGAGCACACTCTAGTTGTTCCTGCAAGAAAGCAAAGGAGCACACTTCAGTAGTTTCTGCAAGGATGCAGATATTCAGAGGGAGTTGATCATCTCTCTACATTTCACAACAGAAAGGTGTAGAAGAAGCTACCCCAGATTAGGACTCCAGCAGCTCCTGCAAGGAAGCAAAGACTCAGAGGGAGTCCACCCAACAAAACAAAGAAAGATAAGTATTTTAATCATCATTTCTTGCATATTTGTTTGTTTAAATAAAATTGTTCAATAATGTATATACTGATGTTCCTAGAATTAGGTTGTGTATTATGCATATTAGAATAATTGCATTGATGAACAGTATACTCCTAATATGCATGGGTAAGTGGCCTATGGCACTGTACAACATTCCATTGCTACTTATCTAGAATGAAACCTCTTTGCTGACATGTTGGGAGTTGTGCACACTCTTAACAATGTTCTGGTAGAGATTGGAAGGCATCTAGAAAGTTACGGAATATGGATAAATGTTGTATTGAAGCATTGGCTAAGATAATTGCATGACTGTATGGCATATTTCTTTATGTGTAAGAATTTGTTCTGAAAACTATGAGATGTTTTCTAATCATGCAATTTAACTTGTTGTGTAGGAAAGATCGTATGCCATCTCCTACAAAAGAAGAACTACAACATTTGTTCAGCAACAAATTTATTTATTGAAGATATTGAAGTACCCAGGATCTGGGATGAAGAAATGGAATGCCATGATCCCTCGATCATGAAGAATGATGTTTGGGATGTAATCCCAAGACATGAAGGGAAGTTTGTTATGACTTCCAAATGGAACTATCAAATCAAGCATATTGCAGATGACAGCATTGAGAAATATAAAAGTGATGAAATAGAAGATACACCAGATGGATTTCAAGACAGCATGGTGTAGTCATATATATGTGCAGAACTTGGTATGGTAGGATAGACAGCTTTCTATCCAGTTTGTTCTTTACCAAGAGTAAAGCGGGTTCCAACCTTTTCTACAAGGTTGAGGAAGGCAATCCAGTGATACTACTTTTGTATGCGAATAGCCTGTTTGTATTAGGTGAAGATAGATTGATTGCCGACATGTAGCGGAAGCTTGCTGCTGAATTCGATATGAAGAACTTGGGGATGATGGATTGCAAGGCCATGGCCACACCTATGGCATCGAATCTGAAGCTTCTATGTGATGCTTCATCTGAGCTGGTTGATGTCTCTATGTATCGTCAGATGATTGGGTCCTTGATGTACCTGACGAACACGAGACCGGATATTTGATTTGCTGTGAACACATTGCGCCAGTTCCTGACGGATCCGAGGAGTGTTCACCTAGTTGCTGTAAAGCATGTTATGAGGTACCTGAAGGGTACAGTGGATTATGGGCTCAAGTATGAAGTGAATCAAAACTTTAACCTGCAGGGTTATGTTGATTCAGATTGGGCTGGCAGTGCTGCTGCTTCAGTATGGGATCAGGTGTGATCTCTTGGTTTAGCAGGAAGCAGTCCTGCGTAGCACTGAGTACAGCTGAGGCAGAGTATGTTGCAGCCTGTTCAGCTAGTTGTGAGGCAGTATGGCTACGGAAGCTACTGTCTGAGTTATTTGATCTCCCGCTGGATGCTACTGGTATCTTCTGTGATAACCAGAGTTGTGTGAAGCTATCCGAGAACCCAGTGTTTCATGACAGGTCGAAACACATAGAGATCAAATATCACTATATCAGGGATATGGTGCAGAGAGGAGCTGTGAAGCTTCTGTATGTTGCGATGGACGAGCAGATTGCAGATGTGCTGACGAAGCCACTAGCCAGGGTGAAGTTCGAGTACTTCAGAGAGAGGCTTGGCGTGCTTCAGATCGAGGACACTTCGAGGAAGAAGTGATGAACACATTTGCTGAAGCCATTCCAAGCATGTGGGAAGGAGGATCCTTCACATGGCTGTGGATGTAAGCGCTGGATGATGAGCATCAGGATGATGTTCTGGTTTCTGCCTGGATATGATCAGTTGGATCATTTATGTATGTACGCATCATGTTGGATGCTGGATATGATCGGTTGGATCATGTGTATGTATTTTGTATGAACGCATCATGTTGGATGCTGTTGGATACATTGTGTGGATCATGTATCTTTGTATGATCAGGTAGATCATGGATGTTGATGGATAGATTGCGTGGATTATGTATCTTTGTATGATCAGGTAGATCATGCATACTGATGGATACATTGTGTGGATCATGTATCTTTGTATGATCAGGTAGATCATGTATGCTGATGGATACATTGTGTGGATCATGTATCTTTGTATGATCAGGTGGATCATGTATGTTGATGGATACATTGTGTGGATCATGTATCTATGTATGTATCAGGTGGATACTTGGATGATCGTGGATGACGAGCTTCTCCAGATGACATGCAGCAGGATGTTGCAGTGATGATGATCAGGATGATCATGTGTACATCAGGATGATGTTTGATGAGTATCAGATGATACTTTGTGGCCGTGGATCAGGTTGTGCAGGAAAGCATGTAATTTGTGCCCTGGGAGATTTGCAGATGGTCTTTCGAGGTTTTGCCTATGGCATGTAATTCGGTGCCCTAGGACATCTGGCAAATGCTCTTGCGAGGTTTTGCTTGGGAGGACATGTAATTTGTGCCCTGGGAGATTTCAGGTCGGAGTTGTGTACCCGTAACATCCTGAGATGCTCTTGCGAGGTTTTGTCCTATGGCATGTAATTTGCTCCCGGGAGATCTGGACAGGATGAAAAAGGCCTCAGATGCTTCAGCCAGGTTTTGCCATGACCACATGTAATTTGCTCCTGGGAGATCTGGACAGGATGAAAAAGGCCTCAGATGCTTCAGCCAGGTTTTGTGGTGGACCACATGTAATTTGCTCCTGGGAGATCTGGACAGGATGAAAAAGGCCTCAGATGCTTCAGCCAGGTTTTGTGGTGAGATCACATGTAATGTGCTCCTGAGAGATCCGACAGGTAGAGCCGCGTGCTCGTAACAGCCTGGGATGCTTCAGCCAGGTTTTGTGATGGGTCACATGTAATGTGCTCCTGGGAGATCCTACAGGTAGAGCTGTGTGCTCGTAATAGCCTGGGATGCTGCAGCCAGGTTTTGTGACGCACGTAATATGTCCTGAGGATTCCACAGTATGGCCAGTGATGATGAAGACCTGCAGGTGGTGGGCCTACATCCAGTATGAAAAAGGACTGGCTCTGTAGAACTTCCTATGACGAGTAGATTCAGAGATTGATTGAGATAGCAGCGACAGTGACGATGATGATGACTCGATGACGATTATCCAGTGACGATGATCTAGAGAAGATGACTTGTGCTAGAAGAATTGTGCTGAGAAATACCTTCCTAGTTAAGAGGGAGTGTTGATGTATATGTAACTTCGGAATGTATTTCACATATATGTATATTATATTCCTATAGAGATGTTATTATTCCTCTATAAGGAAGTGTCGTCATTTATATTGTAAGTGTCGTAACTTATACTTGATGGGTTATTAGACCACGTTATTTGGGGTCGGCCCTGTATAAGTCATGTGGGTCAAAGGGTTATTAGACCACCCTATTGGGGGTCGGCCATGTGGGTCAAAGGGTTATTAGACCACCCTATTGGGGGTCGGCCCAGTCAGCATTATGTTATGTGGTTAAGTTCGAGCCTACATGAGTTAGGTAAAAAGGCAAGTCAAGTCAAGTATAAATAGAGTGCAGGAGGCACTCTATTTACTCACTCACTTCTCACACATGCTCTCAAGGAGGAGAGGCGCACTTATGGAGGAGGAGGATCTGCTGCTAGGATGTGTCTATCTCTCATGGTTGGTTGTATCATTGCTCTATCTATCTCTGAGGAAGTTATTGGGGTTTTTCACCTTTATGGTTTTCCCCAAGTAAATCTTTGTGTCTCTTGCGTGCTTGTATTATTGTCTCCATGATTGATATGCTGTAGATATGCTGTACATGTTGTTCTCTCAGTTAAGATCCTAGATCACATTGAAGTAAATTCTGAAAATTTAACATAGAAGGCTCAAGGAAGAGATCATATGAGAAATATGAACATTCTAAGAGTGCTTCCAAGATTCATAGGAAGCATTACTCACCACACCATGCAATTAGGAATACATATATATCTGAGAGTTCTAGCATCACCCCAGAAATGTCTCCAGATAGACATCATAAAAGAAGACATGTAAAATACGATCTTCAAGGGGAGCTTAGAAAAATTAAACCTCTCACATTTGATGGTGAGAACAAGAAGGGAGAAGATGTTGAAGCTTGGCTACTGAGAATGAGGAAATATCTTCAGCTGCATAATTAATCCTCTGACATGGAAGCTAGGATTTCCATTTACAACTTATAGGGAAATGATTCCATTTGGTGGGACCAATTGGTTCAATTGAAACATATTAGTGAAAAGAGGATTTCATGGAATCAATTCAAGAAGTACTTCTAGAAAACGTACTTATTAGATAATTATTATGATAAGAAGATGGAAGAGCTATTTGAACTCAAATTGGGAAACATTAGCATGGATGAGTATGAAAATAAGTTTTTAAATATGTTAAGATATGTTGGGTTTATCAAGGAAGAGAAGGTAAAGATACAAAATTTTTAAAGCGGTTTGCCTTCATTTTAGAAGGATAGAATTAAATATGATGAACCCAAGGCTCTTGAAGAAGCAATTTAGAAGGCCAAGCACATGTATGGTCAAAATAAAGGAAGGATTTTTTTATAGAAATATTGGAGGGATAAGATGAAGGATAAACATGATGAAAGGAAGAAATGGTTTAAACCATCTTTCTTCAAGAACCAACAGAATTCATATAGGAAAATCAATCCAACTCAAAATGGGCCCAGAATGACAAAATCTATTGGAAAATGAACTAGGAAGAAAGTAAAATGTTGGGGATGTGAAAGAAATCATATTTATAAATACCATCCACAAAGAGGTGACATAACGAGAAATGAGCATAATATACATGAATTAGGTACTCTGGAGGGTATACTAGGCATGGATATTCCTTAGATATATGCAGCGTCGGACAACAGATATGCAGATCATCAATCCAACATGATTGAGGTTGAAGGTAAAATTTCCAATCAACCTATTGCTATTCTCATTGATTTTGGAGCAATTCATAGTTATATTGCTCCTAAAACCACTTATACTATGAAACCAGAACTCGACACAATTCTCATTTTTCTCTCTCCTAATTTTAGTAGCTATTTTTAACTTTGTTTCAAAAAGCATTGATACCAGTATCACACATTTTGATTTTGAGGCATTTTTTTGGGCCTTTGAATTATGTTTGTCGTAAAATATTTTTAATTTCTATTTTTAAGTGTGTTTTTAGAAATTTAACAAAATAACATAAATTTATAAGCAATTTATAATGAAAAACATTTACATTTTGCAATTTTTTCTATAAAATAAGACATTTTTATGGAAAAAATTAAGACATTTCTATTGACAAAATTATAAAAAAATATAGAAACTAAAGACATTTAAAACCATTTTCAATGAATTTTTAGATATTTTTTGTATAAAAATGATACTATTTCATATTATTTTCCGAAAAGTGACGATTCACATATATTCAAGAAAAACTATACCATATATTTGTAAAAAACATATTAAAAACATTATATATAGAAATTTTATTTCTAAAATAAAGTCTAAAAGTCAAAACGTTACTAATATATCTTATAAAAAATTGTCAAATTTAATATTTTCTTCAAGACATGAAACTAATCAACAATATCATGCAAGCCAAATTCTTCATCGAAAATGGAATTTTCTAAAGCTTTGCTTTATTGAGGGACATCAATGTCATTTTCCATTGGGTCTTCTATGTATGCAAGATACCCAAAGTGCTCATTTCCAAACACCCCTTCTAATGGGGGTTGAGGATCTTTTGACATCTTTGCCACAAGTTTTTCATTAAACTCTCCCTTCTTCAAACCAACTTCTTGCAGTTCATCTGGAAGAACTTGAAAAGCATTAACTCTTTGCTTGATGTAATTGCATTGCAATGGATCATTATCAATGGATATGCAATTTATTCCTTTCTGTAAGGAGCATTCTATTTTTGTACCTAATCAATAATAAAAAAAAAAATTTAAATCAAATAGCATAAAGAAGTATACGTAAAAAAAATAAAATAATTAAGAATAAAAAAAACAATAAAACTTGAAATATGCTTTCATATGTAATATCAGAAATTTTACCTGAACCCGAGAACAAATCTAAGACCCAATCTCCTTCTCTTGAAAATGTATCTATGAGATAATTAATCAACACCTGTGGCTTTTGATAGATGTTTACAGTCACTCCTTTCAAATCTCTTTCTTCATATGTCAATTTTTTAACCACGACATTATAACTCAACACCTGACTATATTTTCATTCACTCTTTTCATTGATTAAAAGAGATTCATAAGTCTCATCGCCCTCTAACCCCAACAACATTACATTAAAAACATTATATGGAAAAAATAACTACTCACAACCCCCCTAAACTATATATTAAAAAATTTAAATTAAAAATAAAAACTACCCCCTAACCTCCCCCCCTAAATTCTATATTAAAATTTCCTTAAAAACATTAAAAACTACCCCCAACCCCCTAATCTATATATTAACAAATTAAAAAAAAAACATTAAAAACTACCCCCCAACCCCCCCTAAACTATATATTAAAATTAAAAAAAAAAAAAAACATTAAAAACTACCCCCAACCCCTAAACTAAACTGTGTATTAAAAAAAAACATTAAAAACTACCCCAACCACCCTAAACTATATAATAATTTTAAAAAACAAATTAAAATCTAACCCCCCCTAAACTATATAATAAATAATTTTGAAATTAAATTAAAACGTACCCTCTAAATCCCCTCTAAACTATATAATAAAAAATTAAAAAACAAATTAAAACGTACCCCTAAATCACCCCCAGACTATATAATAAAAAAATTTAAAAAAAAACAAAAAAAAAACCTACCCCCTAACCCCCCCCATAAACTATATTATAAAAAATAAAAAATAAAAATTTAAAACCTACACCCTAAACCTCCATAACCTATATTAAAAAAAATTTAAAAGAAAACTAAAACCCATCCCCTAAACTATATAATAACAAATTAAAAATTAAAATTAAAAACTACCCCAACCCCCTAAACTATATAATAAAAAAATTTAAAAACAAAAATTAAACCTAACCCCTAAAATCCCCTAAATTATATAATAAATTTTTTTACAAACAATTAAAACCTACCCCCCTCAGCCTCCCCCCTCCTCCTGCCCCCTCCCTCCCCCCTCCTCCTCCTCCTGTCGTCGCTCCCTTCCTCCCACTGGTCCCTTCCCCTTCCTCCCATTGCCCCTCCATTCCTCCTCCTCCCACCGCCCCTTTCCCCCTCCTCCCCCTCCTCCTCGTCCCTTCTCCTTCCTCCCCCTCCTCCCTTCTCTATGCTCCTCTACACTTGGGCGCCAAAGGGTCACCCCTCACGAGCGGTGCGATGCTCTGCTCACTTGGGCGCCAAAGGGCCTCCCATGAGGGGCGGCCCTTTGGTTCCCAAGTGAGCGGAGGAATGTGGTTAGAGGAGGAAGGAAAAGGGAGGAGGGGGAGGCAGGATAAGGGATAAGGGAGGAGGAGGAGGGGGAGGAGAATGAAGGGAGGGGTGATGGGAGAAGGAGGAAGGGAGGAGGGGGAGGAGGGAGAAGGGAGGAGGGGGAGGAGGGAGAAGGGAGGAGGACGAGGGGGAGGAGGAGGAAGGGAGGGGTGGAGAGAGGAAGAGGAAGGGAGGGGCGGGAGGAGGAATGGGAAGGGAGGAATGTCGAGGAGGGGGAAGGGAGGCAGGGAGGGAGGGGGTAGTTTTTAATTTTATTAATTTTTTATTATTATATAGTTTAGGGGGTTTTAGGGGGTAGATTTACTTTGTTTTGTTTAATTTTTATTATTATATAGTTTAGGGGGGTAGTTTTAATTTTATTTTTTTTAATTTTAATATATAGTTTAGGGAGAGGGTTAGGGGGTAGTTTTTAATTTTAATTTTAATTTTATTAATAGATAGTTTATTTTAGTGGCCCTGGGTAGTTTTTAATGTATTTTTTAAAATTTTTAATGCATAGTTTAGTTTAGGGAATTGGGGGTAGTTTTTAATGTTTTTTTTTTAAATTTTTTAATATATAGTTTAGGGGGTTGGGGGTAGTCTTAATGTTTTTTTTTAATATTTAATATATAGTTTAGGGGGGGGTTGGGGAAAGTTATTGATGTTTTTTTTTTAAATTTTTTAATATATAGTTTAGGGGGTTAGTTTTAAATGTTTTATTTTAAATTGTTTAATATATAGTCTAGGGTGTTGGGGGGTTAGGGGTTAAAATTTTTAATATATAGTTTCTGGATTTTTTTAATTTTTTTTTTATGTTTTTTAATATATGGGTTAGGGGGGGTAATGTGAGAAACCTGCAACAATTAATTAATTAAAGTACACAAGATAGCAGAAATAACAAAACTCAGAATCGCTTTATTGATCACAGACCACTTCGAGGGGGCAACCTCCTTTGAACAAGCTCAATACAAATAAATTCACGATACCTTCATTGGCCTCAACACACACTTATATACTAATTCTATGCCCAATACTATGGGTCAATAGCATGGGACATATAATACTATGTGATGACTTACAAAGCATATGCATCCAATACTATGGGTCAATACCATGGGCTAATACAAACTATGGATCAACAAATACTACGGGACGAGTTACGAAGCATATGCGTCCAACAACAATATACTAACAAAGTAAGGAGAAGGGTTGACACGGGTTCCTAACATCGCCTCTCCCTTAGAGAAAGCTTTGTCCTCAAAGCTTTAGATGTGGAAATTGATGCGGAATCTGAAGGAGTGGTTCCCTTGGAGCATCCTCGGGTTGCATTCTATGCCACTGAATGAAAACCTCTGTCATATATGGAGATAGAAGTTGATGCCTTCTGAGTTTCAGCAAGGATTGCATGTAAGGATTTAGATGAAGAAGAACCATATCAGTTGCGTGAAAAGTGCACTCAGAACGGTGTTGATCAGCTTGTTGTTTCAGTCAAATTCGTGCCATGTGAAGATTGTCTTGCAGGATGAGAAAAATCTGATCGCGGTTTTGAAGAACTGAGTCAATTGCCAGAACTTGGGAACTACTGAGGGTGTATGGAAGAAGAATTGGTGGTTCCTGTCCATAGACTGCTTCATATGGTGTCTATTTAGACGTGGTATTGTACCACCAGAGCGCTTCAAGTAAATCCATAGAAATAGCTATCCAAATCTGTGTAGGGATAGGTAAGGGTTCGAGTAGTCTCGAAAGGAGTGTCGGTTCACCCTTGTTGACCTGTAAAGTATGACAGGTAGCCACCATCTATTGAATTGTCATTTTCAGTCCCTGCCAAAAGAAGTTACATTTTTCTCAAGCATACGTTTTGAGGAACCCAGAGTGCCCTGCCGAGGAGAAGCATGGAGTTAATACAAGAGACAGCCCTATTGAACAAATTCCAACCAATTTGGAAGTAGCAGTGAAATAGCTGTAAGAGAAACTGGGTCATCCAATGTGTGAGAAGGAGCATCTGCCACCAGATTATCCTTACCCTACTTGTAAGTGATCTCATAGACATGACTTAGGAGTTGGATAACCCATTTCAGGTGTGTTGGGGAGAAGACCTGTCGTTCCAGGAAATTTTTCAGACTCTGGAGATCAGTCTTGATGCAGAAATAATTCCCTAATAGGTATGGCTGCCACTTCTGTACTACATGCAAAATAGACATCATTTCCTTCTGAGATGTAGATGCGGTTAAATTCTTACTGGAAAGGTCTCTTGAAGGCGACAAGCCCACTGGTTCAGTAAAGAAACCTACATATCTATCCAAGGAAGTAGTGGAGACCGTTGATGGGTGCATATGAATGGAGTGGAGATGAGCGATGACACCATGTGACTTATTCTTAAGGATCTTTTTCAGGCGATGTGAACTGATGATGCCGAGAGACCCTAGTTGTAAGCCTGTAAATTTATGTTTTTTCCCATTGACTGAAAACTGCATCCAAAGTTCAGCAAAATCCCATAAGATGGGGCCAAGAGTACATAACCATTGAACACCCAAAACCACATCACATCCGCCTAAGGACAAGGCAAACATGTCAGAGCGCAGGTTATAATCTTCCAGAGAGATACAGACATTGTGACACTTCCCCTTGCAAGGTACGGTGCCCCCATTAGCAACCATGTCTTCAAAGTTGGAGCAAGAATGGACAAAACAATTAGCCTGTTTGGAGATCTGAGGGTCAATGAAGTTATGAGTGCTACCAGAATCAATGAGTATTGTAAGAGGAAACTTCTTGAAGTAAACCCTAGCCCGCATTGTTTAGGGGGTGGTGATCTTGGCTAAAGCATGGAGAGATATCTCTGGGTAGTGTTCCTGAGACAGAGGGTCAATATGCAGCTCCTGAATGTAAATCTGATCCTCCATTTTATCTAGAGCTTCTTCACCAATTTTAGAGGTAGGCGGAGAATCCACATCCAAGAGATGGAGCTTTTGTTGAACACATCTATGTCCTCGAGTGAATTTCTCATCACAATTATAACAACGCCTTTTTTCTCTGTGTGCCTGCATCTCTATTTATGACAAATGCTTGATAGGAGTTGGTCGAGGAGCTGGTGGGAGGGGAGGTCGTTGAGAACCCAAATTTCAGAAGGAAAAAAAGGTGGGTTTGGAGTGTTGTTGGGATGCAATCTTATCTTTTGCCAACTTAGTCAACCCCAGGGATTCCATCATTGTGTTGGGACAGAACATTTTAACCTCTGAGCGGATTTCATCCTTAAGACCACTAATAAAACAACTCCTCTAGAATTCATCAGATAATCCTTCTGTGTGATTGACTAGTTTCTCAGATTCTATCTGATACTCTCTCATAGTGCCAATTTGACGAAGTTTAGTGAGGGCTCCTATGAAGTCATCAAAAGCACTAGGACCAAATCGTTGCAAAAGGAGCTAGCAAAAATCGGGCCATTTTGGCTCTTCATGAGCCTTGATGTACCAATGGTACCATTAAAGAGCTTCCTGTTCCAAATGAAAGGATACAAGTGGAACTTTGTTGACATCAAAAGTATTAGGAATGATGAAATACCGTTCTGTAATATAGATACAACTAGTCAGATCAGTACCATTGAAGTGAGGAAAATCAAGCTTCGGACCACGGAGATTGCTGGAAGAAGAGAAACCATTGTCTGATGAAGACTCGAACTGTCGTTTGTTGTTCATGGCTGAATGCACAAGATAGAAGTCGAGAAATTTTTCATCCACATCCTGGAGTTTGGTTTGGATGGCTGCAAGTGCTTCCTCCATGGTTTTTTCTCCTACACGGATGACAACCATAACCAGGAGTTTTTTTTTTTGAATGGGTAGAAAAACACAAACAAAAGCTGATTTAGTAAATGGAAATTTGGATTTGGAAAAAAATCTGATGGGTAATTAGGGTTTGACTAGGTTTTGGACACTTTCGAATGGACAGGGAAGCAGAAATGAGGATTTCATAAGCGGAGTGAAAGAATGAGAAAATTTGTTAGAGAGAGACAAAGAAGTAGAAATAGGGAATGAACAAGATGGAAAACTTTGAAGGCGATTGGGTGAAAATTAAAGAAGTTATGGCAAACCCTAAAAATAGACAAATGTGGGATTTCTGGCTTTGGGAAGTGTAATTTGGGAAAGGGTCCTTAGGAATGAAAGATGAAGAATGGGATTACAGGGGTGTCAAGGAAGTTTCAAGGGAAACAGAGTGAAAACAAGGGAGATATGGCGAAAAAACAGAATTTAATACGGCACAGAAGGGATCAGAAACAGATGGATCTACTATGGCGCAGAAGTGATCGGAAACAGATGGATTTGCAATGACGGGAAAGGGATCCGCAATAGATGGATCTAAAATGGTGCGGAAGGGATTGGTAGTAGATAGATCTGAAATGGTGCGGAAGTGATCGGCAACAGTTCTGGACAGAGAAAATATTTATTTTATTAGCTGAAAATAGATATGGACCCCGTATGCTCGGCTTCCTAATGGTTCAGGGCATTCACTCAGGCACCAATGTTGTCTAATGACTTGCATATTGGGGCAGTACCCCTCACTCCATGGCTTAGGTAAAACTGATAACCACTTTGCCACAAACGACAACTCTTGGTTTACCTCACGGGTGGGAACTAGTCAATCAAGTAGGGGTCCGTGCCCTTTTCGTTGGCAGGTCCTCTCAATGGGCCAACTACTTTGTGGTTCCTATGGTACTCCTCACAATTATTTTTAGGGCTTATGGCCAAGTACTTCCCACGGTTAAGTAGATAGGGATTCTTCCCAAATCCGAACCTGCAATAGATGCGGAAAAACAAATTTGGTAGAAATTTCACCCAATGAGCCCAAGAAAGTGCTCTGATACCAGATGTGAAGAACCTGCAACAATTAATTAATGAAAATACATGATATAGCAAAAATAACAGAACTCAGAATTGCTTTATTGATCGCAGACCACTTCAAGTGGGAAACCTCTTTTGAGCAAGCTCAATACAAATAACTTGATGGTACCTTCATTGGCCTCAACACACACTTATATACTAATTCTATGCCCAATAATATGGGTCAATACCATGGGACATATAATACTACAGGACGACTTACAAAGCATATGCATCCAATATTATGGGTCAATACCATGGGCTTATACAAACTATGGATCAACAAATACTACGGGACGACTTACAAAGCATATGCATCCAACAACAATATACTAACAAAGTAAAAAGAAGGGTTGACACGGGTTCCTAACAGGTAAGAGGGTTAGGGGTTGGGGTGGTGTTTTAAATTTTTTTAATTGTAATGTTGGAGGGGGTTAGGGGGATTAGGGGGCTAGGTGGCATTTGAGTAGGTTTATTTTTATTTTATTTTAATTAAAACTAAAATTCATGGGATAAGGGGCAAGCCTTGCTTCAATTAATACTACATGAATTTTAAAAAAAATAACTAACCCGTATAGTGGTAGAGCATCCTCTCTTGAAAGCGCTAGAAGCTCCTCTCTGCAATCTTCTCAACTAGCATAGGATGGGTGCCTTCATCAGGTTTGGCATTTCTAAACTTCATCCCAAATCATCAAATGTATGCTTCAAATTTATTTTTACTGCAATCATCTACAGAGAATCATAATGCAAGGCGAAAAAGTAGAGATGTTGATTCTTCTCAATCCTTGGAAGAAATCAAAAAGTCTATCGAAGATATAACATATGAGTACTTTGATGTTGCTGATTCTGTTTGGTGTGAGTCTTTTTTCATGGAGTAGAGTGACATAATTTCAAGCTCTACAAATGGATATATATATTTGAAGTCTCCATTTGCTTGGCCACAAATTTTATCAAATGAAAACAAGGTAACAAATGTTGAACCTTGAGGTGTTGAGTTTTCTCAAGTAGAGGAAAGAGAAATGTATATGGGCTCTAGAAGATCATCTGCAAAGCGTCAAGAGATGGAATACCTTTACAGGGGCTTAGTACAAGATATCAAGGAGCAGGGTATTTTTTAAGGATTCTAATGTTATACTTAAGTATAGTATTCTAGGCAATTATTGTGAGTTGAAAAAAACATATATATAGATAGGTAGGCGAATATTAAATATGAAACATACAATTTACTACTAAAATTTGTAATTTTTGGTGAATATTATGATACAAAACATATTTGATGTAAATACAGGCAATATTAGAGCCTAAAAATGAACAAAAAGTGAATTTATTTTTTGAAAAAAAGCCCCAAAAATAGCCAATTGGCAAAATTTCGCCCCTAAAAATTTTCCCATCAAGGAGGGTTGCATGATTGCATTTTTGGCTACAAATGATGCATGTCATTATCCATTCAGGATTGAAAAAGCTATGAAGGTCAATAAAGAAACTGAAGAAGTAGTATCGGTATAAGTACATTGGTATGCAACAAATACACACGCATTTGATGGGGTGTACAAGGCAAAGATGGTCGTTGAGAAAAAGGTTTGCAGAAAGAGAAAAATAAAGGGTCAAAAAATAAATCACTGCTGCATTGACATCTTGAAATTAAAGGAAGTTGATATACTTTTTATGATTTCAATTTGACAAAGAAAGACACTCTTCACTCCAAGACTATAGAAATTATCAAGAGGTTGCTTCCAAAACAAGAAGTTGTAATATGGGAGTCTGTTAAACCAAGCCGTAGATCCCGAAGGAATATGACATCTGAAATAATGGGCACAAATGTAGACTTAGATGGTGCAGCCATTGATAATAGATAAGAATATGGTTCATCTACATCTTCATCTAGTCCTTCATTTGCAGAAACTGTAGATTCTGATGGGGTGTTAGAATCCATGGATGAATTTGAATAATTTCACATGAAGTATTTTAGATGTTTTTTATTAGTATGATGATTGTAATTGAAACTCTAAAGGAGTTTTCAAATATTTATATGAATCATTTGTTCTTGTATGATCTAATATATTATTTCATTATGAATTGCATCATAATTTATTTGTTTTTGTATGGCTAGAGTGGTGAAATTATTTATGAATTTTTGTTTGTTTAATATACAAGTTTCAAAAAAGTTGTAATTTATCTCTTGAAGAAAAAAACTTTTTCCAATTTAGGGGTTGATTTTAAAGTTTTTGCAAACAATACTATGGGATGTTTAGGACATGGCTCTATTTTTTACCCTGAAAAAAAAAGTGTATACTCATATCAACACTTTTATATTTGGGGGGCGTTTTTGGTGTTTTTTGGCAAAAATCATTGTTTTTATGGCTAGAGTTCCCGTTCATAGTATAAAGTTATCGTTTCATAGTATATGTGGTTCTAATTTAGTTGAAAGATTTTAGATAAATAAAACTAAGCATGATAGATCATGGATGGTTCAATTGGATACTGGAACAAAAAGGAAGATTAATGAATTAGTAAAGTGTTGTCAATTGGATATGAATCGACTGAGAACTTGTCCATATTTGAATATAATACCACTTGGTTCATATGATGTACTTATTGGGATGGATTGGTTAGATGCACACCATGTGATATTGTATTGTCATAACAAGTCATTTACTTTTCTTGATGAAGAAGGACATAAAAAGATAGTGAAAAGAATTCCAAGGCCTATTTCCAAAAGATAAAATTCATGAAATTAAAGAGGTGCTTCCAAAAAGGATGTCAATTGTATGCAACTCATGTATAAAAACGAGAAAAGTGTAAAATCCCAAGCTTAGAAGTCTTTCCAATATTACAATATTTTGCGGATTTGTTTGAATAAATACCAGGATTACCACCGGAAAAAGATATTGATTCCTCTATCGATTTAATGTTGAGAGTTGCCCTAGTTTCCAAAGTTCCATATAGAATGAGTACACTTGAGTTAAAATAGTTATAGATGCAGCTGGAAGAATTGTTGAGGAAAGGGTATATACGCCCAAGTGTGTCTCCTTGGGGAGCACCAACACTATTTGTAAAAAAAAAGGATGGCACTCTGAGGTTGTGTATTGAATTTAGATAGTTGAGAAAGGTCACTGTGAGGAATAAATATCCACTTCCTAGAATTGATGACTTGTTTGATTAGCTTAGAGGAGCAAATATTTTCTCAAAGATAGATTTGATATCTGGATACCATTAGGAAGGGATAACAGATGAATACATTAGCAATACAACTTTTAGAACGAGATATGGTCATTATGAGTTTGTGGTGGTGCCATTTGGGTTAACAAATGCACCAACTACATTTATGTGCTTGATGAATGGGATATTCAGGAACTATTTGGATAAGTTTGTCATTGTATTTCTGGATGACATTCTTATTTATTCGAAGTCAAAAGAAGAGCATGAGGAACACTTAAGATTGGTATTACAAGTGTTAAGAGAACATTAGCTTTATGCCAAGATAAGTAAATTTTCTTTCTATCAAAGGAAGATTCATTACTTGGGACATATCATCTCTAAAGAATGAATATCAATGGATCCAGAGAAGATAGAAGCTATTATGGGATGGCCTACACGCAGGAATGTATCATAAGTAAGGTCATTCATGGGATTAGATGGATACTAGAGCATATTTATAGAAGGATTCTCCAAAGTGGCATATCCAATCACTTCATTGCAAAAGAAATGAACTAGCACTATTACAAAATGGTTGATAAGTGACTAAAAAAATGACTAAAATTAAGGTGGTGACCACTGGTCATAAATTAGCAGTCACTTATCACCCAACCGAATTGGTCATTTATCATTTAGTCATAAATTGTTTGAATTGCTTCATGAGTTTGTCATATATTTAGTCATTTATTCGGTCATTAATTATCGTTATTTGGCAATTAATTGTCATTTGTTTAGTCATTAATTGTTTTTAATTAGTTATTTATTTAGTCATTGATTGTTGTTAACAGGTCATTTATTTAAACATTGATTACGGTTAACTAGTCATTTATTTAGTCATTAAACATAGTTAACTGGTCATTTATTTAGTCGTTTATTGATGTTAATTGGTCATTTATTATTGAGGTGTAATTACTGTCTTAAAGAATCACCAAAATATTTAATTATTGACCGAGGTTGGTAATCTTAGAGTTGTGGCATAGTATATGCTGAGGTAGAATGGGACCTAAGTTTCGGTTCGGCAGACCTTAGAAATGTTTAATAAAGAAAAGATCGAAAGATCTTTCAAAATGAAAAACCGAGTCAATCTTCAGAAATACAACAAACGAACTAATTAAACCTAACTAAACCAGCATATCAGAATATTATTAAGCTATACTACTCTACTCTATGGATAATAATTAAAAAGATAAAAATAAATATTATTCTAGGAAGCAAGACTCAATCAAAAACAGAACTACTTTGATAAAGTTGAAAACTACTTATTAAAACTCTGAACTATGAATAAAAAATAATTGTAAATGAGTTCAGAAACCTATTTATGAGATAATTCAAGTGACAATTAATTTAAAGAAAAATTGCAAATGACTAAGTGAATTCAACAACTACTTATGCATTCAATTAATGTTTCAAAACTACACAAAATTACCTAATTCCATTCTCCTTGGGGATTCTCGGGAAATGTATCAAATGTAATAGAAATGGGAGAGAATGTATCAAAGTGACTTTCAAATGTGACAAGGAAACAAAATGGAGACAAGTCTAATTTAACTTCTACAAATAAATGCAAACTGAAGATTGTCCAACTACAATTAATTTTAAACATCTTAATCTATCTTTTATCCATAAGCAAAATGACATGAAACTAATGAAATCTAGAAGCAAGTAGAAAACTTAATAAAAATATTTACATGAACTGAATTTGATTTGGAAGCAAGTAGATAACTTGATAAATATATATTATTATAGAAGCAAGTAAAAGACTTGATAAAGATATTTATTTCTGAACCAAACCCTATTTCATGAACATCTTCATTAATTGTAATAATGGGAAAACTGATCCTATGCTTTACAAAGAAACTTATCAAAATTAAGATAACTTGGAGAATGAAATTATTAACTCTACTTCAAAATAAACTTTAAGAACATATAATAAATTATACTAAGAATGAAACTGATAGATTCTAGAACAGTAAGCTATTAGCAAATCAAACATGAAAGACATAACTTGAAAGACAATTAAAACAAAGTTAAGGAGGATGAAAAGGAAACTAAGAATGATGACAAAACTTAATTAAAACTCTATGTAATGGGAAACAAGATATTGATTACATCTAAGACTTCTAATTAAAAGCAAGAAACATTACAGTTGAAAAAGCCTAAGAAACTGAATTCTTAATAAGCATAGAAACAATGCAGAAAGGATGAAAGTCCAAATGACGATCCGAACGACTGTCTGAATGACAGTCCAGATGGAGGAAAACGATTTAAACTAAGGAAAGAAGCAGTTTGGATGATCTTAACTAGCAACTGGATAATGCATATGATCCTACAGTGCAAGGGAAACAATAAATCGGTTGTTCAGAAAGGAAATCTATAGAAAGAAAACTACATTATTCTATGTCTAGGAAAGGCAAACTAGTTCCTAATGCATAATAAAGTGAGACTTGAAAGGAAATGAACTAAACTATAGCTACAACACACTTAACAAAACTTAATCTAACTAAAAACAAACTAAGCAAACTAAGCAATTTAAGCAAACTAAGTGTGACCAGTCACTAATTACATTCTAGAAATATCATTAATATGAACAACAAATAAGATATACATTTCGTAAAACAGAGACATCATTTATATAAGTAGCAAAACAACATATATATTACAAGACAAAGATATCATATACAAAATGAATACAATAACACAACTTATCTGCAGAAGACAAAGACAAATTATATACACCAATGTAAGACCACTGGTTGTTGAGGGGCCCTTCTGGCAAATCATAGGTTGCACCTTAATCAATCAATCACCACACATGCTATTGAGCTTTCATAAAAACTAGAGCATAGGTTTATTAAATTAAAACAGAGTTACAGCATTTCTACGTCTATTTGCAGCTGAAAAGACTAAAGACTCCCTCATCTCAGTCACGAAGACATCTATATATACAGAATTACAAATTAGAGAGCAAGTCGACCCTTTAGTTGTCGACTGCTCTAATAATAGGCAATCTTAATGCCAGAAAACGGCTATGCTTAACAACTCATGACAACACATGGCCAAGGAACATCCCCACAACAGTTTACGACAACACATGGAGCATCTACCAGGTGCCATGGCATTGGTTTCCTTCACGCGGTTGTTGAGACGTTGATCCTCCTTTGACGTGGGTAGACAAATGTGTTGTCGAGCTGAGCGTGGGAGGACGAGGGCTTCTGGAACGTTGACATGGGTAGAGGTGCGTGCTATCAGGTTGGATGAACTGGAAAGACGGAGCTTCTGGAGTGTTGATGTGAGTTGCAGGCGTGTTGTCAATCGAGGCGAGTAGGAGGGAGAATATTCTAGAACAGGGGCTCACCAACGACGACAACCATGTTGCTAACAGAACCAACCTTTCTGTTTCCGCCTTTAATGACCAAAAATATTCCAATCGACGATCTCATGGGCTAAATGAAGGTCTGAACGACGGCTTGGATGCGGCTAAACATTTGCAATGTGAACACGAGTCTGAATGGAGGTCCATTTGAAACCCATTTCCTGCAGAACAATATCTAGTTGCCAAGCAAGTCGAGAAATGTCAAATAAACATCAATAAATCACAATATGACGATTTTTACCCAACATTCATGTGATGTGAGAATATATGCATACTTGATCTGATTGACAGCCTGAATGGTGGAAAGAATGACTTATCATAGCAAAAATAGTGAAAATGATGCCAATCAGAGTGTGTTTGATGATCAAAAGTGGTGACAAAATGGACACCAACATTTATTTAGTCATTTATTATTGTTAACGGGTCATTTATTTAGTGATTGATTATTGTTAACTGGTCATTTAATTAGTCATTGATTTCTGTAGATATGGCATGGAGGAATCAAACCACCAACCTCTTTTTGTAAGGACATTTCTCTTCCATTGGGCTAGTACCCTTTAAAAATATGAACAGTTTTCACGATAGAAGTTCAAATTACTAGAACTTGTGATGTAATAAACTACATTGATGGCTGGAGTATTGCAAAACAATAAAGGTATTGGACAACATATTCCAACTGAACTATGGCAACATAAACGAAATGAAAAGTTAGGAGTGTCCACCCTATCTAGTAATTAAAAATATATGTAGTCAGTGGTGTGATCCCCACATGATCACATGGGAGAGAATCACATACAAATTCTCTTTCAATTTCTACAACATTGGAAACTATATTCCTTACTTTGTCTTTACTCAATTTGTTGTTCAACAAGCTACACAACCCATCTCCCAATGTTCAGATTTTGGATGTCATTTAAATCCAAGCCATAGTGACAACAAAAAGATGCCTTACATTCATATCATACCTGTAGAGAAAGCATGGAAAGTAATAGTTGCGGCCTTCATCTCTTGAAATGAGCTCATTGGAGAATATTAGACCAGGCATCAATCCCCTTTTCTCTAGGCAAAATATTGCACAAAAATTGTAGCAGACCAACATTAAAATTGAAAACCTTTAGGAGAAAAATATAAAATAAAACATCATTGGCCAACATTCATCATTAATCAACATTTGTGGGAATATAACTAAGGACTCGTCAATGTAGGGAACATAACTAAGCAGTAAGGATTCCATTTTATCTAGATGCATTACTTAAGAATATATGCAAATGGGTGCTTCATATAGATTACATTTTTTTGTGAGAATTCACTACCATGCGAAATTCAAGGAATCAAGTTATAAAGTAGCTCAGGGACCATTCATAATTAATCAATAAATATGTAGTTGTCTACTTGCAGTAGAAAGAATCAGGATCACCCTATTGTTTATCAAGGTATGCCTCAACCCACTTTCTGTACTCCTGAGTCATTCCCTCTCTTTCTTTGGTTGTTAAATTCTTTGTCCAATCAGGTTGGAATTCTAGAATCATGGTTTGATATGATGCAAATTCTTTCATCTTCTTCATCCAAGGAATTATCAACTCTTCAAACCTGTAAATATTCGAAATCAAGTATATGAGATCCATAATATTTCCATCAGCATGTTTCATTAGTGAGAAAACAAGCCACAAATGTAGATAGAAATTTATTTCCATCTTTTTTAATAAATCTTATATCTAGAAATTTATTTCCGTCTTTTTTAGTAAATCTTATATCTAGATGACGTCATCAGATGGACAACATTATTGTTAACCTTCTAACAGCTTCTTCACTGCTCTCTATGGATAAAGATGACAACATTTGCAATTTTAAGGAGAAGAGAAAGCTTATGAGCATCCTCAAATAAATTTCTTACTCCTTTCCACGGGCCAATATACTGAGAATGTGTAGTTACAGGACAATAAAATATCAATGTTACTAAACCATGGAAAGAGTAATAATGATATTGGGTATGCAATATATCATTTGGAGAACTTCCTTTGTGAATAAACAAGGAAGCATAGGAGGCATTCATCATGATTTTGGAGAAAGAAAGGAGGAAATGAATGTGTAGTGGAATACTATCACCAATCAATAGAACATGACCATATGCATCACTCCGCTCATTGTTTGGAAACCTATCCATCATCTTTCATTCTATTATGATCTCTTCACTAGTGGCCTCTATAGCCACTCACAGATTATCCCATCCAACAACTTCGTCTAGTTCATTTGAAGAATGAATTTTACAACTAGGGGCACCAAGACTTGCTTTTCCTTCTACAAATGAGTTTTCTAGATCCCCTGCTTCATCTCTTTTATGAAGTAACCACATAGTATAATCTCCTGCACTAAGTGTTGAGAAATGTAGTTTCTTTAGTTATTCTATTTAATAAAACTTGAAGGAATTTTGAAACACAAATATCTATTGCCATAAGCATATATCTTTTGAGTGAGAATTGGATTCAACCAGGCCAAAGAATAATTGTGAGAATGCAATTTGTAGTTAGAATAGATTCTATGTAGTTGATCACAATCCAAAAATATGATGTGTAACTCTATTACAGGAAAACTGCAACATAGTATCACAAACACTAAGAAAACCAAAAATTGTTGTCTCAGAGACACACATGCAGTAAAGTTCTAAATAAAATTTAGACTAGGTAATATCTTTCCCTATGTTACATTTACAAACCATTGGGCAAAGATGTTGTGTGTCAAAAGTAGTAAAGATCCAATAGAATCATTAAATACGACACATACTCATAATGATTAATGAGGCCTCTCCAATAGAACAGTTATAACATGTTGATATTGTGATTCGTAACCACAGTCGAGGAAAAAAAAGGTCGGAAACATTATACTTGAATCCCAAGTGTTGACTCTACTAGACTCAAATTTAAATGAAGAAATGAATTATTCAACTACAAAAGTACATGAAGCAACTTCATTAATACATAACAAACCTTAAACAAAATCTCCAGTCTAATACATGCATTAAAAAACAAACAGAAATATTTACTTTTTCACAAACAAAAGGCACAATAGTTGCTTCATTGACAATTCCAAGAAACACTTGTCCTCGACGATTGATACAATATAAAACACTAATTGAAGAAGCTTTTGTTGTTAATAAAATGGGATCTGAACTGATACAATTCCTATAAATTGTTGTAGCAGTATCCAAATCGTAGAAAAATAGAAGTCCCATCTTTATGATGACATATATCAGACTATACTTGTTTGATATCTGTCAACAAAGATTCAAATCAAAATAGAGTAATTCTTAAATCAAGTGTTTGGCATGGCTACCACAATTAAGGGGCATCCCTAGTGGAAAATCATTTTTAAAATCTTTACCTGCATGGCCACTGTAAAATCATCTGCAAAATTTGGTGGAAAGAAGAGATCTACATGTTTCCTTGAAAATCCCAGTTTACCTGATGAAATTTAATAATCCACTGATTAGAGCAAAGAAAGCTGCAATTGCTCTTTACTTGTAGGTCATGTACAATTTAAAATTAAAAACTACTGGCACATGTGGCATAAAGAGCCAAAATACATAAGCTTGGTGTAGTTTCATTCCACCATCATGTTAGCATTGAATTTTTAATAGGTATAGTAAGGAATTCCAAAACCAAAATATACTCAAATAATTACCTCCCAATAAAGGAACACAAATTCTAAATATGGTACTCACATTTATCTTTTCAACATCCCAAGTTTCTTAATAGTAACAACCTTGACCTCTCTTACAATCCAAATAACCAAAGTTTTGACAACAGACCAACCATGGGTTTAGAGGAGTATGCTTGGTAAGACCTATAGGTGAAATTGAAAGGACTAAATAGAAACATTGTTGACTCGGATATCAATGTTAAATGGGTTGAAAAATTTATCAAAATTCCCAGCAACACTCATGCATTCTCCATCAAGAAAAGGAGAAAGTGCATGATGAATCATAATAGTATATGGATTATGTAGTATAGACTTTGTTGTACAGAAATCCGCCAACAATACAAAATTTGACTAATTTTTTTAGACAATATACATTGACCTTTTCTTTTAATTGTCTTTGACAGTATACTTTGATGTATTTGGTACGATCCACTCAACAAAATGCATATTTTTTATGAGATGCATACTTCCCATGTTTTTTATTAATTTTATTTTTAATTTGTAACTACCACTATAAGAAGAAACCCTAGAAAAAATAAAATACCAACAAAGACAATTGAAGGAAAACATCAAAACACAGAAGCAGCTGGAACCGAATGCAAAATGGGAGGTTTCGAACAATGAAGTATAATAAGGGGATCAAACCGAACCATAGTTGTGACAAATATGGATATTTCATCAGATTTTGGCTTAATAAATTGATATGTATAATAATCTCGAGCTTTTTTCAGAGGACGTCAATGGATTTGCGCTGCCCCAAAGTACTCAACACACGTGGTTCAATAGATTTAATTACAACCCATCACCTATCCAAGATAGTGGAAGGAAGACACTATAATACACTTGTTTCTGTGATTTTATTCAAACTTGTTATTTGTGATTCGACTCTCCTTTGATGGAAAAACTGAAAATTTAACATTGTTTTAGATAAATACATGCAAACCAGTTGTGGACTATAACTCTACAAAAAAATATTGCTTTTGAAATGAAGGAAAATAAACTTATCCAAATCTGAATAGGAACACTTAAAATGCCCAAGTCTGCATGAAGTATTATGTAAACACAAAATCGAGGATAAAGGGAGCACCAATTCATCATTTCATTCCTGAACACTCTTAAATAAATTATGCATTCCATTTGTGTGTAAAAAAATAGCGCCCAGGCCATTCCATTTCTTCTATTTGCAATATCCATATGCATTCACTCACATAAACAGAACCATGCAAACATGAACAATAGAAGTACCATCATCTCTCACTGCACTTATAACATAATCAAATAAATCCATCTACTAGTCCATAGAAGAGCCTTCTCCTTTCCCTGCGTCTACAAGTCCACTCAAAACTCTTTTAACCTATTTGGTGATGCTTTCTAAGTTAAACTAAAAATCATGTTGAATGTGTCAAAATATGCTTGATCCAGCTTCTTTCTCCAAGTCCCTATGTTGGCCAATGTGTTCAAAATTATTTACTCCTTGTCATGTGCCGAGACAAGAACTACATGACCAATATCTTGAGGAGGCAGCTCTTGATTTTACAACCTTGTGCAATTAATTTGTTCTCAAAGTTGATTCAACTCACCCTTGGTCCACATCACCATATTTATGCAATATAAATAACATTGGTTCAGACATTCATTTACATATAGAAATGTTAAATACCTCAACTATGCTTCATATTAATTAAACATTGACATATCTAGAGTAAAATTCCAATGGTCAGATGTTATCTCTTTAGAAATATGATGTTTTAACTCTAAATTTAACCTCATTACACTTCACATAACTGAAAAGGAATAGTGCTACCTTAAAATAGAATTGATAAAAAACTAACTATGCACATATTCTTGATGTAAGGGGAAAATAATTGTTGCTAGGTTGGAAAGAATGTGAAACCATGGTAAAAAAATTGCACGTGGAGAGGATGTTTCCAAGACTCATGAGCCTCCTAGAAACAACAGTAGCCTAATTTCCTTAAAACTACCATGCATAAGTAAGTGACCATGGCTTCAATTAGAGGTGAGATGAAGTCATAGAGACAGAAAGTGATGGGAATAAATGACCTCTACAGGGAAAATTAGTCTAGTATATGTTTATGCTATCTTTGATCAAGTCTTGGTGTGTTCTGTATTTCTTTGGTTTAAAGGTATAAACTATGAAATTTTATTTTCATGGACACCAATGCAATAATCTTGAAAGAACAGTTTATCATATTCATTTTGGTTTTCTCATAAGTCATATGGTGTTTAGATACCAAGTTTTAGGAGCCTATAATACCCATGACCACCACAGTATGCCGAAATGTTTGGTCTATGTCTAAATATATTTTCAACAGTTAATATAAATATGTTTCTCTTCAAAAAAGGGGAAAAGAAAGATGAAACTAAGAAAGCTATGAAAAATAAAACTACAAATTACAATTCAACATTTAGTTAGGTAGAGAATAAATTACTAGAGTACATTTTGAAAATTAAATTCCAAAACAATATGAAAAACAATCTCTTCAATAGATTGAACACACTAGTCAATTGTTTTAATGAAATCCATATTATTGAAATTTCAACAACGATCACAAACAAAGTCAACATGTTCATCCTAGTACCTTCTGAATTTAGGACAACTTTGCTTACCTGCTCTCAATATGTAGGGAAACATCTTGTCACTATCATGGGATTGCTTTATCTACAACAAATAACATAGACTTTCACCATATAAAAGACTAAAATTTAATAGTTTGATTCTTCTTCAATATGATCTATATGGGATACAAAACATCTCCTATAAGAAACAACCGTGGATCCCTTTGTCAACCATCTTCCCCACCCATGTCTACCTACATCCTTTAAACTTTTTCAATATGATCTATATTGGATACAAAACATCCCTTATAAGAAAAAACAATCAATCTTTGTGTCAACCTTCTTCCCGCCTATGTCTACCTACATCCTTTAACCTTTTTCAATAACTCTCTCCCATAGCCCGTTGGACTAATGATGATCATAGGTAGTTTCCCCAGTGTTTCATCCTTGTCATTCTCTTTGTGTAATTTAGAAATGGATTGAACACCATGTACAAGAATCTCCCAAACGCCACTATTACAATTGTGATAACTGTTTGACCTTGTTATCTACCATGACCATATATCTTATTGAGACCAGTGTCATCGAGATTTTATTTCAGTTAATGATGTATACCCTACTTCACTAACACACTTTTTGGGTTGACAGTGCATAGATTATTAGAACTTAGATAAACCACATAATTCTATGAGAATGTTGTCATCTTCATATTTTCATTGTCATCTAGATGATAATGTAGTTCAATCCACTACTCTAGAGGGTTTGCAAAGAGAAATAGAATTTGTAGCTATCTGTTGCAACAAGAAAATATTGTAAATAAACCTCACTAAGATATGTCTATCGATTTCAAAAAGTCTCCACCTAATTTTAGGAAAGCGTAAATACATTAAACGGAACATAAATGACAAATGTTAAAACCCACCTATTTGAGAGACAATTTATTGGAAAATTTTCCAATACCAAAAATTCAGATATGAACTCAATTTTTTCCATAGTAATTAATCAATTAACACCAAAGTCACCAAATTGAACTCAACATAAGTTGGTCCCTATAAAATGAATTGGAAACTACTATTAGGGTTATCAATTAAAAATGAAAATGCATGAATGGTTATCTAGAACGACAATAGGACACATCAAACATAGAATGTAACACTCCCTTCCAGCATTCCCGTGCAAGGAAGGAAACGTTAATCAACACACAGGCTTTTAGATAGACTTAGCCTAAATAATTCTTGCCCATAAATTCCTAACAATTTAAGAATGTCCAAATGCAGATTCATTTCAATATCAACACAGCGGAAACTAAACATTACATGTGCATACAATTTCTTCATGCGTTCAGCATACACATATCAACCATACATGTATCAGTCATTAATTTTATTAATGCATGGACAATTATCATACTGCATAAGACATGATGCCTTTCGTTCCATTAATCATGAATGCATTGCAAAACACAGACTGTATATAAATTTAATCACAGGATACTCATCTTGAATTGCAACGGTCCAAACGACTGGCTATGGAAGGGCAACGTTCCTCCCAACCGTAGACCTCTGTCCAGCTTGTGTTCTTTCAGCTGAGAGGTCACCCCCGAGCTGGGCTGTGTATCCACTAAGGAGGACTAGCTGGGTTCACTCACAACCATGGTTCTGGTCAAGCATCCAAGAAGATAGAGGAGGGTAACACTAAGCCAGTGAGCTCAACCACATAGCTACAGGCATCTCAAGTGAGCTCAACAATCAGGCACCCACATTACCTACCACATCCAACACAAGGAAGATCCCCTTCTCTGTCACACAGTCCCTCAGGCAACTCTTCCCTCCAGTGCTCTTCAGGATGGGCATAGAAAGGTCCAGCTGCTGATTCTTGAGATCCTAGCCTTCACTGGGTTTATCAAGCACACCCAACCTCTGCATAGTCATTCCCAACTTGATTCCTCACCATTCTGCTCACCAAATACTCAATCCGTCACTCGTTTTCTGAGCTGCAAAAACTGGGTTTTTCCATTGATTTCGGGGTAGCTAATGCTCCCAAATTCGCCCCAAGGTTCATGCTATTGGATTCCCCCTTGGATTTCCCTGTCCCATGCCAAATCTGGACGTTTTTGGTCTTTCAAAAACTGGGTTCTCTCAAGGTCGCGATTTCTGGTTTTTCCTCACTGCTGGCACTCGTTTTTGGATGGGAATGATGCTAGATAGTTTCACAATGGACTGGGGTGAGAATGAAACAACCTCCCATGAGGTTGAGTGACTTCTTTCCCAAGCAATCAGAGCCCATGCCCACCCATACGAATTTCAGGGCTGCCCATGCTCCATTGAAGCCATGGGCTGAAAACTCAACCACCTTCTTACAGCAGGCTTTAATGTCACCTTGGAAAGTCAATGGGTTCTCATAATGACAAATGGCAGCCTAGGGTTTAATCCCATAGCCCCCTCACCACTCCCTAGTGGATACACATGGCCCCTTCTCATTCGTTGCCTCCATAGCCAGTTTTTGGTATTTTATTTCAATGTTAAATATTTACATCAAATTTACAATATCCCATGGCTTAATAGCACGTGGGTAACAAAATATCAAGCGTGTCTAATTTAAATAAAATCCGAGCATAAACTAGCGGGGCCTTGGCCTTGAGCTCCACGCTAGGGAAAACATACAACGTGTGTATACAATATTTACATTAGAGCCAATATTTCCTAAGGGTTCAAAATTGGGGTATTACATAGAATAAGGAAGGATAAATGGATTAAAACATTGCATACCCAATATATCTTATTAACTTGCAATAATAACTAAAAGGGAAAATTAATATGGACCATTTATGTTTCAACTTGCTCTATCACTACACACTCGAGATAAATTGATCTAGACAGAGTTTTCATCCATAAATTCCTTAAGTAAAACAAATCATGTGATCTCCAACTGCTTTCTTATTTCCTTGGCCACTCAATTATTTCATTTATTCGGATTGATAGGAGATTCCGTTACGAAAAGTCGCCCCCATCTATATTTTATCAACAACCGAAACCACTAATATCTATAAATGAAAATTGATCTTCTATCTCCCTGGTCTTTATTAGAATAGAGGCTTCTGAACCCCATATTTATGTCCCTCCAAATTTGAACATTCAATTTATATCTAAAATATACATTTCATTATATATGTAATTGTGCTTAAATGTAATAATGCGAAAACGAGTGATGGGAGAAGAGGTGAAAGGGAATTGATGGACCAATCAAACTCATTAAAATTACGGGAAACAAATTGAAACAAGATGCAAATACAAGTGCTATTGATAGACCATAAAAACTCGATGAAACTACTAGAAACACTATGGGATGTTGATAAGCAAATAAGAATGGGACAATAGGCAAAGAGAAGAAGGTGTTTCCTTAGTAAAAAAGAAAGCAAGCTACTTGGTCACACACAATATTCCTTTTGGGTAAATAGGGAGAAACAACAAGTTTTCAAACTCAAATGTCAAACAAGAGTACTTACTTTCCCATACACCATGAAGACCAAGAGCACCTCATTAACCATAAGAAGAATTAATCCATGCACATCATCCCACAAACAAAGCACTACTCCTTATCCAGACCAAAACCCATATAACAAGAGAAAGAAAGATAGTGAATTATCCTCTCAGGTTGTCACCAATGTATTATGATTTACAAATTGAATGAGTGAGGAGTATATATATGAAGCTCCTTCGCTCATGTGGGGAAAGACCCCCACATAGCTTGAGTAGACATTAAGTAATCATCTTTAGGAGGGAGCATTATTCTTCATTTAGTCAAGAGTCCCTCAAAATATCAAATCAAATCAAGGCTCTGCTTGGTTTACTAACAATTAGGATTATAGAAATAAGATGTCTACCACCAATTAGGATTAAACATTCATAACTCTTTTCATTTATTTTCTCCTCTTTTCCCTTTCAATTTCTTTTCTAAATTTATCCATTTTCGCTCTTATTCATTTTTTCCTATTTTTATTTATTTTCTCTCTTTATTATTTATATTTCTTTTTTAATTCCTTAATATTAACATATTACATACATTAACTTTATTATATTAATATTATATAGTATATAATAGCATATTAATATATTAACATGTATAATAACACTATAATATATTAATATATTAACTATATAACATATTATAAATCTACTCTAATGTTATATATAAACTTATATGCATTATTAAAGTATGCACGATATATTAACTTATATATCATAAGGGTAGGGGAAGGTGAGGTTTATAATATAATATCATAAGGACTCCTCCGGCAAGGGTTATTGATCAATAACCATGAGCGTTAGTGATTAATGGGGTAGGGGGAAGCTTGATTTATAAATAATAAGATTAATCCACAAATATTTGATGAAAGGGAATTGATGGACCAATGAAATTCATTAAAACTATGGGAAACAAATTGAAACAAGATGCAAATACAAGTGCTATTGATAGACCATAAAAACTCCATGAAACTATTGGAAACACTATGGCATGTTGATAAGCAAATAAGAATGGGACAATAGGCAGAGAGAAGAAGGTGTTTCCTTAGTAAAAAAGAAAGCAAGCTACTTGGTCACACACAATATTTCTTTTGAGTAAATAGGGAGAAAAAACAAGTTTTCAAACTCAAATGTCAAACAAGAGTACTTACTTTCCCTTACACCATGAAGACCAAGAGCACCTAATTAACCATAAGAAGAATTAATCCATGCACATCATCCCACAAACAAAGCACTACTCCTTATCCAAACCAAAACCCATACAACAAGAGAAAGAAAGATAGTGAATTATCCTCTGAGGTTGTCACCAATGTATTATGATTTACAAATTGAATGAGTGAGGAGCATATATATGAAGCTCCTTCGCTCATGTGGGGAAAGACCCCCACATAGCTTGAGTAGACATTAAGTAATCATCTTTAGGAGGGAGCATTATTCTTCATTTAGTCAAGAGTCCCTCAAAATATCAAATCAAATCAAGGCTCTGCTTGGTCTACTAACAATTAGGATTATAGAAATAAGATATCTACCACCAATTAGGATTACACATTCATACCTCTTTTCATTTATTTTCTCCTCTTTTCCCTTTCAATTTCTTTTCTAAATTTATCCATTTTCACTCTTATTCATTTTTTCCTATTTTTATTTATTTTCTCTCTTTATTATTTATATTTCTTTTTTAATTCATTAATATTAACATATTACATACATTAACTTTATTATATTAATATTATATAGTATATAATAGCATATTAATATATTAACATGTATAATAACACTATAATATATTAATATATTAACTATATAACATATTATAAATCTACTCTAATGTTATATATAAACTTATATGCATTATTAAAGTATGCACGATATATTAACTTATATATCATAAGGGTAGGGGAAGGTGAGGTTTATAATATAATATCATAAGGACTCCTCTGGCAAGGGTTATTGATCAATAACCATGAGCGTTAGCGATTAACGGGGTAGGGGGAAGCTTGATTTATAAATAATAAGATTAATCCACAAATATTTGATGATAAGAACATTGATGTGTATACTTATTAACTTATATTGACTAAATCTTACAATAGTTATTAATTTATATTGACAAAATATGACAGTGGATAATTACAATTTTGATAGTAAAAAGTTCAACGATCGAGAAACCTAAATTTACAAGGGGTTCTTTGAATCCATCTATAGTGTTGAAATTTACAAAATTGTAATAATTTATTATCAAAATTGCAATCATTATTTGAAAAATGGATAATTGCAATTTTGAAAATAAAATATTACAAATTCACACTATAGATGGCTTTAGAGACCTAAATTTACAAGGGTGTCTCCAAATCCATCTACAGGATTGAAATTTACAAAATTGTAATATAAAAAGGGGGTCCTTGAATCAATCTGCAGCATTGAAATTTACAAAATTGTATTAATTTTATTACAATTTCGTAAATTTTAACGTTATAGATCGATTCAGAGACCCCTTTAGTCATTGCAAACTAAATTAATTAGTCATTGTAGTGAACTAATTAAGTCTGTTACAATTACAATATTGACATATCTAGAGATGTATAGAAACATGTATTATGTTATATATAGACACTATTAATTTGTGTGTGGCGTATAAGGAAATATTAATTGATTAGGACATCTTATATAATTTTTTTTTGTACTAGGGGAATTGACAACTGGAGACTGGGTTGGTACTCACGTGACACGGGGTCCAGGGATCAATTCCCACTACCACTATAACCCTAGGTTCCCCACACACCCTGAAAGCATGGGACACGGGTAAAGCCGGGTGTGATTTGAACTTGTGACCTCTCTTTACAACATGCGACTTGATATCAAGCGAAACATCAATGAGCCAAAACCGTTCGGGCTACATCTTATATATTTATTAACTTAAATTGTGTAGTCATATTTTTTATCCCATGACTAAATTAGTAATATTTTATATCCCATGACTAAATTAGTCATTTATTTTAGTCATTTTTAGTTTTGATCACTTAAAATTGCTCAAATTTGGTCATATTTCACTTAAAAATACTATGGTCACCAATGTTTTTGGTGGTTTAGTCATTTAGTTCACATGGTGACCAAATTGTTTGCTCACCTGATCATTTATCACCCATTTTTCTACTAGTGTAAGTTTCAGTGGACACCACGGTGTGAATAAATTTTCTAGTAGTTGAAGAGATTACTCACTAGTACACTAATCCTCAAGATTGTTGATCCAAATGAAGATTTTGTAGTTTGTACAGATGCTTGTCAGGAAGAAATTGGTGGATTTCTTATGCAAAATGGACATGTGATTTGTTATGAATCAAGAAAACTTAAAGAGCATGAGAAAAAGTATGTCACACATGAATTGGAACTTGCTGCTATTGTGCATGCATTAAAAGTGTGGAGGCATTACCTCATGGCCATAAAATTTGAGTTGAGAACAGATAATAGTGGGATGCAATATTTATTTGAGAAGTAAAATTTGAATGCAAGACAAACAGTATGATTGAAATTTCTATGTGAGTTTGATTTTGATCGAACATATTAAACGCAAGGAGAATAAAGTTGTTGTTGCACTCAGTATAAGAGTTCATGCCATGCATGTTTCAACCATTAGTATAAGCAAATCAGATTTAAAAACTAGAATTCTTGAGGCTATCATATCAGATGAACATTACCTTCATGTAAAACAAGAATTGCAATAGGAAAATGTGCAACAGAAATATGAAGGTCATAGGTTGGAAGAAGATGGAATTTGTACATACAAAAATAAAGTCCATGTTCCTAATTCAGGGGAATTAAGGACATTGGTAATGAATGAGATGCGTAATGTACCCTATGCAGGCCATCCAGAATAGCAAAAGACTATTGTAGTCGTAAAGAGTCAATACTTTTGGCCAAGAATGAAGAAAGATATTGTTGATAACATAGCAAGCTGCATTGAATGTCAAAGAGTAAAGGTTGAATATAGACATCCAACATGATTGCTTCAACTATTGTCAATACCTGAATGGAAATGGGATGTGGTGACCATTGTCTTCATCACTAAATTTTCGGGACAAGAAAGAAACATGATTCCATCATTGTGGTGGTGGATAAATTAACCAAAGATGCTCACTTTATACCAGTCAAGTCAACTCATAAGGAAACTAATATAGCATAAATTTATATGAAAGAAATTTCCAGGTTATATGGGATACCAAAGGCCATAATTTCAGACAGAGATCCAAAGTTTACTTCAAAATTTTGGAAAGGATTATTCAAGGGTTTTGGGACAAATTTAAATTTAAGCACATCATATCATCCACAAATAGATGGACATACTGAGAGGGTCAATCAAGTTATTGAAGATATGCTGAGGATGTATGTGATGGATCGACCATCAAAATGGGAAGACTACCTATATTTAGTAGATTTTGCATATAATAATGGATATCATGCTTCTCTAAATATGATTCCATTTGAAGCCTTGTATGGCATAAAGTGCAATACTCCAATCAATTGGGACAATCTAGTTGACAGAGTGATAATTGGGCCAAAATTACTTGGAGAAATGGAAGAGCAAATGGTGAAAATCAAGCAGAATTTAAAGGCAGCACAAGATAGACAAAAGAGTTATTCCAACAAGGGAAGAGAAGTAAAATAATTTAAAGTTGGGGATCATGTGTATTTGAAAGTCAGGCCAAAGAAGAGTTCCCTAAAATTGGGAATTTGTCCAAAGCTTGAAACCCGATTTTGTGGGCCATTTGAAATTTTGGATAGAATAGGGCCTATAGCTTATGTATTAGCATTGTCTGCTTGTTTGTGTGTGCACAATGTATTTTATGTATATTTATTAAAGAAATATGTTTCTAATCCTAACCACATAATTGATTGGGCTGTGATCCAGGTGGAACCGGAAGGCGATATTTTGGTATAGCTAGTGCGTATTCTCGATTGGAAATTCACGTTACCGAGGAGCATGGCCATCAAATAGGTAAAGGTCCAATGGACCCATTAGAGTCCTGAAGAAGCAATGTGGGAGCTCAAGGATGTGATGTGGGAGGCATACCTACTACTATTTTGAAATTTTGATCAAAATTTTGTAAATGTACATAGTACCAATGATGCACTGAGGATAGTGCATAAATTAAGGGGGAAGGGAATGTCATACCCCATTTTGACCCCACAATGTAAAATTGTAAATATTGATGTAAAAGACAAAATCCAAGACTATGTAATATGTTTTTTATATTAATATAAAAATATCTAATGGTTGCATGGGAAGAAGGACGAAGAAGAGATGGGGGGCTATGAATCTACAAGTGGGAAAGTGATAGCGGGCTTCAATTTATATCCTTGGCCTTAACCATTTAAACCAAGATCTTAAAACTTGGTTAGGAGCCATGCTTTGATTAAGCATTATTTAACTAGTTTAAGAAGGGGATTAAGAGGGGAAAAGTGGTTCCATGTGGAGTGGCCACATGGCAAGTTGAGTCATGCCTATAAACTGCGAGTTTCTAAGATAAAGAGGGTATTTTTCTCCATTATTCCTTCACCATTTCGAATTTCACTCTTTTTCCATCACCTTAAGAATCCATAGCTTGTTACCGTAGCATGGAATGAAAATTCCCCCATTGAACATGAATTCTACATGCAATTAACCCGGGTGGGCTGGTGTGAGAGGAACTTGGCCTGTAGTTGGTGCCCTGGAGTCCCAATTCAAAGACTTCCTGTACATCCTGTGTTGGAGCGCTAGAAGGGAACTGGAGGCTTCCCAAGGGACTGTTATCTCAATGAAGGGAGCTTGTTCCTAGCATTGTGCAGGTTGATGGGGAATGAGAATTAAGGATTGGGACAACTTTGGAGGGGGTTTTTGCACGAGTGGGTTGCATGATATATTGAGCTGAATCGAAGATATGGGAACACACTTATCCCTTGTGGATTGATATCCCCTGCACGGGGGTGGCATGCCAAAGTGAGACTTGGCTTGACAGAGCCTATAGCTGGGAGGAACGTCCTTCACATGCAAGTAGTTAGATAATTTGATATAAAAGATAAATATTTAGGTTACTATGAATGCCATGGTTTAATTATGTGTTTCAATGATATTTAATTTACTGTGTATAAATGTTGAATACATGTAATTTGCTTGGAATGGCATGTGTGTTCATGTTTGGTTGTGTTTCCTGTAAATTATAATTCATACATGAATTAATTAGGGACACCATTTCATTTTATTCTCTACTGCTGTAATGAATTAAATTGAACAAAAATGAAATTGTGTATAAATATTAATTCATAAATTAAATTGAGTGCCTCGTGGTATCCATGGGAAAATGAGGCCGCTGGGTACATTAGAAGAAGAAGAAGAAGAAATGAACTTGTAACCTAATTTGACTATGTGGTTTTTTTGCTTCAAATGGATGCCAAGAATGCTTGAAATCGTTTACTTGAATTCACCCATTAGTGAGACCACTTGAATCAGATCACTTGAATGGCCCTCATCCAACTTCGCTTAAACGCACAGAGCTAGATTTATTGGATTAGATCTTTGATTCCCTAGATCCCTTAATGTTGCATAACCATGGATCTCTTGTTTCAAATGGCAGTTTGCAGATCCTCTTGGAAATATTGGTCGATTCGATGCCGCGATCACTTGGATTAGATCTTCGATACCCTAGATCTCTTGATGCTGCAAAAAACCCTAGATCTCTTGCTCGCTTCCTTGGTTCACTTCAAAAGAAATATTCTAGTTAAAATCGAACTCGAGATCTAGATAGTTTGCTTGGATTATATCTTCAATCCCCTAGATCTATTGATTCCACATAAAACCCTAGATCTCTTGCTCGCTTATTTTCTTCATTTCAACTAAAAACATCACAGTTACAATCGGACTGGAGGTCTAGGGACGTTCAACTCATAATTTTTACTTTTATGATGACTCTGAATCATAGATCTTCAATACCCTAGATCTCATGATGCCGCAAAACCATAGATCTTTTGTTTCAAATAACATTTCACAATCATTCACACACATATATATATTGTTACATCTATGGAAAAATTCTTGAGGACCTCTTCGAATTTTTTCGCGGCTCTCCGACTAGGGTTTGAGAGTCGAAAGCTGAACTCGGCAGCCATGGATCCTTCCATGGTCGTCATCCCCCCTTCCCCTAAGTTGCTACCTGTCATGGTCAATTGGACGCAAGCATGGACGATTTCTCTCTGCAAACAGAGTGGTGGCAGAGCCTTCGCGCGACGACCCATTACATAGCAGACTCCTCCTGCTTACCAGTGGCGGCGGTAGTGATTTCTGTGCTAAGGCGTGCTATTTGGAAGGGTGCTCCAGGACGGGGCATCGATGACAGCTCGACAACAAAGGAGCTATGCATACAGATGCGGGCTCCTGTTTCCTTTTGGCAGTGGCGCAACTACATTGTCAAGGGGAGCTGACAATGGTTGGATGTCCTCAGTGCGGTGGAGAACCTTCTTTTGGAAGCCTTATCTATTTGCGGGACGATGGTTTCAACCTTTGAAAATTGGTGGCTCCGCAATCTCTCGTTGCGTTTTTGGTTTTTTTTTTTATGTTCCGCATCTGTCAACGTCACATATGGCTTCTTTCTTTATTGTTTCTTCAGCTCCTAATGAGCTGGTTCTTCATTGTACATGAGACAATCCGGACTCCCTCTGAAAAGGCTTTTTTTTTTTTTTTTTTTCTTTTCTGGTGGTGCCTTGGTAGCTAATGTTTTCTATGAAGCTAAAAAGATGTTACTGGAAAATGTTCTTAGAATCCTTTCTGCAATATGTAATTTGATTATTCCTAATAAAATTACGTTTTTTTTTCCTCGAAAAAAATATTATCGCATCTATATTTGTAAACTTAAATAGATACATTGTATTGAATTATATATAATTAATTAAATTACAAAGAAATTTGCTTACATTGAATTTTGATAAGGAGTTATGATCACATTATATCTAATTTTTAACACATTGAATTTTGATTTAACTAATTATATTCACAATGTGACTTTGAATTAATAACATACGGATAACTTCATAAAAGTACTCAAACAAAGATTGAGAAAAAACTCTACAATATTTTATTTTTTAAATAAGAAAAATTATTTTATTGAATAAAAGAAAATTAGAAAAAAAAAACCTTTTTTTTTAATGGACAAAGTCTAAAAACAATCCGAATTTTGCGAAAAATGTTATGGGACAAGGGCGAAATTGTCCAATGTTTAGGATATGCACTTCAATTCCATAAAAAAATATCCCATTTATCAAAATACTATTTTTTAGTACATCAAATTTTTGTTTTCATTAATCATTTGCGAAATGTTTTATTTTTTATTATAAAATAATAGATATTTATTTTTTATGTTTTTCATGTGTATTTGCAAATTTGTGTGGTAAGAATGTTCAAAGTGGAAAACTTTGATTGCCTTTGCACTATTAAAACTATGATTTCCTTGGGATTATTAATTTGTTATATTACTTAGTGAACAGGATTGTTTCCGGAAATTAAAGTGAATTTGAGATTAAAAAGATTTATTTCGGAAAAAAGAAACTATTATTAAAAAAACCTCGCCTCCTTATATATAAGAGTTTCTTATTTGTTTAGCATAATCAATTTGTTTAAAACTTGGGAGTCTTAATTCTCTTCAATGTCCACAGCCTCATAAGTGAATGATGTAATTGAGTATGATACTTAAATGGTGTAATTGAGTATGATAGTATAGAAATAAAAATCTAAAATCTATATAAAAAGTTAATATAGAACAAGCTTTATTTTCTAAAGCTTGTTTTCGGTGAAGAGTGGTTTTGTGGAAAAAGCAATCAATAAAAACGGTGAATATTGGATTGGTAAAGATACATTGCACAAATCACCGTAATATTATTATTTGTTAATTCTCATTCAAAAAATTAACCCATTTTTTAAATAATATATTTTAATATATATTAAAATTTTGTTTTTATTAATTATTTGCAAAATACTTTATCTTCTCTCTTATTTTTTATGAAATAATAGATGTCTTTTTTTTATGTTTTTCATGTGTACTTGCAAATTTGAGTGGTAAAAATGTTCAAAGTGAAAAAACTATAATTACCTGTTACATTTTTAATTTGGAAAGAATGTTCAAAGTGAAAAACTATGATTGCCTTTTATATTTTTATTAATGTGTTATATTAATTAGTAAACAAGATTGTATAAAGTAAATTTGAAAAAAAAAAATATTTTTATAAAAAATTCACTATTAAAAAAATCTTGGCCTTTTGTAAGAATATTAACTCATTTCATATATAATGAAATTGTTTAAGACTTAGGATGAAGTTGTTTAAGACTTAGGAGTTTGAGAGATGTCCATAAATTCATAATTGAATGGTGTAATTGAGCATGATAGTATGGAAATAAAAGTCTATTTTTTTTATTGAAAGTTATTATAAACAAGTTTTATTTTCTCATTCATATAAATAATAAAGTATGAAAAAATTCATAATATTTTTTCAAATAGAATTATTTTGACTAAATGAATATATTTTTTATTATAGTTATAATTTTAAAAATTAAAATTGAAATCATCCACTATTTAAGTTACACACTTCAATTTCTAAAAATTTAACTTAATTTTCAAAATAATATCTTTTTAATGTTTGTTTTTATTAATTATTTGCAAACTACTTTATTTTCTATATTTTATTTTTTTATGATATAATAAATATGTCTTTTTTTATTTTTTATGTGTAAATTTTCATAGCAAGAATGTTCAAAGTGAGAAACTACAATTTCCTTTTATTTTTAATTTGTTATATTAATTAATAATTTGTTATATTAATTACTGAACAAGGTTATTTTCATGGAAATTAAAGTAAACTTGGTAAAAAAAATTCAATTTAAAAAAAAAAAACATCATTGAAATTTTTTTTGGCATTTTGTAAGAATCTTTACTCCTTGCATATAGAAATTTCTTATTTGTTTTAGTAAATCAAGTTGTTTAAGATTTAGGAGTCTCAATTCTCTCGAATGGATTTCCAAAGACTCATAATTCAATGGTGTAATTGAGTATGATAATATAGAAATAAAAGTCTGGAATCGCTATAAAAAGTTATTATAGAACCAGCTTTACTTTTTCAAGCTTGTTTTATGAAGAATGGTTGTACTAAAATAGCAATCAATCAAAATGGTGAATATTGGATTGGTACATATATATTTCACACATCACCTTAATACTCTTATTTATTTGTTCTCATTCATATAGGAGATATAATAAAGCATAAAAAAAATTATATAATTTTGTAGATGAACAGGGGAGAAAATTGAGTTGAAGCTAAGTCTGTGTCAAACTAATAGCGAAGGAGAAAATCCAATGGGAGAGGTCGGAGTGGACCAGGCAGATCATGTGGCAGCGTGGCGGTACCTATGAGCATAAGTGTCAAGGCCATAATTCATAAGGCTCCAACGGTGAAAATGGGCCATAACTCATAATTCTCCCACGTTGTTTGAGCATCCCATGTTTCTAGTCCTTAAGGAAGCTTTCAACTGAATTTGGTCGAGAAATTTATATCTTTTTCACAATTGAATCCAGTCTATCGGGACCAGATATCACTAGATGGGCCTTTATTATTATACAAGCGTTAGTTATACTAGTGTTTTTTGAAATTGTTTGAGCTGTAGTCAAGTTTTTGAAAAACTCTAAGGTGTCAAATAAATGTAGTCAATGTAATGTAAGGTATCAAATTACTAGTGTTTTTTGAAATTGTTTGAGCTGTAGTCAAGTTTTTGAAAAACTCTAAGGTGTCAAATTAATGTAGTCAATGTAATGTAAGGTATCAAATTTGGTACTGCTTTCCGTTAGCCATCAGTCACTATTGTAAAATTTTAAATTTTAAATTAATTTTGGATTTTGAAAATTAAAATCCTTCTTGCAGGGATTTATGTTATATTTTGGCGTTCTTCATTAATAGAAAAAACTTATTTTTATTTTTAAAAAATAAAATATATATTTTTTATTAATTTGTTTAATAAGTATTTTTCTGAAGGCCCCCGGGGTGTAGACCAGTTGGTAACTTTGTTAAGGCGTACGGGTTGTTAAGCACCTCACAGGTTCAAACTTTGCTCCAATCTTGAGGGTGCGCAATGGGGCATGCGTACTCTCTTAGGGGTATAGTGGTAGCGAGATTGGATCCCTGGACCCCATGTCACATGAGTATCAACCCAACTCCAGTTGCCGATTACCTTAGTTTCAAAAAAAAATATTTTTTTGAAAACATTATAAAAATAAAAAATAACATAAAAATTTAGCATTAATGCTAAGTCAAAAGGCTTTGACTCTCTAATGATTCACATATCCCTACCTTAGTAGAGACTAATAATAATAATGATAAAAGATATTGTAAAGCATGACAAAAAAATAAAAATTGTAAATGAATAATAATGTTAATATTAATTTGTTTTATCAAAATTAATTGTTTATCCAAAGTTGGTACCATTTCTTTCCAATTGAACAAATAATCTTCAAAATTTGGACTTCAAAATATTAGTTACCAACCGTTTCTAAATGTAGATCTATTTAACTTTTACTAATCATAGATTTCAATTTTCTTTTTGTTTTTATATTAAAATATGTATTGGTAGATCGTATTTATAACACGTTGATATTAGTAGATTTAACTACTATGTTAGGATTATTGAACTAATGAGACCGTATATGTTTTTCTACAAAATTCAAATACTTTTAGAATAGTTGTGCTTAGATTTGAATTTGGATTCTGTTTTCAATAATAATTTTTGGAGATATGAAAAGCAATATTTGAGAAATTGGAATGGAAAAGAAGCATGGTTGTGGTTTTGAACCTTCCAGATGATATTGGATACTTATGATCATGTTAAAAATAGTATAGTTAGGTATTTAAGTAATTAATGGTTTTAGTTTTGTTTTATTTGTAAATATGGTTGAACATTCAAGGTGTTAATAATTTGGTGACCGGGAAATGCTTGAGCCTCAATTTTACTTATTAAGTGAGTTAGCTTAGATTGCTAACCATGGTCTTAATTCCAAAATAAGACTCAGCCTCGGTTTAATATTATTTTGAACCTGAAAATCAATGTAATGAAAATCCCAATGTTACACCGAGGCTAAACTCTGGTGCATAGAATGGTAATTGGAACCCTGTCCATATCGCATTGCCAATGGCTCAACAAGTCATTTTTTTATATCTGCGTATACTATGCAGTCAAAACCGTAGGCTCCAACTTCGACCAACGTGCTCCCAACGCTACCAGAAATGATGGGGCTTCACCTATTCATCAATGAGGGTTTACTTGCTCTGTCCCTGGAACAATGGGGGAAACGCACAACTCCTTCCCATTTTGATAGCAGAAGTATGTTATGAGTGTAATTTGAGTTCAGTCTTGCTCAATGGAGTTCCTCAAATCATTTCATGTGTAATGGCTCGAATCTGAGTCTAGTTATGTTTAAAAGAGACACCAGCACAACTATAAATTCATAAAAAAACCCTAGATTGATCCAAAATGCCTCTATGCGTACCAGTAATATGTGATTGCTATGAATTCAGACACCCAACAAAAAATGTCAATCTATTGCCAGTTATTTACCCAAAATACTCAACATCATCTCATAAATGCTTGGCCTCATTCTTTTATAAATTTAAAGGCTATCATGCATTGTTGTTCTGGCAAGTTATAGGTTGTGTTTCTTTTTTTCCTTTTTTTCTTTTTGATAGCAAAAAAAGCTCTCCAGTTTCCTCCCTTACCGGGAGTTACAAACTCTGTATGGAGCTACCATTTGTAAGATTCCACTTTCCTAAACTTGAGAGTTTTTTGTTTCTAAATTTAGAGGACTAGTTCCTAAATCTTGTAACAGCTTACCTAGGTTGCTTAGTCTCCTCGCAGGGAGCTATAATTAGCCAGTTATTTCTTACTGATACTCTATAACTGATAACATACTATTTTCTACACAATTAATCATTCAATAAAATATCTAAATAATTTTTCTTTGCTTTTTAGGTTCCCTCAATTCAACCTTGAGCCACAACATGTGACAAAACACTCACATGCTGGCTCGACTAAATGCCCCTGCCTCAGACTCCCAGGGTGGAAAGAATTGAACCCCTGTTCAAAAGGTCAGCAACAACAAAGCCCTTGGTTGTTAGTTCTGCTGCACTCATCCAAGTAGCATCCTCCACAGGGTGTGCCTTCCACTTTACCAAATGCTCCAAGTAGTCCTTCTGCCTAGTGCTTTTTACAATTTTAGTGTCCAAGATCTCCTCTGCCTCTAATTTCTGAGCTATTGGCATTTGCTTCAACCAATGCAAATCATCATCAGCATCTTTGCCTCTTGCAACATGACCTGCATTATATGATGTAAAGGGATATATATCAGCAACATTGAAAATAGGAGATATGCCAACTCCTACCCGGCATTTCCAGCTCATAAGCATTAGCAGAAAACTTTCTAAGGATTTTGCATGGCCCAATATTCTTCACTTTCAGTTTGGTGTACTCTCTCTTAGGAAACCTTTCCTTTCTCAGATGGGTTAACACTAGGTCTCCCACCTCATAATTCTTTTCTCTTCTTTTAGAATTAGCTCTTGCTTTGTAATTTGCATTACTTCTCTGTAACCTTTCCTTAACTTCTTCCTATAGCTCTCTGATTCTAGCTGCAAAGTCTTCTCCATCCACGCTCCTCTTTTCCAACTATCCCAAATTTCGCAATTCATATACTCCTCTAGGATGCATACCATACAAGACCTGAAATGGGCTCATACCTGTGCTTCTATTTGGCGAATCATTATAGGAAAAATTAGCTTGTGCCAACACTCTATCCCATTGTTTTGTATTTTCTCCAACCAAACTCCTCAGCATGCTACCCAGACTCCTATTGACTACCTCAATCTGACCATCGGACTATGGATGATAAGCTGAACTGAAATTCAACTTAGTACCCAGCTTCTTCCACAATTTTCTTCCAGAAGTGACCTGTGAATCTTGTATCTCTATCGGATACAATACTTCTAGGCAAACCATGCAGCTTCAACACTTCATTAAAGAACAATTTTTCTATGTAAGTGGAATCACTTGTCTTAAAACAGGGAATGAAATGTGCCATTTTAGTAAATCTATCCACTACTACAAAGATGGAATCATTTCCTTTCTGAGTCTTCAGTAATCCTAAGATAAAATCCACACTCACATAATCCCAAGGTCTGGTAGGAATAGGCAATGGTGTATATAAGCCCGTGTTTTGGCTTCTCCCTTTGGCATGTTGGATTTCATATAAATATCTAAGATATTCAAATTCTAAAGCTTGTACCTGAGTTTCTTGTATGATTAAGGCTCTCCTGCTCAATGTATCAGCTACACGATTTGACTGTCCACTAATATGCTTCAACAAAAAAGTGAAACTCTATAGGAACTCTACCCATTTAGCATGTTTTTAATTCAATTTAGGCTGCTGCATTATGTACTGCAAAGCATGGTTATCAGAATACAATACAAATTCCTTAGGCATCAAATAATGTCATCAATGTTTTAGGGCTTGAACTATAGCATAGAATTCCTTGTCATATGAGGAATATTTCTGTTTTGCATCATTTAGTTTTTCACTAAAATAGGCCACTGGTTTATCTTTTTGGGTGACCACAGCCCCAATGGCTATCCCACTAGCATCACACTTAACTTGGAACGGTTTTCTAAAGTCTAGTAACCCCAACATGGGTTGTTTAGTAATCTTTTTCTTTAACAGTTGAAAGTTACTTTCATCTCTTGTTGTCCAATTGAATGGCTACTTGTCCTTTCTAATAGTCTCAACAATTGGAGAACAAATGCCACTAAAGTTCTTTATGAATTTTCTATAAAATATTGCTAAGCCATGTAAGCTTCTTACCTCAAAGATGCTTTGGGGGGAAGGCCAATCCATAATTGCTTGTACCTTTTTTGGATCCATCTTCAAACCATCCTTCGAAACCACAAAGCCCAAATACACCAATTTATATTTCATGAATGAACACTTCTTGATATTCACCAACAATTTCTCTGATTGCAACTTTTCCAAGACATATCTCAGATTCCTCAGATGCTCCTCTTTTGACTGACTAAAAATTAGTATATCATTCAGGTAGACTATCACAAATTTTCCTATGAAGTCTCTCAAAACTTCATTCATCAATATCATAAAAGTACTTGGGGCATTTGATAACCTGAATGGCATAACCAAATACACCAATTTATATTTCATGAATGAACACTTCTTGATATTCACCAACAATTTCTCTGATTGCAACTTTTCCAAGACATATCTCAGATTCCTCAGATGCTCCTCTTTTGACTGACTAAAAATTAGTATATCATTCAGGTAGACTATCACAAATTTTCCTATGAAGTCTCTCAAAACTTCATTCATCAATATCATAAAAGCACTTGGGGCATTTGATAACCTGAATGGCATAACCAACCACTCATACAGCCCTTCATTAGTTTTGAAGGTTGTCTTCTACTCACCCCCCTCTCTAATTCTGATCTTATGATACCCACTTTTCAGATCTATCTTAGAAAAGTATGCTGCTCCACTTAGACAGTCCATTATGTCATCCATCCTGGGAAATGGGAACCTATATCTGATGGTTATCTTGTTAATGGCTTGTGAGTCTGTGCACATCCTCCATTCACCACCTTTCTTTGGGCTCAACAATGCAGGCACTGCACATGGACTCAGAATTTTCTTAATCAACCCCTTATCCAACAGTCCTTGCACTTTGTTATAGGTCAAATCTACACTTCTCCGTTCATGATCACCTTGAGCTATCGATCACACAAAGGGACAACTTGGATTGAAGAGCATGATGACCTCAGATGAGACCTTGACCCGATTCACCTCCTTGCAAGCTAGTAAAACCCGAAAAAATACCATATTTTGACATGGGCGCTACTCTAATTCAATAAACCAATGCATATGCCCTACTCTAGTGTACAATAGTGGTGCACACCTCCTTATGGGCACTACTCCTCTTCAATAGACTAGCGCACAACATTTAAAAAGTGGCAAATGCTAGTATTTAATGCTGTAGTCACGCCCTGGGCACTACTCCACTGTGAAATAGTAGCGCACATATTTAAATATGATCAAAAAAATATTAATTTGATGAATGGTATTAGTTGCAGTTGGTTTCCCAACTTCCCGAACTTCTCCTTCAACCACCTCTTGACTTGAACTGCCTGCCTTGTCCTATAAATACAAGGAGGATTGAAGAGAGGGGTTGGACATTTTGGACATAGAGACATTTTGGATATGAGAGCCATTGAGAGACTCTTCTATATGAGAAGCTTCTATTAAAGGAGGTTATGCTAGAGGAATTCTGAAGTTAGAGAGGAGCAGGAGCCTAGAATTAGGTTGCATGAGCATGCTGCAAAGTCAGGTATACTTTGTATCATTCATCTACTTTTGACAATAAAAGGTTGAAACATCTTTCTCGTCCCAAATCAAGTGCTTATTGGATTGTGTGTTTGTTTGGATCATGTTGGTTAATGCTTGATGTTTGAATTACTTATCAATTCCCTCATTATTATATTGGCCAAGATATGCTAAGAAAGGTCTTTGTGTTGCAGGTTTATCAAACTGGAGTTTGACTTGAGGATCGAGCGCAAGGTTGGACAAGAGCTAGGATCAAACTTCGTTCACAAGGTATGTCCTCAAGCTCTCTAATCTATTTCCATTTATAAATGCTTCTGTAATGCAATCAGTATGTTTACTTGTCACCCCCTTAAGTTGATAGTGTCCATTTCCTCACTATAGGGTAGTATTTCCCGCCAACAGACTGGCGACTCCACTGGGGAGGTTGTTTTTCTGCTCTAGGAAACCCTTCTTGATTGTCTTTCCAGTACTTCTAAACCCCTTTAATCTTCTGAGAAGCCTTGTAGGTATCCACTATTTCCTTCTCTCTGCTTGACTCCATCTTTTTGCATCTTTTCAAAGTTAGTTTTTGACTCTTTAAGACCTATGCGCTAACCTAATGTACATATAGCAGCGCCCAGGCGCTAGTTTGTCTCTATACAGTAGCGCACACCTCCCCTTGAGTGTTGGTTTCCCTACTGCACAGTAGGGAACATACCTGTAGCTTTCTGTCTGAGGTAGGGTTGAGTTTTCTGCCTTTTTGGGTGGGTTTCTGACTTTGTTTTAGGTCTCCTTGACTGGTCTTTGAGGTCTGTAACTTTTCTTTAAGTCTCAGTACCCTTCTTTGAGTCTTTTTGTCATCTTTAGGTCACTTTTTTACTTGTGAAGTGTTTGGTTCATTTGTGACTCTTTCTTGGAGACTAGGCCTTGTTCCTTAGTGAAAATAGTTGCTTATCCTTACCTCGATAGTGTGTTGCTGACCTACAAACCTGTATGCTTTGCATTTGCTATTTATGGCAACACTTGTTTGCTCTTTAGGTATCTTATCCTTTTTTTTAGGGTTTGACCCGTTTTGAATCCTTTGGGGTGTCTTCCAAAACCTTTTTGAGTCCTAACATTTCTTGACTTCGTTGTCTTTTCCAAGTATCAAGTGAGTTTGGAGTACTTTAGTTTGCTTCAACTTTCAATCTTTGTGTTAGTAGGGTGGTTGTTAGTTCGCTTTCCTACCGATTGCTTGGCTTAGTGGTCTTGTTAAGGTTTGGTGCTTTGGGACATTCCTTTTGAGTTTGATTTCCAGTTTTGAGCATCTATCCTCTTTGTTTTCTTGCTGCTTTGCTTCCAAGTGTGAGGGCTTTTTCTTTTGAAAAACTTGTAGGACAAGTCTTTGTCGAACCATTGTTTTGACAACTGTGAGCTTAGGAGCCATTTTGCCATACTTACACATCTTTTATAAGTCTTACTTGCTTCCTACTTTAAAGTTCTTTTTTCATTCATAATAACAGAAAAAGCAAAATAATTTGGTAGCTTAAGAATAGTGAGGCTTATATATTCTGCAAAATAGCATAGTTTATTTTGTTCGATTTTTGAGAAGAAAACAACAACAAAAATTGCTTAGGTTGCTTAGTTTTCAATTTGGAAAGAACATTGAATGAAAAAATAAAAAAATTTGTTGTTGAAAGTTATAATTTATGCACTTTCCTTTCCTGTTGCAACCACGCCACACAATGCACTACCTATTGAGTAAAAAAGTAACCCTAAAAATCTTTAATAAAATTAAATAGCAGCAATTTTCTTTTTTAGGGATACACAACACCAACTAGTCTTGGTTAGGATCTTTGGTTTAAATCACCTTAAACCACCCAAGATCACACATTATGCAAAAATCGTAGTTCGACTATCACAAGTAAACCCACCTCATCAAATCTTGCCTGGGATCTATGCAGTAAGTCTTGTGAGATCAGATTGTTGGGAATACTCCTCCTACTTTCTGTTTCGAGCATATACTAGGATTGGATCACGTTTGGGGACTCTTTTGAGTTTCGGGCTCAGTTACCCTGCCCATGCCTTCTGATTCGACCAGAGACTATTCCCCTAGGAGTTTTCAGTGTGGTGGTATCCTTAGTATCTAACCATAGGTTCATACATAGGTGACAACGGAGGGTATATCTGCTGTACCTAGGACAGACGTGGGAGGAAATCCCTTGCAGGTCTTTGGGAAGGCGGTTGGGTGATTCCAACACTTGCACCCTTAGTCATTGTATTGTGGACCCCGGGTAAATGTTTTTCATCCTTCGTTGATTTGTTCTGGGCCCTCATCATCCCAGACTCTTCTCTGGAAGGCATCTTGTTTGCTTGGTTTGCATACTTAGGACTTTTTTAGTTGGCATGTTGTTTTCCCCTAGTCTTAGTGGCCACTAGGTTTTTCTAGTTTATTTTTATATATAATCATGGAATACCAAGAGCTTCGTAGATCTAGAAGGTTGCAAAACCTTCCCCCACTTAGAGTAGAACCACTACCGCCAGCTAGATGACAAAGGGTAGACTCCAGTGTTCCTTTGGAAACCACTGGTGAAATAGAAATTCCTGAAGAATTACAACCTACAATGGAAAGACCTGAAATAGAGGTTCCTGAGGAACCACAACTGGGAACTCCAAATCAGCAAGCTTTCAATACAGTTGAGATTGAGGATCTCACTCCTAGTGAGTTCAGTACTCCGTTTAATCCTCCTCTGACTAATCTTAGAAATCCGCTGTTGATACCCATTGGTTTCCAGCAACCTGATTATAGTGCATATCGTTTCACACCTAAGCATTTTATGTCTAATAGAGGAGGCGAACAGGGAGTTCCACAGACTCCCATAATAAGTATGAATACAAATATTGTAAATCCTCCTCCCACTGCTACATTGAGTTCGGAACAGACAACTTCTGTTTCGAATCCATCCTTCAGCTTTAATGTCGGTACCTTAGGCATGTCGAGTTCAACAACTATGGCATCTACCTCTACACCCACTTTTGGACCTAGCACTACAATGAATCTTGTTCCACCGCTTGTGACTCAACCATTGTATCACATACCCAGTACTTGGATTCCCGCACCTACTGTAGGGCTAAATGCTTCTGCAACTGTGACTGTCATGAGTACCATGACTGCACCGTCTACGTTAGCTACCACTAGTTTAAACAACTTTGCAGGCTATAACATGAATCAAGGTAATATGCCTGCAGAAAACACCCCTTTTTCTTTATTTTCGGGAGGAGGACGTAACATTTTTAACCAGCAATGTGGCGGGGCTAACACCCAGCCATAGTGGACGAACCCACAGAGCACTAACCCACTTTCATATGGGTGGGGGAATTTCAATAATACTTTCCCGCAACAATAGATGACAGGGGGAAACCCCTACCAACAGATGGCTAGGGGCAACCCCTACCAGCAAATAGCTACGAGCAACCTCTACCAGCAGATGGCCAGGGGCAACCCCTACCAGCAGTTCACGGGTCAGACTATGGGTGGTTCCCCCTTTATGACCCTATCTTATCAAATGCCATCTTGCAGGCCTCGTTTACCATTTCTGGCAACTATAGATTTGCCAAACCTTTCCAAGTTGACAAATGATCCAGTGTATCACAACGCCACATGGCCACCTGTTCCTACCAAATTACCTTCGGACATTCCAAAATTCGAAGGAAAAACTGGCGAGGACCCTGGTGATCATGTCACTACTTTCCATTTATGGTGTTCCTCGAACTCATTAAATGAATATTCCATTAGGTTGAGACTATTCCAAAGGATCTTAACCAGTGCTGCAGCCAAATGGTACATTGAGTTACCTACAGCCACATTCTTTAACTTTCGGGATCTTGCGACTATTTTTCTGAACCACTTCCAACTTCCTGTTCGGTATGATGCTGGAACAGACCTTTTGTCTATATTTAGACAAAATAAGGCCACTCACTTATCTAATCACATTCAGGAGTGGCGGAGATGGAAGAGGCTCATTAAAGCCAACATACCTCCATAATTCCTGCTTGAGTGGTATTTGAAATCACTCCTTCCTTATATTTCTAAGGAAGTAGCTACTTCTGGAGTGTCTAATGAGGAAGAAGCCATTTTACAAACCCAGCAGCTAGACCTTGTTTATGCACAATCTGGGTTACTTTGTGAAATCATACCTGATGCACCGCGATCAAATATTGATCTGAGTAGACCTAAATTTGGACCGCACGCTGACGGCATAGCGGGTTCAGTTGATTCTGTAGCTTTTGAAGCATTGACCCAGCAGGTTCATGCCTTATCCGTCAAACAATCGACTGCAGAAGTTACTTCTGTCACAACCTATCCTTCTACTTCTGAATCTGTAAACCAGGTTCAGAACAATCAAAAGGGCCCTTGGCAGCCCAATAACAAAAAGAAGGGCAATAAAAGAGAGGGGAACCATCAAAAGCCCAAAAAAGAGAATGTTGAGGAGGGTAACAAAGAGAAGAAGAAGGTTAAGTTCCCTTGTAAACTTTGCAAGTAGGACCACCTCACTCACCAATGCCCTCTTTTCAAAGAAGCCCAAAAGCTACTTCAAGAAAAGAAACCTGTTGTACTTAAAGATCCATTTCCTAAGGGGTAGGGTTCAGCTTATGGAACCTCCAATACTGGGGGCACCACACATGCTTCGGTTGATCAAAATTTTATTAACATGGTTAGCTCGGGTGCACTCTTACAAACAAGATCAAGGAATTACACCCAGGATGCATAGAAGAAGGATAAGGAGATTCCAGAATCTTCCACTCCACTCCACATACCTGTGGACCCACTTCCCAAGATCCCGAAAGGTGTCTTGAAGCGGGCATCACACAATCCCAACACTCAGGCTGTTTCGAACTACAACGTTGTTGAAGATCTAGCCCAGACCCCTTGTGCTATGTCTACCTTAGAAGTCTTGCAAAGTTTTCCTTTACAACAAAATGCACTTCTGGCAGCTATTGGAAGTATGGAATCATCTAACATGTCTACGCGATTTGATATGGCTGATATCAAATACCAGTTGCCGTATCACATTGCCCTTCAGATAGAAGTCGTCCATGGCCCAATGACCATCAGGTGAGCTATCGTAAATGAGGGCGCATCTACGTGCGTAATGTCAATTTCATGTTGGAAAGATTTGGGTTCTCTCGAGTTAGCCCCTTCTAACACACTGCTTACTGCATTTGATGGCGGGACTTTCTATCCACACGGAGTTTTGCCATCATTTGATGTCACTTTGGCCGGTAAGACAGTTGCTATTGAATTAGAAGTTATGGATGCTCCACTTGATTACAAAATGTTATTAGGCAGGAGTTGGGACGTATGCCATGCGAGTTATTGCATCAACAGTTTTTCGAGTTGTTATGTTCCCTTTTTAAGGTAAGGTCGTTACAGTCGATCAACTTTCTTTCACTCAGAGAAACAACCAGACTTCTTCGGAGTCCACGATTCCCTTAGTTGATCAAACCACCCTAGTAAGCGAGAGTTTAGGAGCAGGGATTTACGGGTCATTAATAGGCACGTTTGACCTACCCTCTCCAATTCTTTTTATGCGTTATGATGTGGGTACTTCTACTGAAACTTTCATGGTTGGTTTAAGAATTGATCCGTGGATCCTTCCCACTACATCGGAACTTTCAGTGCCTCTATCCATTGCAGAAGTAGCCTACATGGATTCACAACAACCTGCAACAGAACATATCCCGACTCCTTTGTTCTCTACCGAGTCGGATATGGACCCTGCTTTTGCACGGTCAACGAACTCTACCCTCTCCCTGATGATTTGGAAACAGTTTTTCCTTCTGACGAAACATTTTTTGAAGCCATGATAGGCCAAAGACAACCTTGGGAACATTTACACCCTAGGACCTATCTACGTCCTGTTCTAAACTTGATAGAGAGAGGTGAGTTCCCTTCGAGACCCAGTGAGAATGCTGATTGGTCCTCTGTCCTTTCCACTTCACAAGCTATTTTTTCCAAAGGGAGTAGGACGAGTACAATGAGAACCATCCCTGTCAACATTCGCACTGAACTTGGGGTCACAGAACATTCTTTATTGGAGCGGACTGTTATCTTGATGAAATCATTCCATACACCAATCCTTTTAATGATTTCCGTGACATCTTTTCGCGGCCTCATCATGAGATCCCAGGCATTGACCCTACTTAAGGAGTCTTCGAGCATTCTTCTACCTTTACTTCAAGCTCATTAAAAACAATAAGTAGGTTACGAGCATTCTTCCACCTTTTCTTCGAGCTCGTTAAAAATAGTAAGGAGGCTATGAGCATTCTTCCATCTCTCCTTTGAGATCGTTAAAGATAGTAAGGAGGTCACAAGTTTACTTTTTTGGACTCATTAAAATTTTACAAAAAAGATTCCTATAGAGTTCTCTCTAAGCTCTTGTTAGACTCTTTAAATATGATAAGATCGCCAAGTATAGTTTTCATTTCAGACTCGTTAAAGGATTTGAAGCGACATCCACTTAGGTATAGAATTAACACTTTTCCGGGCCTTGGTGGATAATTTACGGAAAAGGTATACTCTAGGTATACATTTTTATGCACTAGAAGAGTTCTTCTTCCATTGTTATACTTTTTCGGGGGAGGAGACTAACTGTACGAAAAAAGGACCTTTCAGAACCTTTCTTTAGGGTTTTCAGGCTCTCTAAACATGAAAACACCAAGTGAGCATTCACCTACTCGGGCTCGATGTGAAATCCACAAGAGGGTAAATAGAGGACTATTTAAGTTTTTCAACTCTATAAACAAGAAAACACCGCTGAGCACAGACCAATCCGGACTCGATATAAAATCCACGGATAGGTGTAAAGAGGATTGTTTAAGTTTTTCAGACTCTATAAATAGGAAAACACCGACGAGCATTAATCTGCTTGGGCTTGATACTAAAATCTACGAGTAGGTATATGAAGTTATTGTTTAAGTTTTTTAGACTCCTTAAAATTGAAAACACTGGCAAGCAAAAACAGATCTCGGCTCAATATTAAAATCTAGAGATCAGTAATATAGAGTAATCTTCTATCTCTTCTTCGAACTCTATAAACAATGAAGAAGGTACTGAGTCTTCCTCCCATGGGATCGTTACATGGTAGGATCTATTGAGTATTCATTCTTTCTTGGACTCATTAAAACAACAAGAAAGGTATTATTTTATCTAAAAAGAATAAGGGATGGGAAAGATGTGTCATATCTTATGTGTCAAAGGCAGTTCAGTCAGTTCTATCCTTGAACACAGCACCTGCTTGAGTCTATCATGTCGGTTCGGTTTAGTTTTGACCTTAGGGTGAACCTAATCTCCGAGTTGTTTACTCCCCCGGTTGGTTATTCTTCCAACCATATGGAGGGTCTGTTAATGTCTCCTACATTACATACTTATATCATTTTCTCCATGATGTTGAAAACTGCCTATGTCACTTTGTGTCGTGCTCACTGTTTAAGGATATACCCTGTGTCGGCCATTCTGCAGTTTACCTTGACCTCATGTGTCGGCCATCCTAGTGTCATTCTTGTTATATATTACTCCATATCAACTCATACCAGTTGAGTGTCCCTCGTGTTGGATGATGGAGGATGCCTTAAGGCCTCCCTTCCGATGGAATTCTTCCTATCGTCATCAACTCATTTTACTCTGGGAATGAAGTTTAGAGTTTCGGTTAGTACCTTGGAGATTGCAGTCACCAGTGGAAATTTTCCTCGCTGTTGAATCATGAGAATACATTAATGTCTCTTATTCGACAGGATCTTTGAGTGTTCGACTCCAAGTCCACTTATTCACACTTGTAGGATTGTACTAGGTACCTTGGGCCCCATCATCGTTATCGGTGGAATCCCTCGCGTTTTTTAATGGTATACATCAATGATCGATAATCAAACGATACCCCCCATGTTCGACTATCAGCTCATCTATTCACATGGTTAAGGTTTGTACCTTGAGTTGTTTTGGATGAAGACCTTGGGATGTTGATGACATCACCTCATTCTGTTATCACCCAAGTTGTGCAAGACTGAGCCTCACGTATATTTGGCTCTCCATGAGACATAGATCCAGTTTGTTGTTATGGCTATGATCTCTCAGTTTGACATGGATCCATGCTTGTATTTCAAGTGGCCATGCTATATATACATCTACTTGTTATGTATCAGAGATCATATTTGTATCATACTGCACATCTATATGATGTCAAGATTGTAATTGCTTGCTAGCCTTGATCTTTGTTTCAGGTGTTCTTATGACTTGTTTCTGCAGTTCCTTGCTCCTCCTCTGGCTTTGGATTATAATGTATTTCAACCATCGTTTCCCTCTAACCTCACACATTAGGGGGCATCTGTTATAGGTCAAATATGCACTTCTCCATCCGTGATCACCTTGATCTATCGATCACACAAAAGGACAACTTGGATTGAAGAGCATGATGACCTCAGATGAGACCTTGACCTGATTCACCTCCTTGCAAGCTCGCAAAACCCTAAAAAATACCATATTTTGATAGGGGCGCTACTCTACTTCAATAAACTAGCGCATATGACCTACTCCAGTGTACAATAGTGGCACATACCTCCTTATGGGCACTACTCCTCTTCAATAGACTAGTGCACAACATTTAAAAAGTGACAAATGCTAGTATTTAATGCTGTAGTCATGCCCTAGGCACTACTCCACTTTGAAATAGTAGCGCACATATTTAAATATGATCAAAAAAATATTAATTTGACGAATGGGATTAGTTGCAGTTGGTTTCCCAACTTCCCTAACTTCTCCTTCAACCACCTCTCGACTTGAACTGCCTACCTTGTCCTATAAATACAAGGAGGATTGAAGAGAGGGGTTGGAAATTTTGGACATAGAGATATTTTGGATATGAGAGCAATTGAGAGACTCTTCTATATGAGAAGCTTGTATTGAAGGAGGTTATGCTGGAGGAATTCTGAAGTCAGAGAGGAGTAGGAGCCTAGAATCAGGTTGTATGAGCATGCTGCAAAGTCAGGTATACTTTGTATCATTCATCTACTTTTGACAATAAAAGGTTGAAACATCTTTCTTGTCCCAAATCAAGTGCTTATTGGATTATGCATTTGTTTGGATCATGTTGGTTAATGCTTGATGTTTGAATTACTTATCAATTCCATCATTATTATAATGGCCAAGATATGATGAGAAAGGTCTTTATGTTGCATGTTTATCAAACTGGAGATTGACTTAAGGATCGAGCGCAAGGTTGGACAAGAGCTAGGATCAAACTTCATTCACAAGGTATGTCCTCAAGGTCTCTAATCTATTTCCATTTATAAACGCTTATGTAATGCAATCAGTATGTTTACTTGTCACCCCCTTAAGTTGATAGTGTCCACTTCCTCACTATAGGGTAGTATTTCCCACCAACACACTTGCTTTTTGATCTCTTCATTCTCCTGAGGTGTCAACCTATAGGATTCCTTGTTGGGTAAGCTAGCTCCCAGAATGAAGTCAATGTGATGGCTGATATCTCTCCTTGGTGGCAACTCATTCGGTAAATCATCCACCACTATGTCACCAAATTCAACCAATATTCTATGAACCTCTTCAGGCAGATATGGAATAGTAGTTTTCATCATTACTACCTTGGGCTTGCACATTACAATGTAGTTCACTTCCTCCTCCTCAAACTGCTGCAAATATTTTTTGTCGGTCAACATCAAGACTTTTGCTGCTTGCTTCTCTACTGTACTAACTTCTTGCAAAGGAAGTAAGACATGTCTCATTCCATCCTTATCAAAACTATAGCAGTTCCTCCTACCATCGTGCACTACTTTCCCGTCAAACTGCCACGGTCTTCCCAAAATGACATGACAAACATCCATGGGCATAACATCACATATTATTTTATCTTTGTATGTACCTACTTGTAAACGAAAATCACATTGCTCACTTACCAGAATTTGATGTTTTTTGTGCAACCAAGATACCTTGTAGGAAACTGGATGTTTGTTCTTCTTCAAGCTCAGCCTCTCCACCATCTCTGTGGAAACCAGATTGTCAGTACTCCCACTATCAATCACCATATTGCAGCACTTTCCTTTGACCTTGCACATTGTCCTGAACAAGGATTTCCTCTGAGTAGGTTCTGCACTTTCCTTCTCGAGCTTCAACAAGACTTTTTTTATCATCAAAGCCTCACCAGTCTCAGGTAGATTTTCAGCCACTGGTAATTTCTCTTGCTGTTGCTCCTTATGAGCTACATAGGACCCTCTTTGTCATATGTTTTCCTTCTTCGGGCACTCGAAAGACCTGTGACCTAGTTTGTTACACTTGTAGCATCGAAAGACAATTTCTCTACCTCTCCCTCTACCTCTACCTCCTTGGTAGGGTCTTCTTCCTTTGGGGTCACTGTTTTTGTCTTGCTGCTCCTGCTAATTTGAATTGCTGGACTATCCCTTTTGGGCTGTAAACTTTTCCCTTCTAGCTGGTTGTCCTCTTCCTTTGGCTGAACCTATTCCTCTATTGAAGTTATATTTCCTCAATAGCTTCTCTTCTACTCTCAAGGCACATTGGTAGGCCTCTTCCATTGTCCTAGGTGATATCATGTTGATTTCATCTTGGATCTCCATCCTCAAGAAATTTACATATCTGGAAGCCTTCTCAGCTAATTCCTCTACATAACCATCTCTCAAATTTACTTTGTAAAACTCCTTAGTGTACTCTCTCACAGTCAGCAATCTTTGCCTCAAATTCTGCATTTGCCTATATAGAGTCAGCTGGTAATCCTTGGGTAAGAATTTGTCCCTCATCTTTGCCACCATCCTATCACAGCTCTTGATTAATGGCTTATTCTTCCTTCTCCTCTTTGCTTGCACACTATCCCACAAGAGGGATGCATGCCCCTTCAACCATGTCACTGCTAATCTGACCTTCCTGTTCACCTCAATCTCATCATAATCAAAATATTTGTCCAACTCACTGATCCAGTCAATGACGTGTTCAGCAGTAAGGCTTCCCTCATAGGTAGGAAAATCAGGATTTGGTCTGGATGTGATTCCTAAAATGGATCGAAGACATCTCATTTTAGGTGTCTCTGCTATAGGAGATGCCTCCTCTTCACGTTCTTCCTCTCCAGGCTCACTCACATCTCCTGCCACTAGATCTCCTTGTATGCCCAACTTCATAGCTGCCATACGTGCTCTTATCTCTCTCAAATCCTCCATGACCTCTGCATTTCCTACTGGTCTTCCTCTGCCATGACCCCGAGCTCTACCAATATGAATAGCCATGTCTTTTCCCTATTTCACTGAGCAAATCTCCTGGCTCTGATACCAAAATTGGTGACCGGGAAATGCTTGAGCCTCAGTTTTACTTACTAAGCGAGTTAGCTTAGATTGCTAACCATGGTCTCGATTCCAAAATAAGACTCAACCTGGGTTTAATATTATTTTAAATCTGAAAATCAATTTAATGAAAATCCCAATGTTACACTAGGACTAAACTCTGGTGCATAGAATGGGTGATTGGAACCCTAGCCATATCGCATTTCCAATGGCTTAACAAGTTATTTTTTTATATCTTCGTATACTGTGTAGTCAAAACCGTAGGCTCCAACTTCGACCAGCATGCTCCCAACGCTGCCAGAAATGATGGGGCTTCACCTATTCATCAATGAGGGTTTACTTGCTCTATGCCTGGAACAATGGGGGAAATGCACAAATCCTTCCCAATTTGACAACGGAAGTATGTTATGAGTGTAATTCAAGTTCAGTCTTGCTCAATGGAGTTCCTCGAATGATTTGCATGTGTAATGGCTCGAATCTGAGTCTAGTTCTGTTTAAAAGAGACCTCGACACAACTATAAATTCATAAAAAACCCTAGATGGCTCCAAAATGCCTCTATGCGTACCAATAATATGTGTCTGGTATGAATTCAGACTTCCAACAAAAAATGTCAATCTATTGCCAGTTATTTACCCAAAATACTCGACATCATCTCATAAATGCTCGGCCTCATTCTTTTATAAATTTGCAGGCTATCACGCATTGATGTTCTGGTAAGTTACAGGTTGTGTTTCTTTTTTTCCTTTTTTTCTTTTTTTATAGCAAAAAAAACTCTCCAGTTTCCTCCCTTACCGGGAGTTACAAACTCTGTATGGAGCTTCCATTTGCAAGATTCCACTTCCCTAAACTTGAGAGTTTTTTTTTTCTAAATTTAGAGGACTAGTTCCTAAATCTTGTAACAGCTTACCTAGGTGGCTTAGTCTCCTCACAGGGAGCTATAATTAGCCAGTTATTGCTTACTAATACTCTATAACTTATAACATACTATTTTAACTGCAGGAAACCCCGTGTGAAAATGTAAAAAATCTCATTCAATAAAATATCTAAATAAGTTTTCTTTGATTTTCAGGTTCCCTCAATTCAGCCTCGAGCCACA